>BOPP01000363.1:444721-449933 GCA_017312745.1 Gryllus bimaculatus | reverse complement strand
AAAAGAGAGAGATTTCAACAATTTTTATATTAACGAAATTTTAAAGCAAAATCAGTTATCAAAGTTAATGTCAGTTCTGTTTTACCTGCAGGAATCACGAAGTATTTTCTCTGTAGTGTTACCATTTAGCGTCTCAGGTCTTAAGTATTTCAATACGCTCGTCCACTAAAATAAATTTATAATTATAGTCTCGATCTTACAGAAACGTAGTTTTCGTAGAAGAAACGTTAAGCATACGCGTGTCGCGCACAGCAGGTATGTCCAGCCACACCCATCAATCTTCGGGCCAAGTCATTTTCCGGACGGCAAAGATTTTGAAATTTTGTTTCCAAGAGTGTACATCCATTGGTACTTTCTGTATTTTTCTGCAAATGATATATTTTCCAACTCATTGAACATAGGTCATTGAACGTAGAACCGAAGAGAAGTGTATTACGTCATATTATGTCAAGTTGAATAGCCACAATATTATCAATAGCTCACTCAAATTCTTTTGGACCGGGAGTCGGGCTGGGCGCAAGGACTAGTGGTAGGAGGCTGGGGCCAGTGCAGGGCGAGGCCAAGGTGAAAGTGGCGGGGGCAGCGGTTAAAGTGGAGTCTCTTGCGTGACAAACTGACAACCTTCCGATGTTTGACGTTGTTAATGGTACACATTGAGCCCCATCAAGGGGCTCTATACCATAAACGCGGTCTTCGTGAGGTGTAAAATTCTGCAAAACTCGTTCTTTACCGGGGAGGGCAAAGGAGTGGGGTCCTGATTCTTTTTTACGCAAATAAATGGTGGCTTTTCAGCTTGTCGGTAAGTGGGGAGGAAGGTCGTTTTCAGGGGAGGCTTTCGAAGATCAGGGATAGTGAGCAAGGGCATGTAACAGTACACAATTATAATAACAGAGCATAGTACGTTTTGCCGCAATCTAAATAAAAGATAGCAGAATAAACTAATTAAATAATTCGATTTTTTTCGTGATGGCGCCACTATTGCGTCTGTCCGAACAGAAGCAGAGAATTATTCCTTATTTACGGAGCAGTTCACGCCGTACCGAGTAATGTAGTGTTCGTACTCGTTTCGTGTGAAACTTGTGATCGAATGACAAAAATGGTAGTCACGGCCCCATACACCTACAAACAAAATAAGCAGTTACTTTTTCAGCCTCCATTATTGGCGCGGTAAAACAAGAATTAGTGGGGGCTGGTGTTGGCGGCGATGGTGTAACTCGAATTGTTATACCCAAGTTGACGGGTTCAAACCCGATCGAAGCCGTGGATTTTTAAGAGTCAAAAAATTCGTCGAACGCCTTCCTTCGGAGGGGAAGTAAAGCCGGCTGTCCCATGTTAGTAGATTTACTTGCATGTAAAAGATCCTCAAGCCTAAATGACGCCTCTGAGCTAAATTCAAATCGCCTGTTTCTCGCCCAAGAAATACCTCCTTTCTCTGCTAGTTGGTGAAAGGAGCGTAGTGAAATTTGCGCGGTCAGACAGAAGAGCGGGCGTAATGGCTTGCGTCTTGCCACGTAAAATAAGGCGTCAATTCAATTCAATTCAATTCCTCAAAAAAATGTTGCATATTCGTCAAATGTCGGGAATGTAATATGCACAATTGAGAACATTAATAGATAATAAAACGTAATACTTTATCAAATTCATGAAAACGAAGCTTAATAAGTCTATATACAAACATTCGTTAGAAATGCACAGAGTCCACGTCAGATATGCACACCTCTAGTGAACGTGGTTCCACTTAGTTTTCCAATGAGCTCTCTAGTTTTTTACTAGTTCTGCATTGAGACGATTACAGGTAAAAGAATTCATAGAAAATATAAACGGACTAGGATTTCAAAATAAGATCAAATTTTATCGCTTTGCAACAAACGTATTTGGAAAAGTTTTACAGTAGTTCATTCCTTGATAATTGTTATTGCTGCTGTTGATTGAGTTAAAATTGTTTTCTAAACTTTCACTACACTAGAATCGTTTTCAATCATGATGGATGTGTATTTTTTTCAGGACTGAATGCGTTAGTGTGAAATTTTAGCATATTCATAATTTTTCTACTTAAAGCGATTTCCAATAATTATTTTTTTCAAGCTGTGTAGTAATTTCTCACGAGAGGAGATGGTTGCCCAGTTCATAAACTGCAACTGCAAGGAGGAAACGGTAACTACAATGTCAATTTACGACGATCAACAAAAACAAAACATCAGAATCCATGATTGTCGCTCGAGACATCCTATGCATGGCGACGTGAAATGACTGCACGAATAAAAACGCTGAGGCCTATAAAAAGGAAGGAGGTTTATTCTTCCAAGGCGGTCAATTTTCCACTAAAGAAACTGCACTCGTCAAATACACGTTTTAATTGACGAACCTAATTTAAAATGAAAATAAAATCCTCAAACACCCTAAATAATGAATTCAATACCGTTTACTGGACGTGTTCTTTCAATAAAGCACAAATTCATAAAATTAAGATACAACGTTATCAAGGTTATTTTCATGCGAGTGCCTTTTTTTTTTTTTTCGATCTGTCTCGATGAAATTTTAAACAATATCCAATCCCCAGTTTCTCTAAGTTTCTGCGCAAATTGTTCTTGAAAATATTAGGATACTGCATTTTGTCGGAACCTTGAATAAAACGTTTCACCTCACTAGCGGCTTTGCAGCCCCAAATCTTCACGGGCCCACTTCAATGTTTTACTGTGGTAATGCGATTCTTATTAAGCTACTAATGTAAAGCGCTCTCCTCACGATTCGCGTATTGTCTGAGCCGAAAACCTCAAATTTACTCTTCCACCATCAAAACTCAAATTCGACACTTCCATCATTCTTCGTCTTTGTCTTATTATTATTTATTATTTATTATTTATTATTTATTATTTATTATTTATTATTTATTATTTATTATTTATTATTAGTCACATAAGATCTCATTAAGGGCAAGAGCCTCCTGCAGGGAATGCTGAATGAAGTCGTAGACGATAGAGAATGAAAAGTATGATGGTGTCAAGGGAGGTGATCTTGGCATTTTCAAACCATCCCAGAATTTGCTTTATGTCAAAGCAAAACCACGAAAAACCTGGATGGCTGGCCCGGGCCTCCGCATTGCGGAGTCGGCGCGCTTCCGGCTGAGCCATGACGCTCCGTATCGTTGTGTATGTACTCTTTTGCCAATTGCAACCTCTATTTGCTTCGATGAAGAAAGGCTTTTTCCTAGCAAATTGCCCATTATATAACATTTCTTAGCAGACAGGGCGCAGTTTCCAGACAAACGGACATCCTAGTTAATGTACGCAGTTCGATTTCTAAAGTACTTAAAAGTATGTGCTGTAGTAGTACAACTAGTTGAAGCTCTGAAGTATAATTGTATAGAGTTAGTTAGGCAGCAGGAAAGATTTTATTTGACCTCAGTTGAAACTTTGGAATCAACTTTGAGTTTAAGGGATTTTTCCTCATCCATCGCGATAACACGCCATATTGCCGTTACTAATAATAACTAGACGCCATTTCTATGGTATGGATTCAATCTGGTGATCTTTCTTGTGACTCCGCTTTGTCATAAATAGTAGAGCGACTTGGATAACTTAAAGGGAAGAGAGTAACTTGGGACACTTTTAATGTTTGTAGTTCAACCTTGTGTATATGACTTGGAGGAAGATATATTTTTTTTACTGAAAAACTTGTCTCGCATTACCTCATGCCTTCATATTCATTAATCTAAAACAGAGTTTAATATTTTTATACTGTCATTCCTATAAAATACGAATATTGGGTATCTTGGAACAGTGTCCCAATTTACTCGCCTCTAGCCACGTGTAGGAACTTTCCATCCATAAAAAATTAAACGGGCAGCATTGACACATGATACTGGAGACGCTGGACAATAGTTCAGGTTGTGGATTGCAAATACGCACAAAATACAAACAAGAAAGCTTAATAAGAACTGTACAATGAGGTTTTCAAAATGGTTGTTTTTTAGGTCAAAGTTACGTTAACTATTTTTGTTACTGTTTAACATTTACCTGCAAATAAAACTTCCAAAAGTTGGTAATATGTTCTTTAACCCGTCGTGATCACTCCGGCGCTGTTTGACTGAAACACGTGAACACAACCGATACAGCCAAGATTTTTAAAAAATGTCCCAAGTTATCCTCTTTGAGGTGCTCTTACAAATATTTAACATTTCTCATGTTTCGCTTAGTGTACGTGCCTTGGCATGATAAGCACACGCCTGTTGTCACTCCTCGAAAGTTGTGTTTTCACTTCTGAGGTCCTTTTCTTTAGATAAACTATTTGCCGTCAAAGCATTTAATGAATATAAACTGTGATATTTCGGTTCATGATTAGGCATGTTTTCACCCCACCACCTCGTAGCAAAGACGGATTTTTTTCTAATTACGAGGAACTCGCAGAATTGCCCGAATATTAAGGTGTTGTTACATCGTCCCTTCCGAATACACCCGTAGTGTATTTGACGAATTATTTCAGTGCTATGGTTGTCACGTATTTTCAATAAAGGTGTAAATGTTTTATGTCTAAAAACTTAAAGAATTATATATCAATATGCACTTGAAATTCTTCCGCCAAAGACGACTTACTCAAGGGTGGGAACACATTTTCAAGGAATAAAGATGTCTATCATCACTCTCAAGGTGGTATTCATATTCAAGACGAATCAGTGTCATCAGCTCTCCACAAAAATGCACATACCATAAATGTCCATTATTTTACAATACATACAGATGTCTTGAAACTCTTAAAGTTGATTCCAAAGTTTCCACTTAGTGTCAATTAAAATCTTTCCTGTTGCCTAACTAATTCTATACAATTAGACTCTTCAGAGTTTCAACTAGTAGTACTGCAACAGCACACACTTTTAAGTACTTTAGATTTAGGTTTAGATATAGATTTATTTAGTCAAAAAAACAGTACAAACTGTACGTGACGTATGGGGGAGAAGATTATTTGCGCACGTTTTCTTGAGTTCCAGAATCCCTTCCCGTCATTTTAATTATAAATAGTTAAAAGATGAGTAAACGTTTAAAATAAATAAGTAAAAATAACTTTTACAATCGCGAGATTAGCAGTATTTTAAAAAACAACACATTTTTGTTTCCTAGTTACAGAAAATTTATTTGCATCGGTAAAAGAATTGCAAGTATGATTTTTCTGCATTGCTAACAAAATAGTAACTCGCCCTTACCTCTTCTTCTACCAT
>BOPP01000363.1:393321-439040 GCA_017312745.1 Gryllus bimaculatus | reverse complement strand
GTGTGTGTGTGTGTGTGTGTTTGTGTGTGTGTGTGTGTTTGTGTGTGTGTGTGTTTGTGTGTTTGTGTGTGTGTGTGTTATAGTTTCAATATACGTTCTACAGTATATTTGGTATAATAATTCAAGTACTGAGATGGAGTCAACATTCCAAATGAACACTTCTGTGATTCGATTTAAGCCTTCTCAGAGAAGAAATCTATCACAAAGCTGGGTGAACAAAAACATAATTTTAAACAAACGTGATAAACCTTTCAGTAAAATTTCTATAAAAACGTGAGAAATTTGCTGCGTCAGATATCGTCTTTGTCACAAGTCTATTAATTCTAATAGAAAACCTGTTGGTCTAGATCAATGTTCACTGACTTCAGAAAATAAATTTAAAATTCATCTCTATTTTCTAATCTTAAAAAAAGTTAACCGCCTGTTACTTTAACGTCATTGGCTTTTATCAGAAATATAAATTTTGCTCTATTCTTTCAACATTCGCCAAAATGAAGCATGAAATTAGTTAGTTGATTATTTCATAGAAATAAAGGACATAGTGAAAAAGAAAAAAGAAATCTTATTTATAATAAGTCTTTCTAAAGTAAAGACAACATGCTTTATAAACAAGGAAGAAATGGCTCATATGAAAATAAGAAAGTTAAAACAAACATTCAGAGAAATTCACGAAGAGTTTTGTAAGAGACTTCTATGGATCACAAAAAACGTTGTAGAGATTGAGAAACAGAAAAGCTGAAATCAGTGAAACCATAAAGATTAATAATATAGACAAAAAACATGGAGAAAATATTGCAGATTTGAATAAGAATATATCTGAGAAATAAGTTATAAAGTAGACTTCAATTTAAATAATGTAGAATTTGTGTCAAAGTGAAAGAGATGCGAAAAACTTTTTAAAAAAACAGAAAAGCACCTAGAAATGGGATATATAATGAGTTATTAAAATAAGGTGAAAAGAATTTAGAACATCAAATTGCTGTATTATATAATATTATAATCAAAGAAGATAGAATATCATTAGAATGGAAATCCAGCCTAACTTCACCCATTTTCAAAAAAGGAGACTAGAATAATCCTGAAAATTATAAAGACATCACTCTTGAATACGCCACAATAATTACTATAAAAAATGATACTACAAAAGGTAAGGTCACTTATCCAGATAAATGAACAAAGATTTCATTTAAATTGATCAACAGACGCCATATTTGTGATTCGTTAAGAAGTCGAAAAGGCGACACTCCAGCATTTTTTATGTTTCATAGATCTAAAAAAATGCGTTCTGTCGTGTCAGACTACAATACATAATAACAATGTTTAGAGAGAAGAATGCACCAAAGTCATTAATAAAAGTAATAGAGGACATGAATATGAACGTTGAAACAAAATTGCAAACTAGAAATATGATAACAGATGAATTTACATGTGTATCTGACATAGGGAATGCGCAAAGGAGTTAGAGAAATCCCCTTGTCTAAAGAAGGGGATTCTCTAACGTCTACTACTATCGCTCTACTTTTTAATTTAATTATGGACAAGCGTATTGACAGTAGTTTAAAGAAATCTCACGATTTCTGGCCTATTCTATTCTAATGTGTAGTGAGAGAATATCTATATTGTGTTACGTGGATGATGCAGTATTATTGGCTGTTTCAGAAGACAGCGTGCAAAGACTCTTTCAAAACTTTTCGAAAAGTGCAGTATATTATACAATAAATGGTCATCTCGATTGACAAAACAAATATCCGAGAAGGGCCTATACGTTCTAAACTGATGATAAAGAATAAAATAATAAAGACAATAATGAAATTCATATTTTTAGGAGTAGAAATTTCAAGCACAGAGAATACATTTAAAGAAATTAAATAGCAAGAATATCAGGGTAATTGAATGATGTGCTATGGAGAAACAAACGTCTTAATGTAGGAAGCAAAATAAAATTTACAAAACTATAGTAAGACTAGTAATACCACAAGGAGCATAAACAAGGGCCGTTAATAGGAGAACGAAGTCTTCCCAAAACATCAGAGATGAGAACATTGAGATCAATATTGGGTGTAACAAGATCGGATAGATTGAAAAAGCATGATATAAGAAATGAACGCGACATTCCATAGTACAACTTACAAGAAGAAAAAAATGGAATGATTACGTTACCAGGTCGGACAGCAAAAGACTAATCAAGATTGCGAGATTCAAAAAACCTACAGGAAAACGCGACCCTGGCAGACGGAAGAATAGATGGATCGAGAGTTGTATTTCCACATCTCCTGAATCATCCTGATGGTGAAGTGTGAAGAAAACGGGTGTAACCACAATAAAAGCAGATTCTTTCGAGTTTCCGAGCGCGTCACACTCTGAGGTCTAGTCCCGAACGTCTAGTGAATGTTTCCCTCGGGAGTAGCAGTCACCTTCCTCAGCTGGATGTTGAGATCCGGCGCCGACTTGTCCGTGGACTAGCGGTTTTTTCCTGACCAGGTATTTCCAATCAGCGGAACAAGCTCTAACATTCCGACTGTGTCCCTTCATGTGTGGTTGTGTTGTGAATGTAAGATTACCCTTTATAAGTGTGTGTGTGTGTCATAAAGGATAACGATAAGACAAAAAATAGGGAGGAATAATCTGGCGCGGTTCGTGGCTCGCATGTTAGGGTACTGCTGCGGCATTCACTCGGTGTTGAGCGGAGAAACCCGAATACTCCCGATCATAGCAACCTGCTGCTAAAATTTGCCTCCAGGCAGCAGCCGAGTTTGACCTCGCTATCTACCAAGTGACAAAAATCCTGCCGCATTCAGGACTCGAACCTGAGGACCTCCCGGTTAGAGCCCCTGTAGTGACAACAGTTGATGCCCCCTAAGCTGGACAGTTGATGCCCCCTAAGCTGGACAGTTGATGCCCCCTAAGCTGAATCGAACATCGGAAACAACTATTTAATGCGTCATATATTCATACTATTAGTTTTCTAGTAAATATGTGATTTACATATTGGGCAAATTTCGTTACCTTCACACATTTTTGTTGCAACTTTGTGGTGCGAAAGTTCTGGCCAGTTCTATTTTAATGTGATTCTTATGAACTGAGATTTGAAACATTAACACTTATGATTTTCATTATTTATTTTGTTGCTGAAAGCATCCATGACACTGACTACATTGCACAACAATACTGTGTTGGAGATATTGGAGAAATTGTACACAGTTGCTCGCACCGCCGTACTTCAAAGCGGTTATAACTATTCATAGCGGTTATAACTATTTTAACCTTCCTGTGTGGTGGCCATTTAGTTCGCCCCTTCTGGAAGGTCAAGTTTCCAACTATTCAGTCGCTGAGAATAAACGGATACTCTCATTTAAATATCCCTCCACTGTGATTTTTACAGTAGCAATTTGTTCAGATGCAGCCCTAATATGTTTTACACGTGGCAGAAGTCAAATAGAACTTTATCTCACAACACAGTTTCTTCCATTTTGTTACTCAGAATCTTGTCAGTCCAAAAAGTCGAGTTTCACGTTCTTGGGTGTAGCCTCATTCTTACAACTACTACAATGGCATTTAAAATGTACGCAAATGCACAACAAAACTATATCGCTTCAACAACCAGAAATCTACTGTCAAATGCGAGAAGTGCAAAGATACACGAGAAGAGTTTCTTCTACGAACAAAAGCAGTATAGTAAGGTGTCCATGAATCGTCCATCGCCCAAAACCATTTATCTTAAGGAATGAACCTTATGAGAAAAAATCGAACTTTCATATGGAATTTCTTTTTTTACACTTCAAAAAAATGCTGTTGCTATTGATATGTAGTTAGTTTACTTATTACAATATTCTATATATAGTTCAAATCTGCAATACTGGTACAACTCAAAAAATGTTTTGAGATAAACTGATTTTAAATTGCTGCTGGCGATGACACGTTAAGTAATGTATCACAGGCTTAAATATTTCATGAATTGTTAAGTGAGCATTACTAAAATGTTTCTTAGAGGTCATTGTAATAAAATGTATCATAATGTTACAAAATAATGGGAATAACTAAAAATATATATTACTTAACTTGTGCCAGCATTGAGCTTATGAAGAAATATACTAAAGTAATGACCCAATCCTTTTTTTATAGCAAACTCTGTAACACGGAAAAATCGATTATTTCATTATCTCAAGAAATAGAAGAACAAGCAGGCGAAATAACTCGCATTAAATTATTGAACGATGCAGTAACTGATAAAATGACAAAAGATGGATGGGAATACGCTCATATTGTAGAGAGGTATGCTAACTGAAAGTTTCTATTATCTCGCTATAATAGTGAATAACTAATACTAAAATTACTTTTTTTACAGTGCATTTAAAGATGTTGAGTTTCAAAGACAGAAATACAAGAAAGATCTTGGGTTACTGGACACTCGGGTCAAGACCCTGAAAGTGAAAGAAAATTCATTAAATCTCCGCTTCCGACAATTGACTGCGGAAAATGAATATCTTACCAAAATGCTGGATGAAGCCACCAAGGAGGAGAAATGATACTTTGCTATTCTTGATATTATTTTCGTAAATCTGAAATTTGAATATTTGTAACTTATCTATACCAAAATATAAAACCGAATTAAATTTAAATTTTAATATATTTTTAATGAATAGCTTTTTAATATGTCGATCATTCTGCGAAACATTTTAATATTCTTGACGCAAGCATCCATACATATAATAAAATCCATTAGTTGGTCAGTATTCATCACTGATGAAATATATACTCTTTCCTCGAGACACGAATGTTACCCCGCATCCTGTTCGGAAGCTGAGGGAAGAGATCGCGGCACGGGTGAATAATTGTGGCCACAGAACCAGATGAAAAACTACGATAAAACGTACTAACCACTCTATTCCTAGGCTCTATGGTCTCCCTAAGCCCGACGTGCCACTACACCCGATCGTGAGAGCAATAAAAGTTCCCACCCACACTATTGCACGCTATGTTGCAGACTTACTGCGACCTCTGACGGACATCGTAGTTGGCTATCAGGAATTAGTCCAATCTTATTGATATTCTTAAGGAGCAACGTCTTAAGGAGTAATACTACCTGTAATGGATCAGCAGCTGGACAAAGCGCATTGAGGCTCGTTAGACAGTGGAGTGATGTCGCCGAGGGGATGTACGTAGCTGCGGGCAACGGAGCAAGCAGTCTGGTTTTGCGAGAGAGCTCCAACTAGTCTATATTTATTGTAATTCTACCTACGCCGACGTGTCCACTAATTTTATATTCTCTTCGGACTTTCGTGACCGGCTAAGACCTCATAATTCTCCTGGTGTCGTCGCCTGTCCCGTCGAGGTGGGTCGGTCCACGTCGTGAAGGGGAATGCACTGAAGGCCGTCAAGTACTTCTTTCTTTCAGCAGTCCCTTCGTTCATTATCGTTCTTTGATAACATCCTGTCTTGTTTCTTCTACCCCTTCTGTTTCACTGGCCCCCTCCTGTATGCTGAACGCACAGCCATGCGTTTGCATCGCGACCCATGTCGGAGGGTGTGTGTATGTGTGTGTGTATCCTGTCAGTTGAGGGACCTGTTTGTTTCCCAACTACTTCTTGTGCTACTTTTTGCTTTGCACGTAGGGATAAGCTGTTAACGTATTTTGTGGAACATTCCATCTAGGTTTCCAAAACTTGCTTTGGCCTCGGACTCTACACAGGGAAGCTAACCCACTCCCGATAGTGAACCACGAAGACTTTGCTTCGGAATATGAGGAAGAATGTATTACATTTTTCAAGAGACAGGGCGTGACTGAAGTGTATAGGATCAAAAGCAGGGGAAAATGACCCCTACTTCAACCCTGATCCTTACGTTTGGCCGTCCGTCCCTCTAGGGAAGGATCATTTGTGGTTTCTTCAACTTCCATGTGCGACGGTATGTACCAAATCCTTTGCGCTGTTTTACGTGTCAAAAGTTTGGGCATACCCAGCAACGATGTATGTCGACAAGCTCAATGTGCTGGAAGTGCGGAGCCTCAGTGCAAGATCCCATCCCTCCGCTACACCACCGCACTGTGTCAATTGTGAAGGTGACCATCCAGCCAACTACAACCAGTGCCCTACCTTTCTCCCGGAAAGAGAGATTCAGATGAGAGCCATTGGAAAGGTTTCCTTCCCTGAGGCCAAACGTCAGCACCAGACTTGAAATCAAAGAGACCTGCCCCTATTCTCCAGTACCTTAAAAACGCACTCAATGGTAACAGTAAGTTGCCAAACACAACGTTCTCATGATCTAGTAGCGGACTTCAATTGCCAGGAGTCGCCTTTAGACCCTTCTAAAGATACGGCGTCCAAGGTAGAAATGTAATAACACCAACGAAGTTTAAAAACTTACTTGTCCAAAACTTCCACCGGCCAGAGATCACTTCTGAGCCCCGTATGGAAATAGTCGTCAGATATCGCATCTGAACAGAAAAGTCGAAGTCCCGTCCCCTTATTACTTCTGAGACTCGCAATGAGCGATCCTCCAGCCCCTGTATATCTCGGGCACCTGCGACAAAAATACGGGAAATCCCCCGCCCCTACTCAGACTCAGAGGACCATAAGTAGTAGCAGTTAGGATGACTCTGCTGTTGACGAGGAGCACCACAAGAGTTCCTCTACAACTTTTCAGGTGAGAAAGATATAAAATCCAAAGTAGTAATTCCCCACAATAAATAAAATAAATAAATAAGTGACTTTAATGATGGCGAGGCTCAGGCCATTTAGCCTGCTCTTCCGCCTGACCATAAAATGTCTGTCACACGTTATTTAAACGGCTTTCGTGCGTATTCTGAATAATTGAGATTGAATATTTCTCATCGTAGTCCATCTATAGTCCACCTGCAGGAAACCCACATTCTTTACCATCTCCTCTGTCTTTGCAGTTTTATCACATATGGGTTTGATCAAGATGACGGACTCCGTGCTCACCGTAGTGTCGCGGTACTAATGCGTGACTCCCTGTTCTCTGAGAAACAATCTTTCCGCGTCTAGCTTGGTGACGCATCAAGTCACCAATTAGAAAACTGTGTTCCCCAGGGATTGGTTCTGAGGGTCACTCGTTTACATTGATATCAATAATTACGCAACAGTAATTCAAGAACCTGTGAAAGCATCGCTCTTCATTGATGGCTTTGCCATTTTTTGCTCCTCAAAGATAATGCAAATTACTGAGAGGCAATTAAAGCTGGTCCTCAACAAACTGCAACAATGGAGCAATAAAACTGGATTAAAGTTCTCCACCTCAAAACATCGTGATTTCAGCAGGTTGTAATCAATTAGTTAGGGAAAGTAAAAACTGTAACATTAGGAGGGGAAGTAGAAATAATTAACTAACCATAATGTTAACATAGGAAAAATAGTTTTTATTCTTTAAAATTTTCTCCAATAACAAAGTAATTAATTCATTTTTATTAGCTTCGCTGTTCATCGTCTGATACACCCCCGACACGTCATATTCGAGTCTCTTCCTCTTCATCTCCCCCTCAAATTCCCATTTCTTCCTCTACAGTTCCACAATTTTTTCTTCAACCTCCAAGCGTTTAGTCTCCAATTCAATTTATTTTCTCTTCTAGTTCCCTCCCTCTGACCAGTTTTTGGGCTAAAAATCCAGCCCATTACTTCAGGATGTGGAGAGTCGTCTCCGTAATGGAATATTTGAACAGGAGGGAATATGGGAAGACGCAATACTTTGTAGGCGAGTAGGGGGAAAGACGAGTCTCCACTTCCAAAATTAACAACTCATCTTCGGGGGAAGCAGCTACTGATGAATCTGTGGCGACATCACGGGCTGTAAATCCTCTTGAGAATCGCATACTTGGTGTGTCCTCCGTCGTAATGTCGGCCACTGCTGCCAACAGCTGCTGCTTCTCCGAATATTCTTTCTCTTTTCCAGATCTGGAAAAATAGAAATTTGTATTGTTGGATTGCATTGTTGTACCTTCGAACAACAGAGAAACTGTGCTCTTTTCAATTTTTACATTAAAATGTGAAATATTAATTACTGAATTTCAATTATATCGAATTCTGGTATCACAAATTATAACAGAAAAATGAGCCACTGAACATACTTGGCAGGAATTAAAAACAGATGCATATTTACTCTAAATTATAGGCTTAGCCCTTTGAAGTATAGCATTCAAAACAAAGCTGTACAAAAATTCCTTAGCAAGTTACATTTAAGATTAATCAAGAAAAGAATAGTATGAAGTGAAGTAAGAGTATTTAGGTACCGGGAGTAGGGGGTTAGTCTTTAAATTTATGACCAAAATTAGTTCTCTTCTAAGAAGAGAAAGTAAATTACAAACTGAGGGAGGTTAGATTTGATATTAAGTAATGTTTCTTCTAAGACAAGAATGTACAGGACATTCAGGTTAGGGAGGTTAAATTAGGCATGTATTAACACGTAAATTATTCGAGCAATGTATTTTAAAGTTCAATCTTTTTTCTTATTATAGGGAGAATTAAGAAGAGAATGGTAAAAAACTAATGAGTAGGGACATTACTTTCGAAATTTAAAAACCAAAGAAAGTAATTACACTAAGGAAGTTAAATGAAAGTTTATTAGTACTTACTTTCGCAAATTTGCTCTGTCGCCCTTATCCCATAACTTCAAAAGTAGGGCCAAGTGCTCCCTCAATGTATGTAATTTGAACGGTTTCCCGGTCTGTGAAGCCACACGTCTCTCTACAACGGCCCATTGGCTTCCATCCACAAATGGATTAGACGGCAACACTTCGCAGTAGACTATTATAGACTCTTTAGCTGCGAAAAAAGCCGGCTTTTGTCCACCATGATGCAGTAAACAACTTGTTCCACAGAAGTCTTCCCGGATTGTGATGGTGTGAACAGGCTTGCACTAGTGCTCTTCCCGATTCGGGTTCGTTACCTGGCGTGTGGTTTTTAATGGAAAGGGAGAGGTGTAGTTGGAAGGAACCTCTCGCTACCCCAGACGTGCTGTTAGGTGAGCGGAGGATGTGAGGTGTGAGGTAAGAAGAGGGGGGGCGGAATTTTATTCCCCCCCCCCCTCTTATTATTTAGACATACTCTCAATGCTGTCCTGTGGACGATTTTGACTCTTCTTCTAAGGAGTAGGGCCAATTTACGGCAGAAACGGCCAATTTACGGCAGAAAAACCCTTATTACAGGGCCCTGGAAACGAGAAAGTGTGTAAATCAAGTTGCTAAATTTAGAAAAAGATCCTCTAATAGATATTATACGCAGAATTCATGTGTTGTGGGTCCTTGATTGCAAAATTCGAATGATGGCAAAACGTCAGTCTGAACGTCCGTTCGTCTATGAGCAACGCAAGCGGCTAAATCGTTCAGCCGATTAGGTACTTTACATGAAACCCGTGAGATATTTTCTAAATTTCCGAAAAAGTTGCTTCATCGTCTTTGATTAAATCTTGTTCTCGGATAGTGTGAGTTTAAGAGAAGGGTGCAGGTCCCATATTCGTTAAAAATCCTAATTTTTCGAAAATTGCAAAAGTTCAATTTTTTTCGGAGTCTCCCTATAACTACAATATTAAAAATGAGATATTTCCCCTGAATGAAGCATGTTCCTTAAAAAAAGATTTTGATATAAGGTCATGTTCAATTTTCCGAAAATGTTAGTACTTTTCGCGTACGTTTGCGTGACAGTACGGGCGAGAAAGTACAAACTGTTGTAGCACCACTAGTTTTTAAGGTTTTGAAGCAGTAATTTTGGTACTTGCAAATAAGGGCTAGGAATTGTTTCAGGCGTAAAATCTAATATCCCACGGTGTAAGATATACCTTATTTTATCCATGTTTGTGATCATTACCCCCGTAGGTGCAGTGCAAATTACATCACGGAGTTGATGATGCTCCCCCCAAGCTTAAATGTTAGATACGGGGCAGAGTCAGTTTGCGATTTTCCCTGCTCAGAATCTCTCTCTCGGTG
Organism: Gryllus bimaculatus; assembly: GCA_017312745.1. Classification (NCBI taxonomy): domain Eukaryota; kingdom Metazoa; phylum Arthropoda; class Insecta; order Orthoptera; family Gryllidae; genus Gryllus; species Gryllus bimaculatus. The sequence goes on along the minus strand of BOPP01000363.1, from coordinate 429,106 downwards.
GAGCCGTCCCAACCAGGGCAAGATGCAAGATCTTGAATGGTCCCTTAACATAACATGTAATAGTGCAGTGCACATAAGTACAAGTGTGAGTGTAATGAAAGAGGGAACAAAGATGGGGAAGGAAAGATCGCGCGCTACCGTGTTTTCTAGGGAACTGCTCCGGCATTCGTCTGATACTGATAAAAATATAACTGGAAACGTATCCAAGCGGCCGTAATAATTTTGACTGAAAATACTAGTACTGTATTACGTTAATCCACAATAGCTTACAACATAGCTGACGTCATGTGACGAGGAAAATAGGAACTTCAGTATTCGTTTGTGTCGTTTCAGAGCAACCAGTTTTCCATGCTCCATGACCCCATTGCTTTTATGTTTGGTAAATGAAAGTTTCTTTAAAACAAACCTTTATTTTAATCATTTCTTTACATTAGGAACATTCCCACAAAACATATTTCTGAAACAATAAACCCCTGATGAGTTCATGACACAATTCATCCCTCGTAATGCCAACGTAATGTCGCCTCCTGCCGCCAGAGAGCAAAGGTCCTCCGCTGCGAAAGTCCTTCGCACAGCAGTCACCGCCGGCCGCAATTGCCAGGGCTACGGCCCCAGTTGGGCCGTCTCCGTCGTGGGCGGGTGGCTCTCCCGCACAAAGCGGGGAAAGGATGAAGGGGGCAAGTGAACAATGGGGGCAAGCGGGGACAGGACGAAGACGGCAAGGGAACAGTGGGGACAAGCGGGGACAGGACGAAGACGGCAAGGGAACAATGGGGACAAGCGGGGACAGGACGAAGACGGCAAGGGAACAATGGGGACAAGCGGGACAAAGCGGGAACAGGACGAAGACGGCAAGTGAACAATGGGGACAAACGCGACAAAGCGGGGACAGGACGAAGACGGCAAGGGAACAATGGGGACAAGCGGGACAAAGCGGGGACAGGACGAAGACGGCAAGGGAACAATGGGGACAAGCGGGACAAAGCGGGAACAGGACGAAGACGGCAAGAGAACAATGGGGACAAGTTGGACAAAGCGGGAACAGGACGAAGACGGCAAGTAAACAATGGAGACAAGCGCGAGAAAGCGGGGACAGGACGAAGAGGGCAAGTGAACAATGGGGACAAGCGGGGACAGGACGAAGACGGCAAGGGAACAATGGGGACAAGCGGGACAAAGCGGGTGGTGTCGCGATATGGCCTTTCGGCCCTCGCGACACCACCGGTGAGTGACCCAGTTGTCACTTGCCGACGCCAGCGATCCGAGGCTATAAAATGGCGAGGGTTTCACACCTCACCCCTCGTGGTGAGTTACCACCCGTGATGACGGAGGCACTCAATGCGCCGATACCAACTCTCAGGACGAAGGGTTCACTACCCGGTTAAGTACAATAAACTATATTCTGATACTCTTGTTTCATTTCCCCCTGCACGAGTTCCTGGGGTCCTCCCTCTCCCCCGCAACTCGCTTCATAACATTATTCTGGAAATTCGAAAAAGATAGTTTCTTTATAGAGAAGTATTTGTTTTACTTAAACGGTCTATAATGGTCTATCACAGAGAAAGCTTCTGACCAACCGTACAATTTTGGAACCCTCTTGTGAGCTACCTAGGCTCAGAGCATCAACTGATATCACTAGCGCCGCTGACTGGGAGGTCATAAGTTCGAGTCCCGACGGTGGAAGGATTCTTGATACTTACTTGTCAGATAGGTTGAATTTTGTCTCAGTGTGGAGGAGAATTCTACCGGCCGGCTGCTCTGATCAACAGTTTTCCGTTGTTTTTCTGATCAACACCGGGAATACCGGAGCAGTACCCTAACTAACGGGCCACGGAGCGCGCGCGTTCTTTCTTTCCTCGTCCTGATCCTACCCTCACCTCTTACACATACTTACACTAAAATGAACTTCAGTTCCACACGTGCCTGGAGGCCGGTCGGAAGCTTAGAGCTTGTCCCGGGGCGGTGCCCGGCAGGCGGGAGATACCTGGTTGGGAAAACCCCGCTAGCCGACGGTAGGTCTGCGCCAGATCTCGACACCTAGCGGGGTAATACGAGGACAAAACATGCATTACACTTACGGGCTAATGACCTTAGCCATTGATGCGTCCGGAATCATTGACAATCAATCCTGTGAGCGACCAAAAGAAACAAAGAAAAATAACTTGCAAACGGCTGTTTTTGTTGGTCATCTCTGTGCTCAGTGGAACAATTTTCAGGATATCCCTAGCTTGCAGTACAACGACCTGAAAATTTCCCTTCGAACTTCTACTAGATCGTGAACGATGGTATGACGATCTCTAGTCTACTACATTGAAGAAGGGTCTTTAGGAATGTTTTGATTTTGAATAAAATATTTACTACATTCATTAGGACGGAAAAAATTGATTGAAAAAAAAGATTGAAATAGTCAGTCAATTTTAATGAGAATAATTTTCAACACATGACTAATCCATATTCCAACACACGAACATAGCCAAATGCCACTAGTTTTTAAGTATTATTTCTTGTCTATAGTTTCCATCTGTATTACGTGTATCTTTTTATGCAACACGCAAGTGGTCAGAAAAAGCTAAAATCCAAAATTCAATTAGCCAAATTTTTGTGTTAATGTAAGATTAATTTCAGATCTACTTTCACCATAAATCACACCTCCGTACATCTCGCAACATAGGAAAGTTAGGCATATTAATGTCAATTAAGAACTTCCTGCCTTGTTATATACACATTTATGAAGTTCACTAATGGAAGATGTTTGAAGATAGTCTTTGTACCCCCCCCCCCCATTTATTTCAGAAGTGACATCCTTTGTAGTAAAAATAAAATTTGTACTATGTACTGCTCAACTAATTTAATTACCTGAAAAATTAATCTCTATGCATACAAGTGGGTCATTTTGAGAAGTAAATTTACTTTAAACGCACTTTATTTAGAACAATGAATCGCAACGGGATACAGTTTCTCATAATTATATTGATGGTTGAACTTTTGACAATCTTCAAGAATGAGACAATAGCAAAAATTAGGACACTAGTATACCATTTTTGTTTTTTCTTAATTTACAATGAAACACAAAAATTGTAAATTAATCTATGTTGAAAGAATAATAAAAATATTGTAAATATATGAAAGGAAACCAGAAGATATTGGAACATTTTAGAACAGTTGTGTAAAGGAATGAGTTTTATTTTTCATCAGATATCTTTTATACTTCATCAAAATCGTTATCCTCTTAGACAGTTGCTTCCTGATACTGCTGGTACTCCGAAGTCAAGTCTAGCATGTTGGCCTCTGCTTCACTGAACTCCATTTTGTCCATCCCTTCGCTTGTGTACCAATGAAGGAATGCTTTACGCCTAAACATAGCAATAAATTGCTCTGAGATATGTTTGAAGATTTCCTGGATGGCTTTCAATTTGTTCTTTGATTTACAAGTATTTTGAGGTGACTTAGAAATTGACAGGAAATTGTTCTAGTAATCAAAGCGAATTATTGAGCATCATTCCATTGGCTGATCTAAATTTTATGCGAAGCAAGTCTTTTGATACTAAAGTTTTCAGAAATTTGATGAACTATGTCAACAAATTGGGCAATTAAAACTATCCTACATATTTCTTTTCCTTTAAAGAGGATATAATTTAGTTTTGAAAAATTAGATTTTAAAACTCAAGAAACCTGATTGTTGTAAAAAGCTCTGTGGATGTTTCTCCTTTACAGAAACTATTAGACTTAATCAAACAAAAAATAATATTTTGAATAAGATATAACCCCCTCATAATTTTTAAACTTATTTCAGGTTTTTCAACTAAAAACAGATAAATTTGTATTCATCCTAAGCATCCTACCTACTCAGTTTCGATCAGAGGAATTTTGTAGAGTGTATATATTGTTATGCAATTAGGCTCACCCTACACAATTGTAACAATTTCCTTAATTCAAACGACCTGAGATCAGAGAAAAAACAGTGGGTGTGATCTAATTATAATTTGTTATTTTTGTAATGATTGTAGTTTACAGTTTATGGTGGAAAATTTTTATTTCAGATTAAAGGCCACTTACCATTAACAAAACGTACGTGAATACCTTTATGCACTTAAAATCAGTATAATAGACGCAAAAAATCTCAAACTACGCATATAAAATGTTAGAATGTATTGTTAATAAATTAATTTAACTATTGCTACATATATCACTTTAATGATCTCTCTAATCTCTTGCACTACTTCTTCATACAGAGATATTAACCCTACCTACTCAGTGATGACACTCAGAGAATTGTTTTTTGGCTCTACTTCTCAAGGATTGCTTCATGATTGCCTTTGATGTATTTCTTGATGTGTTGCACATTGTGGAATTTCTTTTTGCATGAATCTCTACAATTCATATAAATCTTGTAAAGTTGTAAAATGCTTATATTTAAGAGGTTATAAAACACTTTTCATGGAATATTACTTTTCCCATCCATTCCTTACTTTTCTTTTACATACACTTGATCTAAAAAAATTCTGCCAGATGACTGAATGGTGACCTCTTGAATCTATTATCTTGGCAAAACTTTTCTTTGCCAAAAATATTATTTATTACAATGAATAATGACAACACTACTGCTACAGCCAGCGCTACTCTAAATACTGCATTTGGAATGCTATGAAATAAATTGATGACTAGTTTACGTACTCTTTAACAAGACTATTTCTTTGAATTAGCTCCTTTGCTATACATCTATAATCCTTTTTGTAAATGAATTTGAACATGGCCACAGTTCTCTGGAAATAGTAGCCATCAACTTTTGTAATATGATTTACTGAGTTGATAATTCGCTGCCATTTATCAATGCTGTTTGTTTTATTACAGCCTCTGCTCAGCATCTCACATTATTACATGACACAATTCAAAGACAACTAAAAATGAGAAAAGAGAGGCTTCAGGAAATCAATAAATAAAAAAAATGTTAAATATATGTTCAAATATGCATTGATGTGCAAGAATTACTGCAATAAACTTCTCTAGGCAATATTCACAAAAATAAGCACTACAAAACTTCCCTTTATATCCTTCTTTTAGTCTGAAACTTACTTTCTTGCATAAAGCATAACTATGTGTACAATGAAAAAATATGATATGCTAATATGATCAAATCTGCCTTCTGTGTTAAGGCAAAAATTACATAGGCTATATTTGTGAACATAATGTTTACTATTTTGCTTGTGAATTGTTAATTTTTGGAAATAAGTGTTGTAAAATATACTGGGCAATAAACATTGTTACTTAACAATGATTATCAATAAAGACTTTGTAATTAAAATGTCGGAAGTACAAATATTATTAATAACATTATTTTGAAAGAAGAGAAAATGTGTATAAAAATATTGTGGCATAGTTAAATTACTAGAGAATGACTAAATCAAAAAGAAAAATATTTTGAAGACCCTAGAGAGTAGACAAGGACAGAGTTTTGTACATCAGTCTAATATTATAAGAACAATTGTCTTCTTGATCTTTTATTTTAGTCTTCACCTGTTCTTCACAATGATTAACTAAACGATGGTAGGATGGTATCCATTCATCTCTTTTATGGTTTTCTAAGGTTCCTTCTCCCCACTGACTGAATCTTTGGACATCTTCAGTTCTCTGCTCTGGTGAAGTGACTATTTTTTTCCCCGTACAAATTTATTAATGTCTATTATTGTACAACCATTTCCTATATCTTGATTTTTTATTCTGGCGCCCCTTGTTTTCCTTACAAAGGTTCATATTGTATTCCTTTCAGTTGTATGAGGTAATTATGTAGTCCTTTTTGTTTCTGCGTATGTTTTCACTAGCGTCTTTCAAAACACATCTTACCGTTGTGTTATAAATCGTTATTTTTGCCTTTGTGGTAAAGTGTTCATTCCTCCAGATTACATCTCAAAGATAACCTGATAAGTGAGATCCTTTCATAGCCTGCTCTCTTAGCAAGAGAATTTGTTACTGGATATCATCACTCTTTAAGTATTGGAAATTAAATAATTGCTAGATTATCTTTTCTTCTTTACAGTGCATAGGTTCCTTAGAGATGACCATTAATTTCTTTTCTGTTGATACTGCCATGTTGAATTTCTCCTCATTGATTTTCAAATAATGTAAGAGTCTTTATAAATCTTCCTCTGATTCCACCATCAAAATCACATCATAACACAATATGTTGATTCTCGTAGTCGTTCATTAATTTAACACCACTGATGAGTTGGTCCATAATTAGTTTGAACAACATTGGATTTAAGGTAAGGTGACCAGATGTACCACTTTTGACGGGACAGTCCCAATTTTTAACAATTTTTCCTGCATCCTGCAGCATTTTTTAAAAATTCCAATATTTGGACAGCACGCACGACAACCTAGGGATCAGCGGAAGAACGGGAAAGGAATATACAATTTTCAGTGGCCATTTGGGCAGGATATAAGTTTTTTATTATTTTTGTTAATTTTATAATTTTAAACATTAATAATAATAAATAATTATTCAGAACTGCTTAATCAAAGCTCATATTGTTGATTAGTTGTTAGAATTCAACTACCATTGTTTGGACTTGGTGAACAATTGCATTTTTTAGGATTGGCAATGTCGAAATAATTGTATAACTGTCTCTCAGATGATACACATCATACTGTGTGCTAGTAGACTAGTTAAACAAGTAAAGTCATTGCAAATCAGCTATTCAGATAATTTAGGTAGAAATTTCTTTATTTATGTCATAAATCCATCAATTTTCTTGAATTCAGCAGGCAGTACTCGTATTTTTTATATTTTGTAATAATGGCAGCAAAAAGTCTAATGTCAGTCCTGAAAGTGACACTTCAGATTTAAGTTATTGCGAATTCAAAGAAAAAATAATTCAAGTTAGTATTGTTATTGTATAGATAGAAATATAGGATTAAAATTAAAATAATTTTTAAAATATAGTTATTTCATAACAATCAAATTAATTTAATTTTTAAACTAACAATAAAATATGTTCAAATAATTATGTACCTACTTACTGTATTTTTAAGGAATATGTATCTCATAATTTGAAACAATTAAATATTTTTCAGAAGATTTTTAACATAAGTAAAAAAAGAGGATGCAAATTCATCGGTGATCTAAGATATGAATATTTTTTCATTAAAAAACCAAAGCAATTACATGGTAAAATGTGAGAAAAATAGTGGTGAATTTTCTATTTCGCATGGTGGAAAGAATAATATTTCAAAGCACTTTGAGACACACAAACATAAAAAATTTAAATACTGTTGCATCTTCCTTCAAAATGCAGGAATTTATTTTGAAAAACAACTTATGGAAACAAAGAAAAGAAATTAACATTAGCAGTAGGACTTATTTCTTTTCATAATATTAATCACAATCATTCCTTCAGATCTATAGTCTATACATCACAAGTTTTCAAAAATTATTCAACAAAAAATTTGCATGAGCTAGAACAAAATCCAAGGCAGTTATATGTCATGCACTTTCCCCATATGCATTTTCAGATTTAAATAAAAATCAAGAAAAAATTGATTTTATATCCTTTTGACGCATCTCATCATAAGGATATAATGTTTTTTAAAACCATTATTAGATTCTTTGATTCAAAAACTGAAATAAAATTAGAATTTTGGTTTTCAATTCTTTGCCCAGCAAAACATCTGAAATAATTTTGAGTTCCATTTTAAAAAAAAAATAAATAAACAATTTAAAATGTAAAGTGAATGCATATTGTGCAGACGAGAATTCAAATTTTGTAAGAAAAGTGAGATGAGATACAAATAATACTTCGGAACAATTAAACAAAAACCTTTATCAAAACAATATTGGTTATCAAAACCTTAGGTGTTTTTAAACTGACCTAAAATAAAATATTGGTGTTAGTTGTGCAGCACACACAAAGAATAACACCATTCAAACAGCTGCTGACTTGTTGCCTGCAGATGTGAAAAATATTGTGATAAAAATATATTCTTATTTTTATATATACACTGTGCATGTTGAAATGCTTAAAGAATTTTGTGAAACTGTAGAAGTTAATTATCAGGAAATACTAGGATTCAGTTTAACATGCAGATCACATGCACAAACATAGAAATTCCACTTTCTATGACAGGATAAATGTCCTAAAAATTTAGAAGAGTCTTTTCAAAAAGCATCTCCAAAAATTTGGCTAATGTTTGTCAGCAGCTGTTTTTTAAAATGCTATAATACTTATTGAAGGTGACAAAATATTGGTAATTAAAGTAGCAAGTGAAGTTACTAATTAAAACATCAGTGTCAGGAGCAGTTAGAAAATTATTTTCTTCTGTTAACTATTTCTTAAAGTGTAAGCCAGCTAGAAAAACAAGGTGCAATAAATCATGCAGCTCAAAAAGTTCTATAGTGTACAATAAATTACAGTGATATTGAGCATTTTCATTGGGTTACAACAAGAATTTAAATGGAATTATATGCAATAATTCAATGGTATTGCTCAAAATTTCCTGTATAGTAATATTTCCAAAAATGATATTTTTATTAAGGTATCATTATTAAAAATTATCGATAAGAAAAAGGTTAAATCTTGGACATCAGCAAAAATTACAATAGAGAACAAATAATTAGAAATATTTCATAATTTCGTAACAAACCATGTTCCAAACAATAATGCACCAAAAATAGTGGAATACTCTTATAGAATACCAGGAACTAATGCTGCGAGTGAACACGTTTTTTCTATGGTGCATAAAGTGGGACATCAGAAAAATCCCAACTAAGAGTTGAAACTTTGAAAGCCATTTTATGTGTGAAATGTAATTTAACAAATTCTTGGGAAACATTTATGACCTTTTAAATGAGAGCAATCCACAAAAACAAATATTAACTCAAATGAGAAATATGTCTAAGAATAAAATAATGCTATACATTTTTTTTATATATTTGTAAATTAAACTTATGTTGGAATTAAAGAAAAAAACTTACAATTCCATGATTTTTTTTTTTGCTCCATATAGATCAAATTTTTAACCAAGGTTCCTCCCAGGTCAATGGTATCCTGCTTTTCAATGTTAAAATCTGGTCTCAGCTTGAGGAGTCTCCTTGGTGTATGCCAGCTGTATATTTTATTTCTTCTGATAAGTTATTTACTACTTTTACTTCAGTTCTCATTCATATCTTGGATTACTAATCCATTTGGGACTACTCTTTTTTTTTAACATTAATACTTACAATTAAGGTCTGTCAATGATATAGATTGAATTTCTCCATATACAGTTGGTTTACTTTTTTCTCGTGATAATTTTTCAACTTTATTTTACATAATCTGAGTGCATGCTAACTACCTACATTTGCTGAATTTAGTTTGTATATCAAATATTTAAAAAGTTAGATTTAAATATTAGTTTTAAAGAGTAGTTTGGTAATTACATAATCTGTCATAGACAGTTGTCCTTTGAGCCTGTAAAGGTATATTTGTACTTGAAGTCATAGCCAAAAATGTTATAGATTCGTAAACTGTTTTGTGTGTAAAAGTCAATTAATAGGTCACCATTACCATCACCACCACAGATGAGACAGCTAAATCTGTTTTATCCAGATTTTTAGTTTAATCTCTGCAACCAGGAAATAATACTGAAAATTATAATAAATAATAATGTCTATAATTTATCCTGGGAATTCATTAAACACTGGTTCTGTCAAAGAGTATATTGATATGATCTGAAATTAAAAAAAGGGCTATTAAACTTTTAATAATTATATCTATGTCTAAATAACTTGTACGTACATGAAAGTCTCAAATTTAAGAATACCCTTTCATTTGAAAATTGCTTAAGAGCAGGTCACCAAAAGGGGATATTTTGTTGAAGGATTCCATATCCTGTAAGGGTTTTCGCTAAAAGATACTCTCCATATAATCAATGTAATTCAGGGGCTTGGAACACAAGAGATATAAGTGCCCTGAATGTTAGTATTGAGAAAATCGAATTCAACGTTGAGTGCCTATAGAAAACCCTAGGAAAGGAGTCTCCTTTCCTCCTCTAGAATGCAACAACTGTTTGAGCTATTGGAATACAACCATGTGATCATGAAATAAAATGGAGTTTTTACTTCACACTTGCAATTTAAAATTTGCCAAAAATGCATTTATATCCCTTGTGCTCTGGCCCCCTCGATTCAAAATAAACTATGTGTAGCCCACCACTGGTGAAATAAATAATTTTCTTTCAAGATATAACAATACATCTTTAGTTCAGTTGGTAAGAACTGTTACCTGGAGTTACCTGGATAAAGGTCATAAAACGTTTTGTTTGGGTATTTTGTGTTTAACCATTTGTTTGGTACTCTTTTGAATGTAAGATGTTTTTTATTGGTAGATTGAGGATATTTTTATTTGAGCTCCTTAAAGTGGTGTATCTCCACTTTTCATGTTTTTAATTCACTTCATATTCATGTAGAGCAAAAGGTATTCCTTGTAACAGCACAAATTGTTTGCAAGTTACTTAGCAAGCATACAGTTAGGAACATAATTTTATGTTGTCAGTGAAGACATCCCTCTGTTGATTGCCAAAGTGGTGTAGTTTGAGGTTGCACAATTTTACCTGTAACTGGTCTGTTTTCTCATTGTGCTGTGATTATTTAATCTGTACCAAAAAAGTGTTCCAAAAGTGTACCAAAAAATTCTGTTAAAGATTTGTGGCATTTTGCAATTTGTCCTTGGGATCTAAGAAAGGATGCCCAGTTTCTCTTGCTTTACCTCAGAGAAAGCTGTAATACAGCTGTGGCCTATTACAATAGAGGAAACAAAAGTATATAATAACTTTTACCTTTTACTCCACTACTTTAAGTGTCTTTTTGTGATGCTGTTAAAGTCATCGCTACGTGGAAACTAATATTGATATTGATGGTATCTGATGAGTGGCAGAAATGTGACATGAGATATAGTACAGGATTTTATTTTCAAATTTTTTGAGAGTGAATATGTTCTTATATCATTCCCAAAACTTATCTTTTAAACATGAGTTTAAAATTTTGTTTTTTTGTTTTCTGAACTTTGTTGCATTGTTAATTTAATTAAGGATTTTTGTAATAATTTTCTATTCAACTTAGGATGTTTGTAAAAATATTACTTAAATACAGTGTTATTAATTAATTATACTTTCTACTCAATCATATCCTTCACCTTTTCTTATCGCAAGTGGTATAAGCCTATTTAGGACATTATATCAAGACTACAAAGTGGACCGATCAGATTTAAGCCACCAAATGGAAATGACAAAATTGATGATGAAAGTAACTAAAATTATGTAAACAAAGTTATTTTAACTACATTTTATATTTTCTAGTCAACCTGATTTTCCTTTTTGCACTAAAAATGGAGTTCATTCAGTCTGTTTTACTGAGTCTGTATCTGGGCAAAATTATGAGTAGGATGATATTTCTCAGCCCAGTGTTGAATACATTTGGCTGAATTGCATTTTATAATTTTTAATGTTCTTTTCCTGTACGTATTGCAAGTTGTGCAACTCCATTTAGGCCCTAATATTAAGTCTTTAACTGGAGAAAGTTAATCAGTATTATCAACATGAGTTAACTTTTGCCAAAACCATTAAGTTTATTAAAGAAAACCTTTCTAACCCCTGAGAACACTAGTAAAACATTAAATATATTGAAACATGAAGAATGTAAGTTACACCCATGTGGGCTCATATTGAGTATAACATTGAAAGTGCATAGTAAGTACTAGGGAACATGCTGTTGTCCATCTCATGAATGGTTGTATCTCCCTCTTAAATCCTAAAAGAGTTGGAGACTGGAAACATCTTTGTCTCTACTCTCCAACGCTTTTAGGACTTTGTGAGTGACATTAACAGTGAGATACAACCATTCATATTTTTGATGATTATGTTTCCAGTATCCAACTCCTTTAGGATTTTGAGAGTGAATTTTGTAAGTGAAATACGACCATTTGTGAGATGGCTGGTGATATGTCTATCTGAGACAGTAAATCAGGAGGTTATGAAGTATCTTTAAGGAACACATATTCTATTTAATTTATTTGTGTCAATGTTTTCATGTTAGTGTGCTCATTCATGTTAGTCAAGTCGGCACTTGTATGTGATCCTGATTAATTTTTCACAAAATGGTGTTGACATTTCTCTATAGAAATAATGATTATTGTCATAGGAGAATATAAAATTATCAAGACTATACTCCATTTGTTGGAGAGATTGACAGTCAGCTAATGTTCATTGGAAAATATGTTTATGTAATCCTCATAAGTTGGGATAAGGCAACTTGATATTTCATGAGAACTGCTAATTATTGTTTCAAATAGCAGTTGGCCAAAGTTCAAACCTTGAGATAAACCAGAGTGAGAAGTATTGTATTAAAATTTATTTCCTGAATATGTTAAAAAGAATGGTAAGACTTTTAGAATAATATTTAATAAAAGCTAGGTAATTGTCCATAACTACTATATTTTTACTTTTTTGGGCAAATATCATGTTCTAAACTTCCATAGGCTATTAGTAGGTCTGTATGCAGCATCACATTAACTTCTGTAAAATCATTTAACCAAGAAGAGGTTGCATTGGAAAATTTGTACCCCAAGCTTTATTATTACATATACAATTTTGTTTGAGAATTTTCACATGCTTGTGATTTACATTCCATCTATCCTTCATCCACAAATACCATTAATCGTAAAATCTTTCCTGTTATCTATCAATGCTCATATTTTTATTTGTATCACCTAATAAGGACCCATATGCGCCAAGTGCCTCCTCCTATGTTAGCCCTACAATGTCAGAGAGATTCAGTTGAAATATCACCTGTGAAGTCTTTGCAATGACCTTCTCCATTAACACAATCTAAGAATATATGATTAACTTTTATTTGGATAAACACACAGAACCCACTTGGAATGACAATATGATTCAGATTATGATATACCTGTTTTGTTGGATAACAAGTTTGCATTAGAATTGTTACAGAAAATGAAACACTACTTGTTATTTACAGTAGCACAAGAAGCAGATGTTGATGTGCCCAAAAGAAAAAGAAAGCAAGTAATGGAATGTGCCTGAAAAAGTTAGACCACAAAACATCTTGACAATGTGAAAAGTCATAAAAAATACAAAACCTATTCAGTATTAGTCGTAGAGACTATGTGAACAACTAGTATTACTAGCATATGCATTTTTGTTAAATTACATATATTTTGCCTTCCTGTGAACAATTCTCAAAATTGGGATCTTAACAAATCATTCCAATCCTAACAAAATTTAAATTTTATTTTACATGTTCTTTACATATTTTGCTGATATTTACAAAGGTATTTTTTTTATTCTACTAAGTTTCTTAAAAGTTATTGAAAAAACGCATACATTTTCAAAAATTATGATTTTTTTTCTTATACAAAATCTGAATTTTCTTCTGGAGACTCAAGATGCCCCACATAAAAATGCGACTGAATGAAACACACTCTGGTTCCATTTGGATTCCTGTAGTTACCAGTCATGACGAAAGTGCAACAAGTCACAAGCAACAGTGCTGAGAATATTACCTTTAGGTGTGTAAAGAATTAGTGACATTGTATTTATTGATCTTGAATTCCAAGTTCCAAGAAACATTGGTTGACACAGATGTTTTGCACTTTGAAGTGAATACTTCAGTGAGTGACTGCTGGTGTTGCATTTGTACAAAGGCTCTCGTTGACCCCAAAAATAAAAATGTACTCTTAAAATGAAATTAAATCCAGTAGGAAAATTTTCATTTTTCAATTTGGCTTGGTATATATTTAATTAATGTAATTATAAATTGTGTAAATTTATTTTGTTTGTTTACAAATGTTTGATAAATAAGAGTATTTTTGATATTTCACATATCCCTGTTTACACATTTGTTACCTTTTCATATTACTTTTCTTACATATTTATGTACATAATTTGTCAATTCATAGTATATATTTTTCTGGTCTCTTATTATTATTGTTTGAAAGTTTCGTATACATTGTCAGATCAACATTATTCTTCCAATAGAGTGTAAAACTTGTTATTTATATTTGTCCATTAAATAAATGAAAATAAATGATTTTATTTTCAACAAATCTATGATCAATTTTCTAAATAAGTAAGAATATTTTTAATCAAATAATTACTCAATAAATGATATTAAAGATATAACTTTGGTGTATAGTAAATTATATGTTAGAACTCCTATATACAATAAAACTTTCTTGGGGTCCATTTCATTGCATTTGACCACTTACAAGTAAGAAGTGAGTGTTTAAGAAGTGACCTCTCTTAAGTTATATATACTAAAGTAAGAAGCCATAAACAATTTTCAAACTCTTAACTATCCTTTGGTGCTGTCATAATTCTACTATTATGACTACATTTAATTTGATATAACAAATATCCCTTAATAAATAACTTCTTTATTATTTGAAATCTCATAAAGTTTCAGAACATACCTTCACAGAATTTTCTGGTGTCTTCTGAAGGTGTTAAAAACATTAGTATTAATATTTTTTTAAAATTTCATCATCTTATGTTTTTATGATTGGTGTAAAATTCTTATATTATCATTATTTCTGAGTTTTCAAGATCTCACAATATTCTTCAAAATTGCAAAAGAAAAGCTCTTTATTTAATGCAATATTAAGCTTTTAGATCTCAAAATTCACTTCTAAATGTACTGGTATACTTTCAAATCATCTTTGAACATGTAATAGTACTTACTATACCATACTTACTTGCTTCTTTTTGATTACACTTATTTGTAAAAATATAATGTCTCGTCAAATTTTATATTAGGTGTATAAAGGGTCCAAATATTAAAATAAAGACTATCTTTGTAAGTGCCTGGTTTAGATTGAGAGATGAAATATATCTTGTATGCTCTTCTCAATATTTTATTAATTATAATAAAAAATGTATAAAAGTTTAAAGTTGGTATAATTTTTATGTTTCAGTTGTTCAGCATATTCTTCTCAAAAACAACAATTTTCAGTTGATTATTATTGTCTAAATTTAATCAATGAATAATATGCATTGAAATCAGTTGTGCACACATATATGTCATTAACTTTATTCAAAAACCGTATTATTCTGTTAAGTTTACAACGTTTCCATTCAACGGTTCGATATCCAAAACAGTGCTTGTGAAGATTTCTCTCCTTGTGTCTGAAAATGTGAGTTTCAATTCAATCCCCAGAAAAGAAACACATTTTTATTTATATTTGAACTTCAAACAAAGATGATTTCAATGGAGTTTGGACAATTGTTAATTTACATAATTTGAAACTTATTAATTTATATTGGAAACAAAAGAAATTAATTGAAGTTAATGGATCTGTTACTCAAATAATGGTTATCATTTTATAATAAGTTTCTATAAAATGTTCAAAGGTTCGTTATATGGGTTCGTAGGCTTCCGCGGCCGGAGTCAATGCATTCTTGGCTATTCGGGATGAGCAGCGTCTCGGTCAATTGTACTGACGATGCGGCCATATTGCTGTGGCCTGCTTCAGCAGAGTACAGCCCTGAAGAAGGCCACAGCAAGATGGCCGAAACGTCAGTACAATTGACCGAGACGCGGCTCATCCCGGATAGCCGAGAATGCAAAAGTTTAAAGGGTTTTTATCTATTTATTAGGGTTGTGAAAAATTAAAAAGGAACCAAACATTCTTGAAAAGAAAAATATATTAATTTTTATAAAACTTGTATTGACTTCAGGATCTATATTATAATGAAATTAATATTCAAATTTTGAATACAAAATATCAAATAACACAACTTTTCTAATATTTAAAATAATACAATTTATTTCATTACTCAGTGGGAAATTTACTGGTATATGAAAACCCTTTTTTGTAAACACTATGACATTTGTCTATTGAATGAAATCTTCACTAACGTTCAGGAATTTCAAGTTTGTAATAATAAATAAAAACAAAAATTGAATATTATTTTTAAATTTCTTACTATATGTTTGACTGAAGTGCTAGGAAGAGAAGAACTTTGCCTACAGGTACATTCAGTACTCGGTAACATCTGGAGTGTATAAAACTTTTCATTATTAATCTCATTCCTTTTCATATCACTGATTATAAATTTTTATTTTAATATGCACGGTTACCAGTTAATATTAAAATGCATAAATTATAAAACTCAAATGGTCTAAGTGAAGAAGACAGTAGAAAGAGCCCCCACTTGAAATCTGAAAGGAAATATTTTCTATGGATTGTGACCACGAATAACATTTTTTCATGTACGTTTTAGATTCCTCCCCCTCGTATCCATTGTAATAATTTTTTTTTTCTTTCTTCATTGAATTAGCCATATGAATATCCATGGAAAATAATGATTTTTTTGTGTAAAAATCATTGAATTTTTCAAAAGTAATTTTAAAATTTGATTTGCCACAAAATTCAAACTTTTAAATGGGTTTTGAAACTTTGGAATTTTTTTAAAGAAAGTTTTTATTTCTCCTACCCGAGAAAATTCTCAAATGTTGCCCTAACAATCAGTCCTTATATCAGCCTTATATTGATATTAGCTTTCTAATATTGCAAATATTGTCACTAGAAAACAAAATAATATTGTAATTACATACCTCTATACAGTTGTATATATATGAAAATATGCAAAACAGAACAAAAATATATATTTAATTTTTTTAAACATGGCGCAGCAATCAGAAATATGTGAAAAAATTCTAGAAGATGGCTGATTTTTAGGGTGACATATGTGAATTTTCTCATGCATCCAGCAAATTAAAAACTTTCTTTAAAAAATACCAGTTTTAATGTTAATTTAAATTTTTGAATTTCAATTTCATGGCAAATAAAATTTTAAAAATAATTTTTGAAAGATGGATTAAATTTCATATAAAAAATCATTATTTTCCTGGAAATTCATATCGTTGATTCAATAAAAAAATAAAAATAAAAACACATATTTTGTTATTACAAAGGATGTGAGGGGAAAAAAAATCTAAAAGCCCATGAAAAAATGTTTTTCTTGATCACAATCCTTAGAAAATATTTTCTTTTCAATTTCAAGCAAGGGCACTTTTTTCCATCTTATCTGGCTAGAGCCTTTCTTTAATGTGTAACAGAAAAAAGTTTAACATCTAAATACTCTACACAAGTGGTCAATCTTATTCTAGGACTCCTGTACTGGGTATAGAACACTATTTGGATTTTTTATTTTTATATTTATAAAGTAGGGCCATATCGTTGGTGATTCATTACGAGCTAAGTTTTGGCGAAGTGGGAATTTTCTGGAAAGGTTGAGAGTAACAGGATAACATATGGACTCTAAAAATGTGAAGGCAATTTATTTAAAAAGATACGTACAATGTCTTTTCTGTGTCACATTTTTGTGTGTGAACACATTCAAACAAAATATCTTTACTCTCTATAAACAAACAACTCATCAGTAAATCTGGAACACTAAATAGGAGATCAAAAAAGAATCTAATAAACAAGGGGAAAAACAACATAAATAATTCCAATAATTCTTAACCAAATCCTTCTCCACACTCCCTTCAGACACTTCAAATACTACTTTAAAAGCCTCCATAATCAAATATTCTTATAAACTATGTAATACCCATGTTAATACTAATATTGATATTGTAAAAATAATGTAATTAGTACAAACACACTAAATATATTTCTGTGGTATTTAAAAGCATGTAATTAGATAATTGTATGTTCATAAAAACATAATATCAATGTAAGAATTATTATTATTTTTATAATAACTTTTTTAATAGATAAAAACTGGTTTTGGTACTGAAAAACTGATTTTATTATCTCATATGGTTTCATGATAGTCAGAGTACATATTGTACACGTTGAAAATATTTGTTAGAAGACTTAATAATTGTTTAGACAATAATATCAGTAATTCTAAAATTTAATTTAATGTACAATTGGTACTGATAAAGTTACTTAATATTTTGTTTTGTTTTTCCCAGAATAATGCCTAGCAGGAAATTAGGCATTGAAAACACAGAAGTAAGAACCTGTTTGTAGTTACATTTCGTTATTTTTTAATCCATTAAATACTACTTTGAAGCTTAAAAGTGATTAAGTAAAAATATATTGTAATTTTTTATAAATAAACGTTTTTTCATTTGTAAATAAAGTTAATAAATCAATGCTCATTTATATGACAAACAATTAATACTTCATATGTAATTATGAATGAAGTGCTTCATATTACAATTATATTCAAAAACAGACATTATGATTTTATTATGAAAACAATTGTGTTATCAAAAATTATTTTCTCAAAAGTCCAAATTTTTTGTGTAAAAAATTGGTACTTTGTTGGCTTTTTATTCAGAAGCTTTGTGCAGTATGAAGAAGCTGTCCATATTCCCTACTGCTCCCATAATCTTTGTTTCTGTTAACATAACTACAGTCTCTCTTCTTCCATTATTTCAACAATTATTTTGCAGAAGAGTTCAACTTACTACCTGCTTCAATAAACTGCTGCTTTTCAGCTTTGTCCTCTACCACTGCTCTTCATTAAACACTATGATCTCTCTAGTACCATTTGTTGCTCTCTCACAATCATTATTGCTCTCCATTGTTGTACTTTATCCTTCTCACTGGCGTCCTCTTCATATTCTTTCCAACCACTTCCTGTTGATTTTACTGCACATATTATTACACTTTATCATTTTCTCTAACATTGCTTCTCACAAGTGATTTTCCCATACTATCACAACCTGCTATCTCTTCTCTATGACATACTACAAACACTAATGCTTTCTATCATTGTTCTCTACCTTTGCTCTTCACAGACATTCCATGTACTGCATTTTCTACCACTACAAACACTACTGCTTTGCATCATTGCTTTCTAGCACTACTTCTCACTAAAGCTCTCCATGTACTCCCTAGTACTCCTTGCTGCTGCCTCTACTGCAACAAATATAACTGCTCTCCATCGTAACAAGTCTCCACACAAGACCTGTCCAATGAATCCTAATGACCAATTTTCTGTCGTTTCTACTACAAACACCGCTCTTCATCATTTTTGTATTAAAAAAATAATATTAAAATGGATACTGAAAACTTTTAAATAAAAAATTGGATTTTATTAGTTAAATGGACATTTATAGGCACTGTAAAATTCGCATATAATGTGTCTAATGCTTAAATATTAATACGTAACTCAAAAGATTGCGTTCTCCATTGAAGGGAAAAAATAGGTAAAAATTCCCTGCTTAGCCAATGACCCGATTAGATCCCATTTTTCTTTATCCTTATAATAACATGAGGTCTGTTTTTCAGATAATATACGCAGCTGGTATGTGAAGCACCTACAGAACATGGATTACACAGGAGAACTGCTGGCAAAACTATAGAGGTGTAACATTAGCGGCAAAATGCCGAAATGGAAGCAAATGCCATGAGCAATTACCGTATATCGAGCCATGGCCGCCTACTAGCAGACGGCCTTGGTAGACGTAAAGGAGACGACCGTTAGAAAGCTTAGGATCACCGCTAAACGGTGTCTATAATGTGGGGCGTCAGGGGAGCACCCTCACCACAAGAGGAGAGGGTGCTGGCCAGGGCCTGTCTTCCCGATGGAATACCTCACTGCATTTCGCTTCTTGCTCGGTCCTGCCGCTGTATGTCGCATGCTCGCGACCGTATCAAGCAATGCGATGTGACTAGCGGCACAACCGAGAAAGACGCGAAATGCAGTGAGATATATCATCCCGAAGACGAGACCTGACGCGCCATGATATAAAAACCGAAGTATATGAGCGAGTGAGGGTTGATGCTTCAGTACTGCTACGAGGCTCTGAGGAAAGAATGAAACTCCCATCCAGCGCTTGCTTGCCAGCATCGCCCATGTCGTTGCAAATGGTAGACGGGTAGCTCATTTAAGGTAGTATGTTTGTTTGATCGACCACGATGAAGTACCCCCGAAAATATATTAAATGAAAGTAAAATCTCTGTTCTTGAAGACGGTAAGAAAAAATTAGATTCTTTCCCGACTTATTTTTTAATAAAAGAAGTTTACATTTTTATAATCTCTAATTAAAAATTTGGGCGAGGCAGGTTTTTTTTATTTAGTTAATAAAGAACGTATACGGTGAAGGTACGTTTTCCTTTTATTCAATACGAAGTAATTTTTTTAGGAATCTGAATATTTTAAATGTAACCTACTTTACCGGGCATTCAGAGTAGTAATCATTATTAATAAAAGACTGCTGCGAAATTCGTCGCAACCGGAAGTATTGGTTCTCGGCCTAGGAGTTCTGCTGTACAAATCATTTTATTGTCACTACCTGGTCACCACTGTTTCTCTGGGGGGAGAAAACCGCCCTGTCAAAATTCTGTGCCTCCCACAGCCATAAACTATTTGTCGGTAATTCACTTTCAATGTAGACTAATATTCAACCCAGAAAGAAAATAACGGGCGCCGAAGTCAACCTAATCTCTATTGGTATTGCAAACTTAGGAAATTAAAAATAATGCGAGGGACTGAATTTTATAGCAAACATTATTTTTCTTTAGCAAATATTCAATACTTCTCTTTTACGTTTTTACAAATAATTATTTA
The DNA here is from genome assembly GCA_017312745.1 of Gryllus bimaculatus. Taxonomy (NCBI): domain Eukaryota; kingdom Metazoa; phylum Arthropoda; class Insecta; order Orthoptera; family Gryllidae; genus Gryllus; species Gryllus bimaculatus. Next base: position 408,523 of record BOPP01000363.1, on the reverse strand, counting down.
AATGTTCCGTTCACGATACAAGCATCTATTGAAAATCTAATGATGAAATAAATGGTTGAGTGCTTGACTAGCGACTGGCACGAACATACCATCTTGAGCCCCCGTGTTTCAGAAGGTCCTGATTGACCCCAAATGAGCTTATTTCCAAAGTGGCATATCGCCAATTTTTCAGTTCTACATATGAAATTTTAAGACGATTCACCATCGTTTTGCTAAATATCGTGTTAAAAAATTGCGTTTCATCTGTGTTAAACAGTACACAAAAACTGTTGAATCCTATCAGGCACTGCAATCTACCAGGCTGAATAAAAATACTCCTCCTTCCTGCAAAATTGTATGTCTTAAAGATACATATCTTTGGAAATATGCTCTTCAAATGGGTATGGTGTCATTGTGGCAGTGGGCTATCGACTCAAGGGAGTCTAATGAATAGGACAGAAATCCGCAGACAAGTTTGGGGTGACAGGCTTTACCCTGTTGCCGGATCAACCAATGTGCTGGTAGCCTCTTCTGAAGAGGCGGTTCTACCGAACCTTTTGCTTTAAGGAGAGGCTGGCAAGCTGCGATTCTGGCGTAACTAGAAATGGAGGTCCATAGGGCGCTGAGACCTGCAGGAAGGAGGATTAAAGGCAAAAACAATAAATGGCCTTCGCTGACTAACAGAACTGTTTGGTAAAATCTTTGCATGCCTCGCTAGCTCATAAATTACAGAGCTTATATTAATGCAGACCTTAGAACTTAGGGGAAGACCTAATTTGGTTCGCGCAACCCTTAAAACAAACAATATTTAATTTAAGAAGAATATTTTATGTGTATGATCTGCCTTTGCTTAATCCCTAATTTGCTCGGAGAATACGGAAAAGTGTATTAGAGACCTGAAAACACACTTAATGATTATTATAAGATATGCAAAATGGTATTGAAAGAAGTCAAATGATGTATTGACCATGGTCGTTCCTGTTTTGTAATTCAATGTTATTTTAAGAACTTTCAATTTAACGCAGTTTCATTTAGATCTCGGTGTAATCCAACGGTAAACTGTCCTCGTGAGTAACTGAAGATGTTGGTGGGTAGTCTTCCTTCTCAAGGGTGAGCGAGATGTCTTAATTCACGAGTTTTTAAAGAGTGTTCTTCGTTTACGAGAAACGGCTTGGATTGTTCGGGTGTATATTGAAATGCCTTCTGGATGTATGTCTCATTAACATTGTTTGTTATAGTCATTTAGCAGAGTTGAAGTTTCAAAATAAAGATTAATATGTTCTTGATTAACGCGTTATTACGTGTTTTTCTCATCGCGTTCAACGCTTCAAAGTATGTTGCGACATTTGATTACGCAAGGGAACATATTAGTAACCACATGGTGGTGTGCTTTACTTTATACACATCCGGAAGCTTGAGGGCAATACTCTTCTTCACATGGACGAAGTATGAGATACTGCAACAAGTCGGACAAGGACAACACCCCAATCACCTTGTCGTCGTCATCCACAACAATCAATCGATGGACTTCTGTTTCCACGAATCTCTGTACTATGGTCTGGAGAGTTTCGTTCAGTTTGCACTTGAACATCCCCTCAAACCAAATATTTCGATGTTCATTGGCTTCTTTGAGTGTTACTTTCAGGTTGGTGTAGGTTTTCTCAGAGGCTAAATTAATGACATCACATCTGGCATAGATATCAACAAGGCGACCTGCCGAGTCGACAATGGGGAGTGAGGACACTCGCCTTTTCAAAAACTTCTTAAGAGCTCGTATAATAGAGGTGTTGTTTGATGCTGTTTCAATATTTGTGTAAGTGCCGACTTTCAATTCATTCAAAGTTTGGTTCATGAAAGTTGGTCTCGGTAAGACATTCATGTAGATGTAAAGAAACTTCAGTATGCGTTTGTGGGTTAGAATATGGAGCACGTTCTCGGTTTCCGGATCAATAATAAGCAACCGGTGGATTTTATTGTAGATCAGTTTCTTCACTGCATCGTAGAGCGACGCATCGGGTTCGATGCTGACGAGAGGCTTCAGTTCCTTCTTGAGGATGGTCCTCCACGTCTGCAGATTGTGGCTCTCCAGGTCGGCCAGCGCCAGCGACCGCGACGAGTAGAATCTCTTGAGGATCTTGATGAAGTCGGTGACGGTGAGCAGCCCCACGATCTTCCTGAAGGAGCTGTCCCACAGTGGTGCGGCTCGCACGTTGTTGACAAGCAGCGCGTAGAAGGCCTCCTTGACGCTGAGCCCCACGTCCAGCACCACCATCTTGGCGCTGTTGGGCATGACGTCATAGCACGTGTGGTACTTGAGGAACTGGGCGAAGGCCGTGTCGTCGTGCAGCAGGTGGGGCAGGTTGGCGTCCGCGAAGAACGGGTCGTCGCGCGGGAGGCCTCTGGAGTCGAGGAAGAGGCCGGCGTGGTCGGCGTCCAGCAGGTGGGCGGGCAGCAGTGTCCGGGCCGGGGCCCGCCAGTCTGAAGGCGAGCGCGAGGCGAGGTGCGCACGGCTGGAGGGTGGCCGGCAGGGCGCGACGGTGGGCGGCCCGGCGCCCGCGGGCTGTGGAGTTTGCTGGAAGTCGCCGAGCGGCGACGTGCCCGAGGCCGTGGAGGGCGTCGGCGCACGCGGGGTGGCCGGCGCGATAGCGCACGGCCGCGAGCGGAGGAGCGGGTGTCGTGGCTCGGCGACGCGCTAGGAGCGCGGAGAGCGGTGAGGCGCGCGCGGGCCTCCCGCTGCTGCAGCAGCTGGCCCGGCCGCCTCCCGCGCGCGCGTCCTCGCGGCCGACACGGCGGCCTTGCGAGCTGTGCGCAGGCAGTGGCGCACCTTGAACACCTGCGCAAGTCCGAGCGCCATGCACGGGTCTTGCCACTACGGAAGTTTTATTTTAAGTTAAATGGCAGATTTATGGAAGTTAAAGTTAATTTATTTGACGTGCAGATTTGTTATTTAACGTGCACTTTTTCATTTCTTTGGTGCCTCTTTTATTTATTTCACGAAACGTTTTATTTATTTAATGTGCAGATTATGGAAGTAAAGTTTAATTTGTTTGACGTGCGATTTGTTATTTTACAAGCACTTTGTTTATTTCAACTGCACTTTAATTTAATTCAGCGGAAGTTTTTTATTTAATGGTGCAAATTTTTATGGAAGTAAAGTTTAATTTTATTTGGACGCTGCAAATTTGTGTTATTTAACGTGCCACTTTTGTTTATTTCTGGTGCACTTTTATTTAACTGTCAGCGAAAGTTTTATTATTTAATGTGCTGATGTTTGGAAAAAGTTAATTTATTTGACGTGCCAGCAATTTTATTTAACGTGCAGTTTTGTTTATTTCAGGTGCACTTTTTATTTATTTTAGGAAATTATATTTATTCTAAATGTGCAGATTTATGGAAGTAAAGGTTTATTTACTTGACGTGCAGTTTTGTTTTATTTAACGCGCACTGTTGTTTATTTCAGTGCACTTTTTATTTATTCACGGAAGTTTTACTTCTATTTAAGGAAGTTTGGAGTATTTTGGTATATATGCACATAACGCACCAACACCAAGTGTTGTAAGGCCACCACTAATGATCGCTGTGCTACATACGTACGTTCTCCAAAATATGGTATAGACATAGAGAATGGTTGAAGAAGAAAGAAGATGAAAAGGATAGGAGAGAGAAAGAAAATGAGTAAATAAAGAAGACGAGCGAAGATCATAGAATTGGATGAACGGAATCTGTGAATAGGGTCAAAGATTTTAATGAAGTTCCACAATAGTTGTAGACAGCATATTTTAAGAACTACAGCTATATAAAGTAGTGGTGTCTACATCAATCCACATACTTTTGTATTATTTATAAACTTTTGGAAATTTTCGCAAAGAAATTCATCAGTTCAACGCGAAAATCCAACCTGTGCCCATAGTTTTTGAACGAACCTTAGTGTTATCCGACGAAAAAATAAAAGGAATAATGTGGAGCCTTTTGAGAAAATTCTTGTTTTTTAAAATTGCATTTTATTTCATCCAAAATTACGCAAACAGTATTCATATTTTCAAAAAATTGTACTGACCTCAATCTACAAAACTCATTTTGGAGAACACAGATTTTATTTTAAAAAATAGCATCTTCACATATTGTAGTAGGAACATGACAAAATTTTTTTAACTCTTTTTCAAACTTACGATAAATCAGAATTCATCGAAAGCACACCTCCGCCATTTATATAGACTACTTTGCACTACCAGAAAAAAAATGGAATTATATTTGAGAAAATTTTGTAAAACCTCCCTTAGGCTCCCTAACTTTCAAAATATCCTTTCAAATTTAAGAGGGCACGTCATGTACCATTTGGTCTGTATAATTATAAAACATCACGTAGCAATTATTGTACCGCAGCATGACCCCACCTCGATCAGGTTTACATCTAGTTCTTGATCCCTTAGCAAGCGCTGAGAGGACCCATGTTTGCTTCTAGACATAGAAGTACTATTGACATTGTGACCACAAAGAGGATTCAGGAAGTATTTTCGGGAAGGGGGAAATGCAATCCAAATTCCCTATCATCGATATTTTTGAAATAATATTATTCAAAAATGTATTAATTTATATATTTTATTATATTATATTATTATTATTATTATTATTATTATTATTATTATTTATTATTATATCTATTATTATGAAGCGAATGCAAGGCCGTCCCGCCGCGCCGCTCCTACCTGCGAGCGGCTGGCGCTGTCGGAGGCGGCGCGCGGCCGGGGCGCGGCTGCGGCGGCGCGGCGCGGCGGGGTCGCGGGGGCGGCGCCGCGCGGCGGCCACGAACTGCAGCGCCTGGCGCAGGTGCGCCATGAAGCTGGAGGAGGCGCGCGGGCTGTGCTGCGCGTCCGACTCGGAGCGCGGGCGGTGGGCGGAGGCGGCGCGGCTGGGCCCGCGCGACGAGGAGGGCGACGGTGACGCGGATGCCGATCGCCCCGCCGGCCCCCCCGGCCCTGCGCAGCGACGCGCCAGATGTCCGTAAAGTTAGCAACTTTACGCCACTTTACCCACTTACCACAATATTGAAAAAACTGTATCCCAGAATATTGTTCTAATTAAAGACTAATTTATACCCAAATTTAAAAATTGTCTACCAATACACAACATCGAAATATTCAACACTAAAGGTGGGTACGTTAACTTAACGTTAAGTTTGCATACCCACACAAGAAAAACGCATGATACATTAAAAACTAAATGCACCAGACGCTTGCCCGAATTAAAGACTAATTTATACCCAAATTCAAAAATTTTGAAAATTTGCGCAACATCGTAATATTCAACACTAAAGGCGGGTATGCTTAACGTAACGTTAAGTGCAGTCACCCCTTAAATGGAACGTCCATTTAAATCAATCGAACACTAAATTAAGTTATTTATGCTACGCTTTCAGAATTCTTTCGAATTCAGTCACCTTCCACACTGTTCGTTGTGTATATTTCGCGAATGGTCATTCCCGCATGAGATGAGGCATAATGTTCTGGGGAAATACATCTTATAGCTCTCAGACTTTTAGATTACAAAAAAGAATTGTACGAATAATAAGCAAATTTTTATTAATTAATAATAATTAATAATAAGCAGGATTTTTGACGCTAGCAGGTCGACTAGGTCGAATTCAGCTGCGGTCTGGAGGGGAATTCTAGCGGCCGGCTGCTCTGATCGGTTGTTTCCGTGATTTCTCCCATCGACGCCAGGCTAATACCGGAGCAGTACTATACAAGGATCGCGCGCGCGATATTTCCTTCCTCTTCCTTTTCCTCTCCTCAGCCCCTACTTAAACATACTAACCTTACTAACATGCACCACACTATCACGCAGACCGGTCAGGATCGTAGAGCTTCTCCCGGCTGGGGTGGTGCTCCGCTAGTGGGAGATACCTCGTATCGGAAAACCCCGCTCGCTCGACGCCGGATCTCGCTCTTCAGTGAGGGAAGATCTCCGCCGCCTCACGAGAAAAAACGTGCTCTATACTTACGGGACTAATGACAGTCTTTGACGTGTCCGGAATCACCTACAATCAATCAAATCCATGCGACATACCAGCTTGGGTGGCTCAGGACATCATCGATTGATTATTAGTGATTCCGAGCGCGTCAACCGCTAAGAATATTGTCCCGTAAGTGTAGTGAAGTTGTTTGTCGGGAAGTAGCGGTGATCTTGCCTCGCTGGATGGCGAGATCCGATGCCAATCTACCGTAGGCTAATGAGGTACCCCAACAAGACGTCTCCCACCAACAGGGCTCCGCCCTAGCCGGGTCAAGGTCTCGACTGGTCTCCCGACATGTGTGGTAGTGTAGTGCATCTAAGTGTGTGTGTGCCTCGTAAGTAAGGAGTAGAATAGAACAAGGAATGGGAAGCAAAGAACGCGAGCGTTCCGTTACTCGTTTTTAAGGTACTGCTTCGGGATTCATCTGGTATTGATCGGAGAAACCACGGTAAATTACCGATGAGAGCATCCGGCCGCTAGAATTTTCCTCCAGATAGCGACAGAACTCTATCCAGCTATCTGGCTGGTGTCGGAAATCCTGCCACCGTCAGGACTCGAACTCCAGGATCTCTATCTCAGAGGCACGGCACTGCAGTGACATCAGTTGATGCCCTGAGCCACCTCTCCTGATAGAGTCCCGTCAATGGCTGCATTGAGAAGAACGCGGACGCCGACCGCCCCGTCTCGCTCGACCATACGCACGCAACGGGCCGGGGCGCACCACAACCCTCCCACGCAACCTGACGCAATCACTAGTCTTTTTCTAGGTATTTCATCCAGCCGACAGCCGGTTATCTCTTAACGTTCCGATAGGACGCATATCCGACCATACACTTTTGACACCAACACACTTGCGGGCTACTCCGTTTAGGGGTAAGCAGAAAGCGACCGATCTGCGGCAACATATACATGGGTCACTCCACGTCAAAATTGCACACTTAAGGAAAGTTTGACGTTGATGTCCCAGATTTTTTAAACTTTTTTGTGTGTAGAGTATAAGCAAATATATGAAACACGTTTTTTTCATCAATTTTCGTATCATTGTTGCAATAGCCCTCTTTATAAGAATTGTTCAGCGTTTTCTAAAAATATGAAGTTCTTTACATTATCATCAGCCCACTTAAATAACCTGGATAAATTAAGAAGTTCCTGTCAGGATTGAAGGCTATCTTTTATAGAGAGTGTTATAGTTCCCCCTTCCTCACTACGTCGCAAGGTCCCACTTCATAAGACGTTGCGAAGAGATGCCATTCAGCACTCACATTGAAAGACGTCTTTGTTGAAGCATAAACTCGCATTGTTTTTTCATACTAGGCTCTGACCCATCCGAAAAATAAGTCTGTTAACACTGTCATAATCTTACTTGATAGTATTACGAGTTTACACTGAAAAGGGTGAATTGAATTCGTATCGTGTTTCAGGCATCCAAAAAGAGATTTTTTATTTTTAAGTTCTTTGCTTTCTCTGAAGTATAGCACAAAATTATGCAGCGTATCTAAGACATTAACTCACAGCAGTCGCTGAATTACATCTTCAAGTACGGGAGAATCATTATTTAAACTATTGGTGCTACCACAGCACATATTTTCTCGCAATGTTTCTAAATGCTCGGCAATATTATATTGATCTGAATATTATATTGAACAATTGATTTGATGTGACATACGTTTTACAAATAAAACAAGAGAGTTGTAAACTTGGTTAAAATTTCAAAAGACGAAAATGGCAAACAGACACTTTCAGTTTATTTAGAATCGTAATAGATTGTAAATGTAAGTAGAATGTGCTTCAAATGATCTTCAATAACGTTTCTTCAATTATCAATAGTTTTCTGCGGCAACAGTGAGTTGTGAGAACCAATTACCTCCGAGCCAGACTCGAACTAGCGGCCCTTCCCTCCGAAACGATGAGTCCGAACCCGACATTTAACCAACCGGACATTTCGGCCATCCGAGTTATGCAGAGAATTCGCCGTTCTATAGTAGTCGTAAGCGCCAAAATACAACTACTAATTTGATGGTTCATACGTTTAAAAATCCAATAAGAGATGTAAAAAATTGTTTAAATGTTGAAAAGTTGGCAATCACATACAAACACAGCCGGAGGGCGGCGCCGTAAGGCGAAGCTGATGCACATTTTCCTGCGACATCGTTGGGCAAAAATAGAACTACTTCTTGCATTGAACTTAACATAACAACATTGTTATAAGAGAAATAACTAGGGCCTTCTAAACAAAAACAATAACTTTTTAAGTCTGTAACATTAAAGTGGTTAATTTTACAACAAAAAAATATACGAACTTTTTCATAGGAAAGTTTATCTACTTTAATTTTGTTTAGAACATAATATTTTGTAGGCTTGATAGAGGAATTATTTAAATATGTATATGCAAACAACGTCGAAAAAGCATCTTCAAACGGCCGACCCCCCCCATGGCTCACCCCTCACACATCAGAATTTTTAGTGTGTTATGCTGGTGGTACCAACAATGACGCCGAGTTTTAAAACTCCAGTTTTTTTCACTCTATTTATCTTACTTGACTGGGCTACTAGTGATGCTTACTAGAAACGGAAAACGGAACTCCGGAGGCGGTACTGAAATATCTACTCCAATCGTGTTGTAATTATTAGTCTGGGACTTAGTGTTCGCGTATTTTAATTAGTTGGTATTAAGCGCGTATAGTTAAGTGCAGAAATGATCGCGGTTGAGAGCAATATTAAGTTTCGGGTGTATATTTTATTTTTTTTTAAAATTTAGTTTCATTTTTTAAAATTCAAGATGGTATCAACAGCTAGGTCATTAGTGGCCACGATATTAACGATATGGGCAACAGTATTATATGATATGGTGTTGGTGAGGGGTGAAAGAACGAACACAAATACAACCATGTCTGAGGCGGGTCTCGAACCCACGATCCTTCAGTCCGAAATCGCTTCGGCATTACTGCCTTTACTTTGGCTTCAAAACTGCACTTGTGCTAATCCGAAATAGAATGTACGGGCAATAATTAAAAGAAAATATAATAAAATTTAAAAAAAACATGGCAAGACTTAATGTATGCGTTCATAGATATTTGGTCTCTTGACTTGGAAATAATCAAAGTCTGAAAAAAATCAAATATTATTCTAAAAAGAATACAATAGCTCACCGAAAATTAAACCAGTGATTTTTTACCGTCCTTTGATAATATTGGAAGCAAATTGTAAGTTACAACAGCCCATACTTGCGCGCGTTATTTCTAAATTACAATTCTCGTAAATTCAGAGATTTTTAGATTATCAAGAAAAATGAGACACACGTAGTTCATTTAAGTGAGTAGTGGTAGTGGTAGTGGAAGTGGTAGTGGTAGTGGTAGTGGTAGTTGTAGTGGTAGTGGTAGGGGTAGTGGTAGTGGTAGTGGTAGTGGTAGGGTTAGTTGTAGTGGTGGCAGTAGTAGTGGTAGTAGTGGCAGTATTGGTAATAGTAGTAGTGGTAGTGGCAGTAGTGGCAGTAATAGCAGTAGTAGTAGTAGTAGTCGTAGTAGTGGCAGTAGTAGTAGTTGTAGTATGAGTGGCAGTGGCAGTGGTAGTAGCAGTAGTAGTAGTAGTAGCAGTAGTAGTAGTATTAGTAGTAGAAGTAGTAGTGGCAGTAGTAGTAGTTGTAGTATGAGTGGCAGTGGCAGTGGTAGTAGCAGTAGCAGTAGTAGTAGTATTAGTAGTAGTAGTAGTAGTAGTGGCAGTAGTGATAGTGATAGTGGTCGTAGTCGTAGTCGCGGTCGCTGTCGCTGTCGCTGTCGCTGTCGCGGTAGCGGTAGTGGTAGTGGTAGTATACTTTCATGCACTTCATAACCGCGTTTCCCCGGTGGTTGGAGATACCTGGTTGTGGCAAACCCGACGTGCCGACGAGCGGGTCGGCCGCGGATCTCACCCCAACACGCCGCAATAAAAATATGACCACACGATAAAAACATATGTCGTATGAACACTAATAGCCTTATCAGTTGACGCGACTAACATCCCTAATCAGCCAATCTGGGGCAATAAACCCCATCTCATTCAGGTTGTCTGTCCAGTTTCCCTGATCCTTGAGCGAATGTTGAGATGGACCCTTGTTTTGTTTCCGAAAATAACTGTAACTTCCCTATTCGTGCACGTCTTCTAGAGCGTAATGGGGTATATATTTATTCAAATTAAGGTTTTCCATGTCCTTGCGGCAGCCATTCGATTCCTTCACGAAGGTAACAATTTCGGATAATAGCCAAAGTGTGTAGCTGATTTGCCTTTGCAGATAGTTTTTATTACACCGGAGCTAATATTTTCTGCTGAACACTTTTTTCCTCTGAACTCATTACTCAGCTTGTTTTTGGTTTAGCATGAAACTCCCAGACTTTAAGAAAACGTACACACAAACACCTCTACCCATTAATTAGATCGCTTGTGAGGACCATTTTATTATGATAAATAAATAAAGATGTTGTCTGGTATCAATACTTTTTATTCAGCTTATGATCGTTTCGATTGCATAGCATTCTTTACCACTTCTACCCATAGTACGTCACAGTTTTTAATAGTTTTTTGGCGTTAGATAATTAATTGCTAAAAATAGCCCCTGCCTTACCGCGTATTATTGACAGCCCCATTCGCCGCTTGGGAACGCCGCAGTTGCGGTCTCAGACAATTGAATCCACAACTTGCGTCGTACTCAGTTGGAAAGAATATGGGACCTGACCGTGGAAGAGGGAGACGAAATGATGCAATCTGCTTTTGAGACGCAATGTTTGACGATGGGCCACGTTGATGGTATGCAAAAGTAATAATCCATCTCGACCTCCGTCTGTGTCTCTCTAATTCTCCGGTGGGCCTACAACCTAAGTCGTGAATTTATGGATAAATATATAATAATAATAATAATAATAATAATAATAATAATAATAATAATAATAATAATAATAAAATAAGTTATAATATATAATAATAACCCATAAACATATTCGAAATCGAGGTATTATTGTTATTATTTTTATTATTATTACTATAATATTGTTATTGATGTGCCCATATTAATATGTCGATCGTGACGTATAACCATGTTATGGTGAAAAATGCCCGATAGAGGTCATCAAATGGGCTCTGGACTTAAAGATGTATTCTTTTTAATAATTGCAACAGAAAGAATGGAATAAGTAGTGATATTTTAACTTTCCCCTTATTTTATTTTAACATTTTACCTTTATCATACAATTTCATTTTTTTACAATATATTATGCAAATTTTGGTAGGTTGGAAACATGCCCAAGTTATGCCAAGTGTAACTAGAGTGTTTTAAAATGCAGAAGCGAAGATATGTAATTGGAGATGGAGCAATTTTCCTCCTTGTTTCTGATCACACTGGCGTATCATTTTTCAGATACAAGGAAAGTGACTCCAGTGGAAGCCGAGAAGCAGCCTTCACGAAGGAGACTCTAGAATCTAATTCGAGTGTCGTAAAAAATAAAACTGCACTACCATCGGTGATTTTTCTTTATGTAAGAAATTACTTTCTGCAAAATATTATATAGTGATAATTAATGTTTTTTTTAGACATTAATACGGTTTGTTTTCAGGTGTCTTTGTGTCTGTTCCGTCTGTATGTGATCTATGAAGCACTTCATATTCAAAATGTGGGAAAAGTGCACAACATTTCTTCTTTAAATTTTTTGTTCTAATTGAAAATAGTACACTTACATAACTTGGGTATGAGCTATCTTCATTAAAAGCCTCTGAAATTTCCAAAATGGCAGACTTGAAATATTTTTCGAGATTCTCCTACAACTGAATTATTTAAAATGGAAAGTTTTTGCAATAAAATCTATTCTTCAAAATTAGATCTTTTACTAAAGTTATATACAAAATTTAGAAAATGTGAGTGGGTTTTGCGCAATTCAGAGAGAAATCGTACCAATTAAATAATATATAAATTACCTTTCCTTAAACGGCTCCATATTTTTTCTTAATTTGTTTCTCGAACGGGACATAGTTTCTTCAGTAATAGCGGTAGCGAAAAAGTAAAAATCAACGTTCGTTCGTACTTAATGCGTTGCCGTACCGTTCATCCGTTATTCCTAGCTCTTGCGCGAAGAATATAGGTATAGAACAATTGTTCAAACTCCACTGGATGGTGCTGCACCACAATATGTTGCTTTCGTTAAATGCAATTCCCAATCCGCCTGGGCTTCATTGTTGCTGGGAATTTCCGTGTGACGCGGAGTGAGGCCGAGGAGACCAGAAGGAGCGGGTGGCGCGGGATGAAGGGAGAGGGCCAAAGAAATTGAGGAACAGAGACAGAAAAAGAAAGAAGACAGAAGGAAAAAGGGAGATGTGGAAAATAGAATAAGAGGGGAGGGAGAATAAGTGGGGTAAGGGGGGAAAGGGAGGGAAAGGGAGAAAAGGAGAAAAAGAGGGAAGGAGATAGATAGAGAGAGAGAGAGATAGAGATAGAGAGAGAGAGAGAGAGAGAGAGATCAGGACATCTCATTCGTTCTGCTAGTAATTAATAATAAAAAGGCACATACAGTATTTCCTTAAGATTCGCAAAAATTAGGTTATCTTCAAAATCGCGATTATTATATCAGCGAATGTTGTGTCTACATTCTCATGGAGATAGGTGTGTTAGGTTCTTAGTTGTCAAAACCGGTGGCGTTACAACAGTGTCTATCTTCTCCCAAGACTTGTAACTTTGCAGATTTCCAAAATTCACAGAGTTCAATGAAAATTAGACCTGCGCTACTTTTTAAGCGCCATTTGCACTATTCGCTAAATACATATAAAAATTGGAATAATTTTTTTAATTTTATAACTTTCTCGCCTTACGAATTGTTCGTAAGAAGAGAAAGTTATGTAATTGTGCGGCGGAAAACGGCGAGTTTAGACAGACACAGTATTATAGTCGGGCTCTGGTAACGAAAAAGTGAATAAATCGCGTTACTAAATTTAGGAGGGGGGGTCTTTTTACTTGTAGTGAAGCCAAAATCCATGTTTTGTTGGTTCTTCATATCGAAAATTAAATTGACGGTAAAACGTCCGTCTGTCTGTCAGTCCGTCGGTCCGTCTGTCCGTCGATCCGTCGGTCCGTCGGTCCGTCGGTCCGTCGGTCCGTCGGTCCGTCGGTCCGTCGGTCCGTCGGTCCGTCGGTCCGTCCGTCCGCCTCTCCGTCCGCCTCTCCGTCCGTCTCTCCGTCCGTCTCTCCGTCCGTCTCTCCGTCCGTCTCTCCGTCCGTCTCTCCGTCCGTCTCTTCGTCCGTCTGTGGTGAATGTTAGCGGTTAAACCGTTCAGCCCATTTCTTCCAAAACTGATATTCCTCTATCGATCTGGCAGATGTCGCTGCCCTGGATTTTCAAACTGATATTTTAATTTTGGGGGTACTTTTCTTGAAGTCCCTCAGACATTTTCAAATTTGTATAAAAAAAAAGCATCAAATTTTTCGATTAAATTTTATTGCTCAATAGTGCGAAAGACGTTTAAGTGAATTGTGCAGGTTTCATTTTCGGTGATATTCCTGGTTTCTCTTCGAAAATTGCAACAAAAAAAAATTAAAGCTACAAAATTGAGATAGAGGTTTTTGGCTCAGAGACAGTCCGTTGTACAAATTTACTTTTCGCAGTCCGTTGTGCTAATGTTGCATATGTTGCTAGTCTCATTTTCGGGTATTGCTCTTTTTTTGAAAATTGCAAACGAATTTCCAAACTACAAAATTGAAGATATTTTTACGTCAAAGTTTGTTGTACAAAATAAGCTATTTAAATAAAATATTTATAAATGAATAAACTAGTGGTGCTATAAAGTGGCACAGACTTTCTCGCCCTAGTTAGTTTTCTAATGTCTCTACTCTTGGCTAACTTTTGGGATAAGCCTCATTCTCTTCAGGCTGTTTTTATTTTGGCGCCCAAAGAACATTTTTTTTCACATTTTCTCAATTACTCAGCTCCGTAATACTAGAACAGAAACAATCATACACTTATTACTATTATGGAAGTATTCATTTCATGTCCTAACGGGATGGATAAAGGGTGAATACGTGCCCAACAATTCGGAGGGAAGGTTGACTGTTTCGACTATTGGCAGGGAATTATTATTTGTGAAAATTCAGTGTTGCCGCAGAAAATAATTGAGGATTTCACAAACTTTATTGAAAACCGTTTTAAGCAATTCTAATCGCAAATTGTTTTAATCAAGATAAATAAACTGGAAGTGCATGTACGCGATTTTCGCATTTTTAACTTTTAAACAATTTTTACATCTCGTATTGGATTTGTGAAACGTATGACTCGTCAAATCACTTCTTGAGGTTGTGTGCACCTGTATGAACCAATTTAAGTAAAATAATGAATATACATATCAACATGAAATTTAAATACATTATGAACACCAGCCATGTGACCGAATTAGATACCCCTAACGGTTTACAAATTATTATTACTTTCTCGCTTTACGAATTCTTCGTAAGAAGAGAAAGTTATGTAATCGTGCGGCGGAAAACGACGAATTTTCGACAGAAAAAGTACGGTATTAGTCTCGTAATCGTATTGCATGTTATATCACAGGTGGTGGCGATGTTCCTCTCCTTCTGGAATGAGAGATCCGGCGCCGACCTACAGAGTGGCGGGAGATTTCCTCTTCAATATTTCTCTTCCCAACATCATACAGCTGGAGCTGGACAAGCTCCAAGTTCCCAACTGGTCTGCCAACATGTATTAGTGTAGTGCACGTGGGTATGTGCGGGCGTATATAAGTATGCGTGGGTATATGTGTGTATATTAGAGGAGAAGCTGCAAGGAAGCTAAGAAAAGTAAGATCTCGGGCAGTCCGTTGACCGTTTGTTCCGTTCTGCTCCGGTTTGGTGCAGTGTTGATCGTGAGAAAACACGGTGAAGAACCAATCGGAGCAGTCGGTCGCTAGATTATTTCTCCAGACGGTGCGTGGTTGAATTCGATACAAGGAAAGTAGCTTGTGTCAAAAATCCGCTACCGTTGGTAATACAAACCCAGGATCTCTCGGTCGACGACGCTGCACCGGCTGTTGCCGCTGAAGAATTGCATTCGGTAAAGTGGTTGGTCTGTTGATATAGTTTCAGCATGCAGCCTCCACTGACTGGGCGCTCTGCAGCTAAGCTACAAGCTAAGCTACGAGCTAAGCTACAAGCTAAGCTACAAGCTAAGCTACAAGCTAAGCTACAAGCTAAGCTACAAGCTAAGC
>BOPP01000363.1:350406-387746 GCA_017312745.1 Gryllus bimaculatus | reverse complement strand
GCCCCCGCCCCCGCACTCGGCCGCCTAAATGCCACACACGTTCACAAGAATTACTTTCACGGCCATTTTTGATCGTTTGATTTATTAACTAACAATTAGTGATTCGGGCGCTTCAACTGCTAAGGATGTTGGTCCCGTAAGTGTAGTACATTTTTGTATCGCTACGATTGGCGGTGATCTTTCCCCGCTGGAAGGCTAGATCCAGCATCGACCTACACTTCGGTTAACGGGGTTTTCCCCCCAATCAGGCATTTTTCAATAGGGGGCACCGCCCCAGCCGGGACACGCTCCCAACCGGTCTCCGGACATGGGTGGTAGTGTAGTATATTTAAGTTTAAGTGTGTGTGTTAAATGGGTGA
This sequence comes from Gryllus bimaculatus, assembly GCA_017312745.1. NCBI lineage: Eukaryota > Metazoa > Arthropoda > Insecta > Orthoptera > Gryllidae > Gryllus > Gryllus bimaculatus. The sequence goes on along the minus strand of BOPP01000363.1, from coordinate 387,387 downwards.
ATATAGGACAAAGAAGCAGGAAAGACTGCACGCGGTCCGTGGCCCGATTGTCGGTATACTGCTCTGACATTCGCCTTGTGTAGATCGGAGAAACCACGGAAATGTACCGATCAGAGCAGCCGGCCGATAGAATTCTACTCCAGACAGCAATGAACGTTTTTTAGTCGGAACGAAAATGTTTTGATTTTTTTCTCTAAAGTTACTAACAACGCCTTTCTGGTGTTTTTAATCATCATTCAACTATGTGTACTAAAAGGTCAGAGTGGGGATTCTGGAGCTAATGAAAACGTGCGGATATTACACTTCTTAAATGAAGTTGTAGGCTTCCGCGGCCAGAGTCATGTGCGTGATCTTGGCTGTCCGGGTGACGCCGCGTCGAAGGCTGAGTTGCCGACGTTTCGACCATGTCGTGGTCTTCCTCAGGGCTGGAAATCCAGCCCAGCATACCAGCCCTGAAGAAGACCACGACAAGACGGCCGAAACGTCGGCAACACAGCCTACGTCGCGGCGTCACCCGGACAGCCAAGATCACGCACATATTACACTTCTTTCACATACGTCACATAGTTAAATTGTTTTTACTAAATAAATCAAATGTATCAAATATATTAACACTTAGCTTGGTAAACTAAATATTTTATAATACTATCAAAATGCTCGGAAAATAAATCAAATGAAATTAAATCACCTGCTGCGTGTGCGGCTCCTGGGCTGTATGTGGCTCCCGCAGCTCTTGTGCCATCTGCAGATGGCAAGGCTCCTGGAGCGATTGCATGCCCTGCAGCCGTTGAGACTTCTGCTGTTCTTTCGTGTCCGACTGATTCTGCTGCTTCATGGGCGCATTTTGCGGGATTTCCAATTCCTTGGAAATTTCGTGCTGACGATTATCCATCAGTGACGTCTGTGAATCTTGCTGTCCTCGCTGATCCTTCACGGCCTGTGCCTCCTGTTCTTTTGGTGGCTCCATCGGCTCCTGCTGATCTTGGCATGTGCGCCGCAGCTGCGGCTTTGGAAAATCCTGCGTCTTTTGACGCTCCTGCAGATCCTGCCGGGTTTGTGGCATTTGTGTGTCCGGGCGATCGCCCCGCTCTTCTGGTGTTTGTGGTTCCTGCGAAGGCTGCGCCAATGTCGCCTTGCGCAGTGCCTGCTCTTTCTCCATCGTGAATCCCCTCGCTTGTCCTGCGATTGTTGCGGGAAGCTTTCACCGCAGTCGCAAGGGTATGAAGAGGATGTCGGAGCGTAATTGGGAGGAGGAAAATCTCCAGGCCGAAACGAGCGATATATCGAACGATCGATAAGACGAAACAACAACGTCCAACAAGTATTCGTCAAGAAAAGACTGCACCAGATGTTGATGAAGCTGAAAAAATGAAATTACCTGAAAAGAAGAAAACGAACGAAAAGTGCCTGAAAAGAGCAGCGCAAGCTAGTAGTGACGTAGTAAATTACTAACAGCGGATCGGCACCGCATATCTTTTGATTTAAGGTATTACCACTGACATGAATATGGTTTCAACGGTTATTAAAAATAGGCTCAGTAAGCTATTTGTGTTATGTTGAACTTGATCATTTTAGATGACTTCCACTACGTATGGAAAATATTAAGTCCAAAATATTTCTTTAAAACTGACGAAATTCTGAAAATGTCAATACTTCTACGATCAAGTCTGTCCTACACCTTCAATAATGCAGCTAATTTTTTAATGCTATCGATGCATCAATATTATATCCTTAAATAATTTCCGGAACACTTTTTCAAAATATGAATAGTTTTCGCGTTTGGTAGGAAAAAGAGGAACTCGTTTTGTTGGAGTACAACATACTTTATTGTATTACTCAGAAGAGAAGTATAATACTGTAACATCTATCCTACCAACAATTCAGCCATCACTTGAAAAATTCGTAACCAAACGAAACGCGACAGATCCTCACAGAGAGTAACTAATGCGACATGGGCGAGTTTACGGCTTTTAAAACCAGGAACTCTGGGCTAAGGGAAGGAAACCCTGACAGAAAACCATGGCCGGAAGGAGTTCTTCAGGCATTGATTGATTGATTGATTGTTAGTGATGCCCAGCGCGTTAGTGATGCAACTGCTAAGGCCATCAGTCACGTAAGTGTAGTGAATGCTATTTCCTCGTGAGATGGCGGTGGTCCTCTTCCACTGGATGGCGAAATCCAGCACCGACCTACCGTCAGCTACTGGATTTTCCCTAAAGGGTATCTCCCACACGCGAGGCACTGCCCCAGCCGGGACAAGCTCTAAGCTCCCGACCGGACTCCTGGTATGTGTGGTAGTGTAGTGCATCTTCGTGTGTGTCTAAGTAAGGGGTGAGGATAGGAGATGGAACAGGAAGTAATGATTGCGAGCGGATCGTGGACCGTTTATTAGGGTACTGCTCCGGCATTCTCCTGGTATTGTTCGGAGAAACAAAGGAAAACTACCGATTAGCGCAGGAGGCCACTACAGATCAGATCAGATCAGTCGGCTGCTAGAATGCTTCTCCAGACAGCGATTGAATTTCAGCTGATAAAGCTAGAGTTCAAATTTCTGCCTCCGTCGGGACTTGAATCTAGAACCTCTCGGTCAGGGGAACTGAGTGGCATCAGTTGATGCCCTGAGCCACCTTTCCCGGTTTCAGGCGTAGAGAAGCCAGTCGTTCTAGGGGAGAAAACGTTGAAATAAAATGCCGGCTACTTTGCTGTAAGATGTTGGATCGACAAAGAATAGGGGAAGATATCCTTGATCAAAATTAACATTATCCTCTACGTTCGATGTTATGCTATAGGCCGGTATGCTATACTATATACGTGCAGAAAAACTTTCTCAACGTCTCACGCCGAGCCTCGGAATAAGACTGAACAAGAACGACGATAAGGCAAGAATAAGAATCAGAATAAAGAATTACCGGATATACTAAATGTAGCCACATGGAACACACAAGGACTAGGATCAAATGAGACCGAACTAAATAGAATTCTCCAAGAACATAAAACCAATATAACTGTTACCACTGAAATCACAAAACGGTGAAAAAATGTAAGAATTCGAAAACTGTCATGTTCTACAGTAGATTATCACAAAACAAAGAGGATGTGTGCAATAACTGTAATGACAGACAGAAAATGGAATGATAAAGTTGCAAATAGAGATTAGTAAATAAAAGACTGCTAGCAGTAAGATTGAAAATCAATAGGCAACATCGGCACTTCGGCATCTAAAGAATGAAAACTAGTGGTGCTACAGAATTACATTAGTGGCACAGACTTTCCCGTATTAATTTTCTATTTCCTTTGGTCTCGGTTAGCTATTCGGACGTGTCACTATCTCTTGCCAGCTGCTATCTATCGCCGACGTACATTTTGAAAAAATGTTATTAATTTTTCGGTATACCAATAATAGAACGGAAATATTTTAAGAATATTAAAGAGCAGTTAAATTTCGTCCTGTATAGCATATTTTTTTGAAAAATGAGAACCGTTTTTTTAAAAAAATGACGTTTAAGCGCTACTGTAAATTTGAAATTTGAAGGTCTTTTTTACAGAATTTTTTTAGTTTTCGAAAACTTTATTAGAAGTAATTTGAAGCATTTTAACTAATACATACAATAGTGTTTATAAATTGCTGGAAAAGTGCATATTAATTGCGTGAGAGAAAAAAAATATAATTGTGTAATATTTGAAAAAAAAACAAAAAAAATCACCACACGAACTTCACGTCATACAATTGTATTAATGAATGCAATTAGCACTATCCGTTCTATAACTTTGGAATAAGTTTTTAGAAAATGTCTTTAAGCGTTCTGAAAATGAGGAATTGTGAGCTTGTTTTGACAGAAAACGATTGAGTTTTCGATAAACTTTATGTTTTTATAAATATAATAATGTAATTAAATTGCCGCTAATGTAAATATTAACGACGTGAGAGAAAAAGTCGAAAAATTACATTTAATTAATTCTTTTAATTATTGAAAAAAACAAATAGAGCAAACTGGTGTTTATGCCATCTCATAGAGTACATTTGGTACTACCCAACCAAAAGAGAAAAGAAAAAAATTGTAACCGTTTATGAGAAAATCTTGTTTTTCTATTTTTTATTGTGCATATTGCACGTAATATTGCGCGAAAACTACTAAACGTTTCATAAAATTACATTAACTTAATGAAATAACTCGCTTCAGAGTAAAATATTTTTTTTCAAGGAAAAATCTCTGTCTTCAATTTTGTAGTCGTAGGAAGACACCCGAAATTTTTTGAAATTTTGAAACATTCGAAAATTTAGAGTTAACCGTGATAATTGGACCTATGCCATCTTTATAAAAGCATTTTACTTAATTTTTACAAGATGTGTAAAGAAAAAATATGTAGCCTATTTTTGAGACTTTTGTCCGGAGACTTCATCTAAAGTACCTCGAAATGTTGAAAAAAGTTTTTCAAAATCGCAGAGCCTTGAGAAGACCCAGGTAGACTAAATCAATTTTGGAAAAATTCCTATGGTTTAGGCACTAGTGGTGTTCAAATAAAGACGGGCAGACAGCCGCAGACAGACAGACGAAAAGACAGACAAACGAACAGACAGACGGACGAACGAACGGACGTTTTCAAAAAAACACTTTTTTGGTATCAGGGGACCCAAAACTAGTATTTCCGTCGAAATCGATTTTCAGGCAGCATCACATAATTTCTCCTCTACTACGTTACTCCGTATATGAGAAAGCAAAAACAAAAAAAGGCTGTGTAATAACATCACAATTAGAATTGATGCTGTTAATGTATAGACGTCTGAATTACACAGACAAATCACGGAATAAAAGAGGATGAGGTGTGCCACCGATTCTATTTAACAACTATACAAATGATACGATTAGAGAATGGAAAAGAGACCGATCACCAGCAGAAATTAAAATCGGACCGAACAGAACTGAAATTACAATACGACAAACGACAAGTACAAGTCAATGAAGACAAATTGTAAATGGCACTACATAGGCTCAACCTAACGTATAAACCTGAAAATATCCATTACCAAACCCAAAACAATGGAGGGCTAATGTTCGGGAATATGGTTACTGCTTAGTTCATTATGAGGTAGCCAATGTTCTGTACACCAAAAAAAGATCTGTGTAACTTAGATCGCACTTTAATAAAGGCTGTAGGAGCCGGTACGAAGACCTGAGATTGTTAAGGCACTACGGCCGTAGCGATCTCGAACCGAAGGATAGCGGGTTTGAGTCTCGCTTAGAGAATGGTTTATTTATGTTCGTCCTTCCCCCTTTCATCACCATATCCTATCATCTTCACAGTTACCCTACCGTAAAAATACAATAGTGGTCGTTAATGACCTAGATGTTGATGTGACCCTAAATAACAAAATAAAAGTCTAGATAAACTCTATTTTATTTGCGAGAGATTGAACATAATGCGTGCATTTTTGCATAGACTTACACGGATACTTTCATATAGCATCTGTTTTTATTTATTTATTTATTTATTTATTTATTTATTTATTTATTTATTTATTTATTTATTTATTTATTAAAGCATCGTGTTCCAGTAATGACGGGGTGAGGCAGGTGGGATGACAGGTAGAAAGGTGCGAATAATGGGGAAGTTGCACAAGGATTAGGTGCATGGGTAGTGGGTACGAAGGAGACTCGGACGATGGAAGAGAACCAGGAAGCGTGGGTGGGAATGGGTCTTGGGTAAGACAGCCATGGATACGAAAGGAGTGTATTTTGCAACTCGCTTACTTCCTCGTACGCTTGAGTATCAAATTGCATGGTACTGAACATAAAAATAAATTAATGAGAATTCAGAACGACTGTAGATATATTACCTGAAATTACATGTAAATTACATTTAAATTAAATAATGAAATTTTTTTTTAGAATATAACATCTACAAGGTTAGCCCCCAACTACTTACTCTCACCTATTTTTAAACCTAACTGGAGATTTGCAGACGAGACTGCAGGGTTGATCACCCACATGAATTCACTGTTCAATCAAGACACAGTCATTATCACAGGAGGGCAGAATAACATTAATTTGGGCGGTGACTTAACTCCTGAACTACATGTAAACAAATTGCAATGTGCCGCCCAAAATACTAACATTGTATTTTCGACTCTGCCCTTCTGGTACAACAGACCAACACTATGGAGCGAAATTAAGCACGCAAACCAACAATTAAATATTCAACTGAGGGAAACAAATGTAACACTTTTTGAAATTAATTTTCTCTCAGCAAAACACTTCACCCGGCATGGTCTCCACATTAACATTGCTGGAAAACATTCAGTCGGCAACAAGCTTGCACAACACATCAACTCCAGCCCTACGCAGTCTCCTGCCAAAAATCCATCCCTTTCACCTATCTTACGTTCTCCACCTCCACCCTTATTTCGAACCCTCTTACCTCCTTCTCTGATCCTGCTCCCGTTTCCCCCATTCCCACTACAAATTCACCCACACTTGCTGCCCCAATTTCCTCACAACCTGTTACTGCTGAGACACATTACAACCTTCGGCCACACACTCGAGGAAAAAATGGAGTAAGTATACATCAATTACAGTCAGATGCAGTAGAAAACATCCGTGTATGTACTTATGTAAAAAAAGAACTTATGTAAAAGAAAAACATACTGCACCGTAATGTTCAATCCCTTTCAAATAAAACTGAGTTTATTGAAGCAGCTCTACAGAGCGATTTAAATCAAATGGATGTTCTTTGCTCTACAGAACATTGGTTATTTCATAAAGACCTTATAATTTTTCAAATTCCAAACTTTTACCCTGCAAGCTATTATTGTAGAGAAAAGTAATCACATAAAGGTTCTGCATATGGGTGTTCTTACATTTACGTTAGAAATAATATCGATTCTATCACCTTAAGGGTATTAAATATGTATTCCGTTGAAAATGCTTTTGAAATATCTGTAGAACATCTTCCTACGCTAAAAATTATATTACTTTGCATCTACAGACCTCCAACAAAGTGAGCAGTAGATTATATTTTGTTCTTAAAAAAAGTGGAAATAACACTAATCAAAGTTAGTAATCGCTGCTTTGAATCCATTGTTGTACTCAGAGATTTTAACATTGATTTTCTGATCGAATCTAATGAGAAAGAGCAGTTTCTCAACTTCATTTTTTCCTTCAGTTTAGATATTACAATAAATGTACCTACACGGATCACACTACATTCAAAGAAGACTATCGATCAAATAATAATTAACAAAACCACTACTCGATAAGAACTTTAAACAAAATTGCTTTAGGATACACTGATCACGATTTAAAAATTTTTACCATTATAAGAAATGCGAACACTGACAAATTAAATAATACATGTATGAGTATATTCTTCACTGAAAGGAAAAAAAATATTCATCAATTATTGCTGCAATAGTTATGAGACACGGTTTACAATACCGTTGGTACAAACGATAAATGTAACTATTTTTTCAACGCTTTCATTTCATTTTAACACTTGCTATCCTCTTAAAAAAGATTTCTTTTCGCGTAAAAGCGTAACACAAGAGATTAGGACATCACGTAAAAACAAACGAATTCTTCAAAAACAAACGAATTCTATCCTCTTCAAAAAAGATTTTTTTTCACGTAAAAGCATAACACAAGAGATTAGGACATCACGTAAAAACAAATGAATTCTTTATTTTATTTCTAAGCATCATAGTATCATAACTCTAAGGAACACGCTTTGTGGATGTTGAAGACATCAAGAATAACGTGTCGTCGACATTGAAGAGCCTTCCGAAACAGGACTTTAAAAGTTGTTTCCACAACTTGTACAGCCGACCACAGAAATGTATTACAGATGGGGATTACTTCAAAACATATTAAAAGATTACGTTTTTCATATAATCTGTTCCGGTGTTATCGGAGCAGTCCTGGAAATTAATAGCTACACCTTCTATTTAACGAATCCTTCTGCACAGGAATTTTTCCAGATATTTTAAAACAGCTAAGATTATGCCGCTTTTCAAAAAATACAACAATTCATAATTATCGGCCAATTTCTCTTTTGTCGGTTTTTGTTTTCAAGAATAATTAGAAAGACTTTTTTTCGTATAAATGGAAACCTTCCTAAATAAACACGACGTGTTTTCAGTGTGCCAACATGAGTTTCAAAAATAAAAATCTTCGGAAACAGCCATATATTCTTTTCTTACGATGTCGCCTCATTAAAAGATCAAAACGAAGCACCTATTGGAATATTTTTAGATCTTTCAAAAGCTTTTGACGTTACTGATCATAACTATTTACTCTCAAAATTACCTTCGTATGAAATTCGTAGAATTGCTCTAGATTGGTTATGCTCGTACCTCAAACAACGATCTCAGAGAGGAGAAATACCTTACTGGAATAATGGAACATTATGTACACACCTTTCTGATTATTTGTCAATTGCATGTGGAGTCCCGCAGGGATCGATTTTGGGCCCTATTTTCTTTCTACTATACGTAAACGATATGCCCTTGACGACGAGGAACGGAAGAACAGTACTTTGCGGACGATACGAATATTCTTTGAAATAAAGAAACCGTAAATAGTATAATATCAGATATTGCAAATTGGTTTCACAATAACAAATTAATAGTAAATGAAAAGATACCTTTTTCAATGCAGTTCTCAATTTCAAATAAACAGCCCTGTACTCCATTGAAAATAAACTGTTTGCCATCAATTGATGTTAAGGTAACAAAATATTTCTTTCTTTCAATTCAGTCAAACCTTAAATGGGACGTCCGTTTAAGTGAATTGAACACTAAATTAAGTTCTATATGCTATGCTTTCAGAGTTCTTTCAAATTCAGTTAGCCTCCATACTGCTCGTTGTGTATATTTCGCGAATGTTCATTCTCGCCTGAGATATGGTATAATATTCTGGGGAATTACATCTCATAGCTCCCAGATTTTAGATTACAAAAACGAATTTTACGAATAATAAGCATCTCGCCACAAAGGGCATAAAGAAGGATTTAGAGCAACAATCTGCAGCTGGTTTGCCTACGCAAATAAATTTTATTACATGGGAGCAAATATTTTCTTATCGATTCTCGCCAAAAACACTCGTTGCCACCTATAATCTATTTTAGTATAATATGTGTGAGAGTTTGTAGGGATCCCAGAGCTCATGAATATATGCGCAGATCGTAGTACGTCACACACGGATTTTAAATGTTTTTTGTCATCAAATAAATTAATTAATAGTCTATTAAGAGGCATAATTATTTTTTCATTAATAAATGAATAATTTCGCTGATTAATTAATTAAATAATTCTTTGATATTCACCTTTCATAGAAAGAATAACATGAAAATAGGAGTAATGATTAGTGAAAAGTGTCTTATTTCCCTACTCTATTTAAATTTATTAAACATATACTAACACCAGTCTGATCAGAAATAAGCTGAACAATACAAGAATGCTGAAGATTCATAGGTACAGGTTTCAGGAAGCATGTAGTGTATAGCACGCAGTTTTGTGTCTGCCCAGCTCGAAATTCAAAATCCCTCTTCAATCCAAACATGCATCCTTCCACGTTTCATTGAGCCATGTTCACTCGTAAAAACGTTTATTGCTTTCCAAATCGACGATTACCTAGACACTGGTTATTGCGTATATAATTCCGTGACTTTATAAAAAAGTTTCGACATACTCCGTACACTAGGGCAAGTTTTCTGCGTGATATCTGGGTTATAGTATCTTTTTCCAAAACACGAGATTGATTTTTAATACTATTTGCCAATTTCGTCCTGCCCTTCCGATTTCTTTTAGCTGCGGTTTTTTCGCAGAGAATTACAGGGTGACATTAAGTAAAACCGTATCCTATCCTTTGAGTCCCTTTCGCAATTTCCACTAACGTACTGATCTAGTGCCCAAGAACATGCAGAGATAATATTCGTACGCTTTCACTTGTCTATTCACCTGGCTGGCCGTTGATTCTCAAACTGCGTGGTGGAACGGCGATGTAAATGAAAAAAACTGAAGCACTGTAAATAGAGACGTCTTCACCTCCGCTGCCGTCCCGCTGGACTGCGACCGGGCAGAATGCAGACGGAAAATTTTGCGGGCTTCTTGCGCAGACGCCCACGCATCCTGTGTCCCGCAGTCGCAGCCCCATCTACTTGCCAATCCAGCCAACCACTCTATCGCATTTACCGCTTCGCACATAGGAGCCGCTCGTCTAAACTTCACTTTCTCAAAGAATTCTCAAAGGCGTTAAACACCAAATAAACTGTTTGCTAAAATGAAAATAAGTTGTATAAATGCAAATGAATATATGGATAAGATTTGAATTAATTTAACGTTTCAGATATATTTGTACTCGAAGTGATGTCATTATCTTGTACCTAATATTTTGAAATATTTTATAGCATTGCAACACGGACAGGAATACATAAAAAACCTTCTCATTATTATTTTCTCAATTAACAAAAAGTGGTTTCTTTGTCATTTAGCATGTTGCAGACTCCACTAATGCTCTCGCGGCGAAGTCGCTTGCCTTTCACCACTGAGGTTCTGGGTTCGATTCCCGTAGAACCTCAAGTGAAATTTGTTACAAACTGTGTTTGCCTGCTTCACAGGGGCTAGTCCAAACCCTATGAAGCGTCCTGAAGCTTACCCTATCCTTCTTCCTTCCCAATTCTGGCCGATAGGTAGATGACGCGAGCGCGAAGACGCTTCCTATCGGCGATTCCCTGACTTGACTAGGTCTGACGTGACTGGACAACACAGCAGTCCGCAGAGGGCGCTTATTAACGGAGGATTACTCCAGTTCGCTGAACTTTCCTTACGGAAGGGTAGGAGGAAGGTCCAGTTCGCTGTACCTTCCTTAGGTAGGAGACACGTTGCGTCGATATAGACGCTACAAAGTGAAAAAACACTCCTTTTTGTATTTAAATATATCGGTATACAGCGGTGTAGCGGTGTTAAAAGGAGAAGCTCGGAATAAGGCTAAATGTTCTGGTTCTCCTGTCAAATACTGTAGCGGCTGGTACCTTTCTTGAATGGAGGTGGAGGGGTGGGGACTGCGTTTAAACATAGAAAATGAATTAAGGTATGTTTTGTACAGGTTTAGGTCTATCACGAGCATTTATATAGCACTTCTTGAAGAGTTAAGCTTCTAAATTCACAGTTTTTAAATATTGAATATAATTACTATTCGTATCCATTCTAAACACCAGCTAGTGGAGCTAAAACAGCATGAACTTTCTCGCCCGTACTTTCACGCAGAATTGCGCGAAAAGTACTCAAAATTTCGAAAAATTATACACGACCTTATTTCAAAATCTATCTTTAAGGAACAGATTTCTGAAAGACGAAAAATTTCTATCATCAATATTTTAGTTTTCGGAAGACTCCGAAAAATGTTTGAACTTTTGCAATTTTAGAAATACCAGGTTTTTCAAATGAGACCAGTACCATTCCCTTAAACTCCCTTTACACTATATAATAATGAAATGTATTAAAAAACGATGGATCTATTTTTTAAAACCTTTTGAAATTGTATCAGTAGCTACTTGCGAAGTAGCTTCAAAAATTATAATATCGATTTCAAAATTAAGGGGCCGCGACATTCAACCGGATAAATTGCGAAATATCAATTTTGGAGCAAATAGGTTGAACGGTTTAGCCGCTAGCGTTGTTCACTGACAGTTAGATACGTTGTGCTGTCATTGGATTTTTCGGTTTCTAGGACTCACTAAACAATGACGTGTTAGAAGGCTTTTATTTTTAAAATTTATCAACTGCATTTATATACTTTTTCGTTACCAGGACCCTGTAATAACAGTTTTTGTGCTGAAAATTCGCTGCTATTTCGCACAGCATTACATAACTTTTTATCTACTCCGTAGGGAGAAAGTAAAAAAAAACAGCAGAAAAATACGATGTGCGGCAACTCAACTATATCATACGTCCGCCAGAGCTTTAAAACTCGTGTAAACGTCGCGTAAAACCGAGGATGGGACTGCCTTTCCTGCAGCCCCACGGGAGTCCCAATATTAAAATACATAAACAGCGAGGAATGCGAAATCAACTATGCCGATACTTCGCTGCAACACCCGTCAAAAGGATAACCTACATGTTCCCCACTCTGAAACTACACTTTATAAAAAAAGTACCCTAATTTAGGGCATTACACTTTACAACAAACTAGGAAATGATATTAAAGACACAAACACATTTCATACATTTAAAAGTAAATTGAAAGCTTTCCTGCTTAACAACATGTTCTACAGTGTAGAGGAATTTTCAATGTAAAACATTTCCCTTAAAAATATAAATAAATAAGAATTTCTTATTCCATTAGACTTTCTGTTTCATGTAAACTGTTGAAGCAAAGAAAAAAACTGGCGTATCGCATCCTGTGAAATAGAAGGAGAATGCCTGACAAAAAAAACTGGTCAAAACTTGCCTCCTCACCATTTCAAGTTTTAAATACAGAATGTACTACTATTGTTAAATTTTATGTAGTTGCAAACATAATTGATATTTATTGTTCCAATATGATTATTATTAATGTAATTATTATTATTAATATGATAATTATTATAAATAGTAGCATTAAAATAACATATGGAAATGTTAATTATTGGCAGATAATTTATCTATTGTATAATATCTTAATCTAACTGTAACAAGTATTGTATTTCTAGGCCAGTGACCCATCTCGATCAGGTTTTGTTCAGTTTCCCTGGTCCTTTGAGCAAATGCTGAGATGGCCCCTTGTTTGCTCCTGAACAGTCATGTAACTTCGCTCTCTCCACCCAATGCATCATATTAACTCGTCATACACGATTGTAATTGTATATGTGACTCAAATATAATTATTATTATTATTTATAATTATAATTATTATTATTATTATTATTATTAATTATAATTATAATTATTATTATTATTTATAATTATAATTATAATTATAATAATAATTATTATTATTAATTATAATAATAATAATTATTATTAATTATAATAATTATTATTATTAATTATTTATTATTATTAATTATTTATTATTATTAATTATTTATTATTATTAATTATTTATTATTATTATTATTATTATTATTATTATTATAAGCAGCAGGGACTGGCAGTCCCAGGGTGGGAAATGTAATCGCAGCAGAACAAGGGGGAAGCTTTTCGCAAGTTAGCCAGCAATTGTTTATATTGGTCTTGTAATTGAATGAAATACTATTTCGCATATTTTATTTTAATATCAAAGAGAAATTAAATAATTCTGCCAAGGACTGGGGGTGGGCTGCAACTCACCCCCACCAGTCGCCACTGCTTAAAAGATTTTGTAAGAAGAAAGTACTTCCTGAGGAAAGGACGTAAATAGATAAGGTATTTATATGTCATGTAATTAATATTAATTTAAAAATTTTAAAGAATATATTAATAAAAATTTCCTTGCTCTATAGCACTTTCAAGATAAATCATATTTAATATAAAATATTTTTTATGGACAAGAAATCAGGATATATATTTATACTCTATACAAAAATATTCTTAAATATGTTACTCTATTCTTAAAAGAAAATTTGAAGAAAATTGGAATTTTTTTTAGAAAACTACATGTCCGGAGGGTTTCATGTAAAGTACTCCCAAAGTTTGAATGTTTTTCAAAATCCCAAAGTTTCGACTCCAGCGAGATCGACAGGGGATTTTTCAAATTTGAAAAATATACGGATGGTGTATGCGCTAGTACCTTTCAGACACCTGACGAACGGACGCACGGACGGACAGACAGACAGGAACGCACGGAAGTACGGACAGACGGATGGACGTTATGAAAACACTCTTTCCGGTATCAGGGGGACCCCAAAACGTATTTCCGTCGATACCCATCTTCCGGAGCATTACATAACTTTCACTATACTACATGTACACTACATTACACGCAAGGAATGACGGGGTGAGGAGAGAGAGAGCCGCCTTCAAGCCAGTGAAGAAGGAGAAGGATGTCTCCTTCCGTGTGCCCCACTTTTATTCCCCTCCCCGACCCTCCCCCCCTGGCCCTCCCCTCCCAACCCTTCCCTTCCCTTCCTGAGAACTCACCACTTAAACAGTCGGCAGCGGGCTGAGAAGGGAGCTGGAAGGAAGGTTATGGGAGGTCGTTATGTGCCGGGACCTGCAACTGCAAACTGGAATCTACTCTCTGGCGTGACGAAAAGAACTTCTGTAGCTGTCTAAAGAAATGCAGACCGATAGCTAAGGTATGGCATCTTATGGCTTTTTCTTGCTGTATTCATATTTCTTACTTTCTCAATTCTGAGAAATTCATTGATACTATAGAAGACGAATATTTTCCGTCGTACTTTCCATAGTTAGTTTCAGAGATATGCTGGTAAAATTCGCACAAATTTAGTTGACGCTTAATTTGTGCGGCATGCGATTTCATAAAGACTGAGTAGTTTAAAACCTACGCACTGTTCGTGTAAATGAAATTGTCACGCCATTTTGTAACGGTTTTTGATGTAATTGACAAATTGTTAATTTTCAGACGTGTTAAGTTAACTTCATTGCACATAAATCTATTAAGTTGGAAATTGGCTCATAATTCTTAATTATATTGGTTATGATTTTATTTGGCATCGTAGCGTGTGAATCGTGGAGATAGGTAAAACTAGTAGGTATAGAAAAATATTTCATTCAGAATGAAAGCGAAAGACGAGTTAGAAGCTTAATACAGCCTTTTGTGTATTGACGAGCATTGAACGAATTTAAAAAAAATGGAAACGCCAATCTCCTGATCTGCTTCTGTTTGTAATAGTCATAATAAATCAATATTTAGAAACTAAGTGAAGAATTTAGGATATTAGGAATGTCTAGGTTAATAGGTTTACATAGCAAATGGACCAAAGGTTTATCTACTCTTAAATTTAAATTTCATGCCCTCTAAAACGTGAAAATTCGTGTCTTATTGGTAAAACATAAATACCGGTAAAACCTATGGAACCGTATGACTAACAAATGTGCAATGGATAATGTATTACTTCTCAAGTTCACGTGTGTAATTTTTAAGCGTATCCTTAATTCATTTGAACTTTCTAAACTAATCGGACATGACAAATCATAGAATATTGAATTCATTTAAATGATGTAAAAAAAGTAACTCAAATGTTTATTACCACTTGAAATTATTTTACCTATAAAGTTAATACAAATTGATGTTGCCATTTTAGTGTCTTCTAGATTCAGAGTTGTGGAATCCCATGAATCGTACCATAGTTATAATTATGAATTATAAACAAATATAAACAATATGCCTTGTACGCAACCTTGAACAAATTTATGCTTTCGTTATGGAGGCATAAGGATTGGCGAACGAGATAATTGGATTTTATTTCTACCAACAAAATAAATCTGCTTTTCTCGCAAAATAAATAATAAAAAAATAAATCTAGCAAAAGGAGAGCAAAAAAGGTAGATATTTTTATGCCGGATTTACTTATGGAATAACTAAAATAAAATGTTAAACAAAGCGGACTTTATTATAGATACCTTACTCATTCCAGAGAAATTTAACTCGTGAAAAAATGAATATGCCTCTTAGGTTGGAGTTGAATAGCGATTGGAGTATGTGTAGTATGAGGCGTGCTGAATTCAAAATATTTTTCCCAAGAGCCCAAAGCTGTCAAAATCATGGCTACAGGGATAATTTCGCTAAATGAGGCCGCTTAGATTGACTAGCGCCCGCAGAACGGGCTACGCGTATTTGATTCGCCTAGTACCTAGAATTATTTGGAGTTCACACCGGTCGTTATCGTGCCAGCGATGGCCGTCGACGGAGACCTTGAAGCAACGCCACGGCTTCCGGACATCCATGGAGCGTTGATCACTGTTTCCCATAACTGGCTTTCGGCAGGGTTAGGCAGTATTTAAATACTTGTATTTGAAATAGTATTTTAAATACATTTTGCATTTTAACTATTTTGGAGGTTTTGGAGATATATTTAAATACATAAAATAGGTGTTAAAAAATGCTCATTTTTTTTAAAATAGTGGAACTTCGTTTCGCTTTCCGAAGCTCGTAGATCAATTTCGCAGATATGGCTGAATGTCTGATGTAGGATAATTTTTATAACAATCCTCAAAAGTAGCAATTGATGTATGAAAGCAGTTATCATATTCCAGTTCTTGAAATAAAATAAAATCAAAGAGCTATATTATTCGTCATTGATGGTCCCATTTTTTCTGTATTTCCTCGCTTTCCTCGCACAATTATTCTAATTTAAATAGTATAAAGGTGGCGTCCAATTTGCCAGTAGAAAATATTACTTAGAACATTTTTCTAAAATTTACTTAATATCACAATATTATAATATTCTATTCTACAAAAAGTAGCGAATAAAACTCCTTCATTCAAACATAAAAAAAGGATTCTGAATTTCAAAATGTTTCATGTAACACTGAATTATAAAACTAGTTGCATGATATCATATACGTACTTTTACCGAACTAGATTGGTAAATATTCAGATGAGCGCAAAACTACGCAAAATCAGGGTTTAGTACTATTGTCAACTAACGATCATTGACAACCAATCAATGTAAGCTGATCAAGGATTTGTCGTTTATTCAGTTTTAATTTTGTCGCATGATTTTCTGTATAATGTATTTCTCCCCCGTATGTCTCCTTCTACCATTGTAGGCGAAATGACATCAAAGTCGTAACATATATGGTTCCGGGCTGGCAATGTTTACATAGTGTACAGGAAGAGTTGTGTACTTCGGTAACAAGATTATTTTGTGGAAAAATTAGTTAAAAGGTGTACGAAACTCGTAGAATGCATTTCGGTGGAGTCGAGAAAGTTTGTGGACTCGGTCATTCATCAACCTTGTCCAAAAACGTTCACAATTCGCCTTGGTATATAAAGTGTTAACAAGCAAATACCAAGTTATTGAAATAATGTATGCGATGTCTCCTATGTGCAGGAACTCCCTCGATCATCGTTGGAAGTCCCCCAGTGACCTTCAGGGAGAATGTTGAATGTCCAGTTTGCTTCTGGACTGTAACCAACTGTACTATTTCCAAATGTGACCTACCGTATACGTGCTTGAGGTAATACTTTTATTTTTTGTTAATTTTGTTTTTATTTTACTATCGTCCATGGCCCGAGTCCACATCTCCGCGGACATGTGACAAATATGTTGAAACTTGCTTTCCAAAGATGGTAGTCATACTGCATTAGTTTGAAGTTTTAAATTTATAAACTGCTGATTGTCAGATTTTAAAACAATTTACTCATAGGTAAATAAGGCTAAATCAAACAGAATCATCCCACGCTTTCTATAATACTAAGTCTTACGTAACTTTATAAAATTGGTATCTTCAACATTTCAAATGGTGAAATGTGCAGCTAATTGCATATTTTTTCTCTGCAAAATCTGTAGCAGTTAGATTCATGATCAGGATAGAATATTCATTGCAAACAAATCTGTAGGTACTAAGCTAGTTGGACTTGAATGTGATTTGTTAAATTGTAAAATGTTAAGGCCATACTTCACTTTTACTGTGGCTGATAACATAAGGTCATTGTTACCTCCTGCCTTTTAAAATAAATCTTTCTTTTAAATAGTGGTAAGCACATTTTAGGCCACAAGCCCTATTGAGTTTTCGCGAATTAATTAAAAATATTAATGACGCATGACGTGTGACCCAAGGTCATCTGCCAACTTTGAAAAATTGAAGTACTCCGCTAGAACATTTTCAAAAATTAACACACAGGAACAAACTTGAAGGGAAGCGGCATCTTCTGTTGCCGAAATCGCTATATATGTCTGAGCGACGTCTCGTCCTATAGTGCGACCAAATATTTGCAGTACAGCGCTTATGAATAATCCATATTTACAATAAATGTTTTTTTTTTCATAAATTCTTGAACTTTGCTTGTTTTCTAATTGAGATTATATATAAAATGAATAAGTCGGTAACATTTCACAATATTGATTGACTTTTACGGATTTCTTACTTGGGGTTTAAAATTAATTTTAAGTACATGCCCTTCATAGTTTATAAATATCTTCGACTGTCTTTTCAAAAATGTAAGATTCTTCTATGGAATTCTTTGGTTACCATTAACTCTTCAGAATAGAAAAGTTACTCGACAAGATTAAATAATCGCTAAGATTATCACATTGTGAAAACTTTAGACCCATTTTTCTAACTTCTGTATCTACTTTCCCCTCATTATGGCATTCGTACGCACAGTACAGTTAGAGTATACAGTGTTCAGAACCAAAAATATATTTCTGACCTCCCCAAAAACCTGACTTTTCCAGCGCTGAGAACTAGCCTAAAAAATTATTAAACTGGGAGAGGGCACTCTTATTGTTAAAATGTATTTACTATCCTTAATTTTTTAATTGTATTAACTTTAAGGAATAAAATGACTACGGATTTGTTCTACCTTAAAGGTTTGTGAAGAAATGATTTCTTATCCCACAGGATATTGTTCATCCAGCGACCTCGGCGCTGCAGGATTGCGTGGAAAAGTATGCAGTTACTCCAAGGTAGGAGCGTAAAGACGCTAGAAACGCCAAATTCTGCTCTTCAATTTCGAGATCGTCGTTGCGGCTCGAGGTGTGAAGTGACGAAAGGAAGACAGGCGTAGAGTTCGAAAAGTGAAAATAGTGGTGTGCAAGACGGCTGGGTGCTGTACCTAGAAGTGCCATTTATCAATTTTTTTGAAATGTAAATAGCTAATTAGTTGAAAAAAATAGTTCGAAAGCAAAGGAAGATTTCTCTGCAAATGGTTCAAAGGTTTCGTATACGTACAGGCTTGGAAAGAAAATGTGTTAATTGTTAATTTGCTGCTAATGGATGGCGAGAACCAAACA
Organism: Gryllus bimaculatus; assembly: GCA_017312745.1. NCBI lineage: Eukaryota > Metazoa > Arthropoda > Insecta > Orthoptera > Gryllidae > Gryllus > Gryllus bimaculatus. Next base: position 368,511 of record BOPP01000363.1, on the reverse strand, counting down.
GCGAGCTTTCGTGGACGTGCAGTCCCTGTTAGTTCTTCAGAACATTTACCTTGACAGATACATGTTCGACGCTAGAAACGCGCGTTTTAATGAAATAGATTTTTTTACAACAGTTCTTGAAACCCAAACCCTATCAATGTGTTTCTGAAAATGAAGTATATTTTGGTCTGTTTTAACCTGTGGCATTCTTAAATACCATTAATGTTAAAGATTTCATATAGTGTACACATCTACAAACCGTCAACTCTGACAAATTCTAATAGCAACCTAGTAGATATAATTGTCATAGGCAATACCACGCGGGTTTTGGAAATGGAAATGGTCGATAAATCTGAGACTCCTAAAACGAGTGTATTTGAATTTCCAAAGCTCGAATGGTTAGTAATGACTATTCCACGAATGAAATTAAGTTCCAAAATGCCCCAAATAATGAAAATGATTTAAAGCTGTTAAAACGAAGGAGGTATGTTGTACTTACGCGGTTTGTTGAACGTAGACATAGCGATCGATGTATACCGCCTCCTAAATCACTGTTAATGATTAGCCAGTAGGGAGAAGCGGTTAGAAAAATGAAATAGAAAGAGATCACTTGGGGCATTTTGTATGTATAGGTAAACATTATTGGTTTTAATTTTGAGTGGAATAGTCATGTTAATGATTCTAATATATATTAATATGTAACGTACAAATATTTGATATTCGTTATCAAATATTTTGGAAATTCGTGGTTGAGGTACTTGAGCTTATAGGTTGTCAAAGATCATTTCGTATATTAATCATGCGTAATAAGAGTGCTTTCGAAATAGTTGATAAATTCCCGACCAGCGAAGCGAGGAAGGAATTTATTTGAGAATTTCCAAAGCAAGAGTGGTATTTAATAGGACTATTCCACGAGTGAAATTATGTCCAACAGTTCCAAAATTCGCAATACATTAAAAATAACAGAAAACTTATGTTAAAATCAGAGGTTATGTTAGAATACTTAGAACGTTGTTTATTGGCCATCGACATAGCGATCGACTGAAACCGCCCCCCTAAGGTCAAGTCAGTTTGATTGGCCAGTAGGTAGGAGCGGTTAGAAAAATCGGATAGAAAAGGCGATAAACTTCTTGAGAAACACCGCCCTGACTGGGGCATTTTGTATGTATATATTTGTATGTATGTATTTGGGGCATTTGTATGTAACTGTTGGTTTCAATTTTACGAGTGGAATAATCTACGTAAAGATATTGTACAAACTGAAATGGCGATTCAAAAATTTGACAATCCTTAAGACAATGTGTATTTGCACTAAATTTTTTAAATTGATATTCTAAAACTCCAGTTTATAATGAGATGAAAAATAGAGTATATATAAAGGTTCATATTACCAGTAATTACATAGCACCTTATGTAGTTCGATATGTGAAATTGAAGAAACCTTGTGTTCGAAGACAGATGAATCTAATGAATTAGTCTTTGAGCCAATTAGTGCAGTATCCTTTCTTCTGTTTGGATTTAGGGGAACTTGAGAAAGTTGGTCAGGTGAAGTTCACAGAAAGGTTTTTTTTTTTTGACAAATCTTTCAATAACTTCCATATTTTTTTTTACAATATTGAGGCCCGAACAGTCTTTGACTCAGAAAGTAGTGCCAAAATATAGGAGTTTTATTTAATTAATCAGTGTGCTCTGAATGTCCTTTAGATTTATAGTATTTACAAATGGAAAAATGGGTCCCTTCACTTTATTGCTAAAGTAGGAATATATAAATTTAGAATTTTGAGTATATTAATGAAAAATATTGAAATATTGTTAATGCTGAATTACTAGTCTGGTATTCTTTGAGAATGACCGGCGCGATGTCTGAATGCCTTAATCTGGTAATTTTAAGCGTCTGATTGTGTTCTTAAATGGTAACTCTGTAAAAGTTATCAAGACTGTATCACTTTTAACGAAAGTTATCTGATGACCATAAATTACTTCGACATAACTCATGCCGGCATATGAGGGCGAATTCAATCGAAGCAACGGGCGTACGTCTTTACGTAGAAGTTTTCACAGGTCAGTAGGTAAGCTGTGTCAATAGACAATCTAGCAACAAACAACTAAACTAGGATACAGAAAATATACTAGGCCCGTCGCATTCTATTATGTGAGCTAGGAAATGAACAGGGAAGATGTGGTAAATTTGGATGCACACTGTAATCCTTCGAATATCTAAAGACGTGGAGATACAAAAGTTTTATCTTAAAATAAATATATATATATTAATATATATATATATAATATATATATATATATATATATTTATATTTATATTTTAGATAAACATTGCACTCAATGGAAGATTTCAACAATATGTGATCAAATAACTCCATACAATTACATTTAACTTGCCTAACTTGTGTTAAGTAGGTTTAACTTAAATGTAAATAAGTTTCAATCTCAAATCTTTGGAATAAATATTACAGTTTAAATTCTTTTAACTGTATCGAAAGCTTTGCGGAGTCAATAATAGAATTGTAATTAAGGAACTTTTCTACGAAAGGAAGTGTTAAATAAATTGACGTAACTTATTTCACTGTTTATTCACTTTAGAAATTTATAATATAATTGTTACAATAAGTACTGAACATTTGAAATCTGATTTGTCACAATTTAGAGTTAGGTTGTAATATACATTGCATATAACCAGTAATTACGTTACTCCTAACAGACCTTTAATGAAGTTTGTTAGTTGTTTATATACTTCCATATCCGATTATACAAACTGCTGAACAGTGGAACGCACTACTGCAGATCGCAGTGAATTTTAACTCGCGGGACCCCAAATTTTAAACTAAATGTTAGAGCAGTCCCCACTCGATAGCGGCTCGGCGCAAGTCGAACTGTAGCAGGCCCTTCTCGTGTCGTCCTACAACGCTCTCTCAGAATTCGTTGGTCGCCTAGTTCCGTAGCTTGCATGGATGGCATGGTTGCATGGTTCTAGGTTGCAACTCTCGTTCACCGATGCGAGAATTGTAAAATCCAGATATAGAATATCAAGAGACAAACACAAAGAAGAAGCGCAAGAAATCGAATTGAGAACAGATAAAATTCTTATTAAGTTTAGATTACGTAATTGAGTCTAAATGCACTACGTTTTTCACGGTAATATGGAAGTAATTATTATTCCTTTTGAACTCTCGTCTGTGAAATTTCTTATTTTGTTTGAATTGAAAGTATTTTAATTTGGCATTATGATCATTATACTCGTATAGTTTTTACTCGTACATATGTCGTTTCCGTCGATGATGCAACTCTTCCTAAGCACATGCTTCAGACGGGTCGATACGCAAAATCCGCATGGACCCGTATTCCTTATCCATTTGTGATTTTCTGCAGAAGAAATTCCCTATTGATCAGTGCAATGAAGTGGATAGCTCATTACGTTGGGATTTGTAGCGGTGCCTTTTACCATTAGTTGCCGGTACTCGGTCAACGGTTCGCACTGTTCCTTAAGAAGCTGAAGTTATCAAAAGCTTCCCCTCGTAAACGCGAGGTACCGGTTGCGCACGCCGCTAAGAATAAGCATGGAATAATTATTCATTCAATAATTGACGTGGCGGTAATACCTCTCCCCTATGATTGAGAGGACTTTTTAACTTAGTGGGATGCGGGAATGGGTAAGTGTTGTATGCATGCATTGCAAGAATGTTTCATTTGATTCTATCGTTTAAAATATTAAGTAATAATCTGTGAATTACGTAGGCAATGCGCAGCTAGCCCAGCAAGAAACTACTACGAACACAGGTTTATGCGGTCAAGGTCTATCCCGTGTCAAATGTCCTTGACGAGGGCAGTTAAGCGGACAACCATAGCCTTGGGTCTGCGGCGGAGGCAGTGCAGGCGACGCTAGTGGTATGCTCCGGCACAGTCGGCGGGAGCGGGTACTGGCAGCCAGTAGAACACAGAAGATCCTGCTATAGCAGACGCTGGCGTTTGGCGTCCACGCAACCACCACTCACCGTGCGACACTAGAAAAGTTACAATGCGGAGGGCGGAATTACATCGCGTATTTCGACGTTCAATACCGCGTGAATTGAGGATCTGTTAAGTTTGTTTTTCCCAGAAATAAAATGTCTTAATGTAATGATCCGGCATAAAATATAATTTCATTGATTGTATAATTTATTCAATTTATTTATAATACCTTTGAGAAAAGGTGTGCTCATCTTAAGAATTTTGCAGTAAGGCAGACTAATAATTTTGCCATTATACTCCTTACATTGTGGAAAGTAAAAAGTATCAAAAATGAGCATGAATTGCAAAAAGTAAATGATGCGCACAAATAAAATTTCAAATTTGGTATTCTAAAAAACACATTGTAACAGAAACATACATGCAAACTTAAGAATTAAGAAACGGAACCACTTTCCTACTATCACATACGAACATTTAAGTTTATAACGCTATTCTGTCGCGACCAAATACGTTCTTACATATTAAGTATTCTATAAAATCGTAATAGAAACGATAGAACAGGTATATTTAATGTGCCAAGGCAAAACGGTAATATTAACCCTTAAGTGGTAAACCATTTCTTTAATATATAGCTAACTACGCTAATACGCTGCAATTTTTTTCGGGGTATTTGTAAATTATTACAAGTTTTAATTGTATTTACTTATGTAACTACACTTTTGAACGGCAATTTTCGTAATATATTGTAATGGGGCTATGGATCTACGCCACAAGGAAAAAACTAGTATATAGTTTATTTACATAGATGTACATATATACAGAATCTCTCTTAAGGCGGTTTGTTAGAGGTACCTCTGCAGCTCCCTCTCCCTACATGCGCCTTGCGGCGACGCCTGCGACAGGCCTGCTAGGCCGCGTCGCAAATTGGCACCTGGTGTGCCCCCTCCCCCCCCCACCACATACACACACACACACACACATACGCGCTGTATGGAGACATGTCTTTGGCGTTCTTTGCACGCGGCTTGTCTTTTCTGGGAATCCCAGTCTTTTGTTCGGGCGGCTATTTTTAGAACCCTCAACCCTCTACCTTGCGCTTCAGCGCAGAGCTGCTGCAAGCCGTGACGCTACAGTATGTAGTATTTAACATTGAAATTAAATTTTAAACCTTCCTTAGGCGCGCAGGTCTCGTAGGCCCATCGCGTTTTACATAATCGTTGTTGGTGTAAGTTCGAGATCGATTGAATTATTTCGCTACCGGTGACGAGGTTACCGCGTTATAAACCGGAGGGCGACGGGTCACGTAGCCTCCTTATTTGGCGTGTGACGAGAGAGATTGACCTCGCGCGCCTGGCGGGGCTGGCTTCGGCGAATATATTGAATTGTTTGGGAGTTTTAACCAAGTTTTCAGAGTGTTTAAATTGCTTGAGAACATGTACGACACGGGTAATTTCGGGTTTTTCAACTGTTTACGAAAATATAGGTGTTGTGGTAAGATATCTTTGGCATTTTTAAAATAATGGTTGGCAATGACAACATCTTTAATTATGTTTATGAAAAGTTAAAACATGTGCACGTTTCCGACTCGGAAAGTGCTGAAACAGAGTGACGAAGAACACTACGGCTTGCTGCGGTAGCTTCTGAAGGACGTGATTAGAAATGATATCGGGGCCGTGAGCTTTTCTAGTTTTCAGCTCCCGAGATGGCCCTTTAACTTCGGCTTCTGTATCGAAACTCGGCTCGTCGACTGGCGCGTGCAATGCTGCCATTAGTTTGTTGTACTTCGACAACCTGCGTTATCGCCTCCTTGACCGGCTGATACTGAGATTCTAAAACATTGGCCAGGAGTTTTGCTTTGGCCTCGTTCGATCCGGGGTACTCTCCTGTGCTGGTCTGAAGCGGCAGCACTGTTCTGAGTCCTGGAAAGCATATGAGAGATTTTACAGTGAATTATCTTAGTGTTAGAACTGACGGAAATTTATCCCGCTTTTGATCAGCCAATTCAATTTCCACATTGTTGGAAGTAATTTAGCTCCCGCTTATTAGCTGGGCATTTCGTACTCTGCCACTCCCTACGCGCTCTGTTTTTTCCTCGAAATTAAATTAATAAGGGTTAATGGCTGCGCCTTCTTAGAGAAACTCAGCTTCTCAGCTGCTGCATACAGGCTGTCAGTCAGTTTCGGTGAATTTTCGAGCTCCAGCCTCCATCTGCTGTGGCTGTGCAGAGCAGATGTCTTGAATGCGCTGCTGCAGCTCCGTCTGGAATTTATTCCAGTCCACGCGCCTCTTCTGCGTCGTGAGTGCAGGCGACAGGATCAGGCCGCCGCGTCTCATATCAGTTATCACTAGTGGTCAGAGGAAAGCTCATGTGGTTGTCAGTGTGGGAGGGTAATAGATGTTTTGGGCAAAGCGCAATATCTAAAATCTAGCACTTTGTTTTAGGAGGGTAATAGGTGGGTGTAATGGGAGCGTAAAGCGCAGCTGTTTGCGTCAGCGATTGCTTCCAGCTGCCGTAAGGCAGCGAGGGCAGCTATTGCAGGAACTCCAGGCCGTATTTGGCATTAAAATCGCCTACCAAGTGTTAGTAGTTTGCCTCACTAGGTTTGCACTAGTAGGGCGCACGTTTGGGTGTGGCGGGGGCGTTGCACCAGGGCGTCGGGGTAGGTCCGCTCCTGGCGTCGCTGCTTCTGTTCTGTCGGCGTTCGCGTCTGAGAGAGCGCTGAGGCCGCGGCGGCTCGAGGGAGAGCGCGACGCCTCGGACTGCGTGTCGGCCGCTCTTCTTGCTTGGATGCGGGCGCGTCGCTGGCGGTCCCGCTGTTGTTTCTCCTGCCGCTGCTGCTGGGCCTGGTTTCCCCTGAAACAACGGCGCTTATACTCGGGGCAACCCTTGTATTTAGCGCTGTGTCGGTTCGCGGAACATGTATTATAGCTGTCTCAATGTCTCAATCCAGTCACACCCTTCAAAAGTCGCATAGCCGAAAGAATTACAGTAAATAAGCAAAGTTACCGCATCGCCCGAAATCTATCAGAAGCCCGTCGTATATTCAAAGTGCAGTCAAAGCTATTTTGCAGACTCCACTTCGTCACAATCCTCGCCACTGTGCACAAGGTAACTCGTTGGTTTCCTGCCGGCCTTTGTCGCTGGTCACTCTTCACTTCAGGTTAATTTATCAGAAGCTCAATTTCTAAAAGGCTAACCAGTTTTATTAAACAATTTTCCTACGATTTTCTTTCTGCCTTTACTTAGGCAGCTACTTCATTGACATCAGTCATATTATATGGTCTGAAAGGGATAACCATATATCATTAGATAATCATTATTAAAATTATTACGAAGACTGCGAAAAAACATTCAGCTCAAAATATTTCTCACGCACATCGAAATGTTTGTCACATGTCGAACAGTAAGCCACACAGAAAAAAAGAAAATAAAGGTGTGTCAAAGTTATAATTATTTCTTTCTATTAATCTTCATTAAAGAACGTCTTACCGCTTTCTAAATATTTCTCACTGGTTCTTCTAGATATTTTCTTTCTTCAGTTGTATGAATTGGACCGACTGTTTATCGTTGTTACGTTTCGCTCTGCGTGTCGTTCAGAATAACATACGGAGACCCAACACACTAAACATGCAGGGTTCATCGTATCAAATAACAAACATTTTTCCTTGATTTTCTTTCTGCCTTTACCAAGCGAGCTTCTTGGTTGACATCAGATACATCTGGTCTGAAAGGCATAACCATACATCTTTCGATAATTATTACTAATTATTACAAGGAATGCGCAAAAATGTATACATAAAAATAGTGAAATGTCATTCCGCGGTCCTAAATTGCACAACGGAATTCTTGAGATTACATCGCAATCTGAGAAATTGGCGGTTTACAACAGATAATTGACAGCGGAAATTAACGAACGTGTCGTCTACATATCTGACCCACATGGCGGGTTTTATCCTGGCGTTTTCCAGTTTTGTTTTCAAATACCTCCATGAAGAGGTTGGCAGCTATCGGCGATAGAGGAACCCGTGGCCGCGCCTTCTACGAGGGCATACACGTTGCCCCGGAACTGGACGCAGGTGGAAGTCAGGCAGAAATGGGGCAAGGTGTGCCCATTCTGTAGTTGGACTATGGGCCTCCAATTTAGTCCGGTTGACCGTAACTGCGTCAACCGGGACCATGGTGAAGAGTGATGTTACGTCAAAGCTGACAGATGTCCGTATTCCTCAGCCGCCTCCCTTGCAGGTCTCTGAAAAGGCTGGAGGTACTGACAGCTGACGTAGTATCCTCTGTCAGAGGGCGTAGTTTGCTGGCCACGTGGCGTGCCAGCGGATGCGTTGGAAGTTCACGGTGCTCACAATTGGTCGTAGAGGTATATTGGCCTTGTCTTGACGCCCGTACTGCCGTGGCATGGCGCTGTTGCCATTCTTCCCGGAGTGGGTTGTGCTAAACCAGGGTATACGCCTCATTCTCAAGTAGGGCAGCAACTTTGTGTGGGCATTCCTTCATTACAATGGTAGCGTTGGTTTTTCCCGCAGGTAGGTTAACAATGTCGTCACGCTGGCGTAAAGTATGTAGAGCAAGGAGTTTTTGCCAGGAGAGGCTGCTGTATAGCCCGTGTGGGAATGCGTGCACTCTACTGATTTGGTCCGCCGCCGCCGCCTCGCTCAGGGATTTGATGGCACACTCGACCCCTTCTGCGATGTCGGATGTGGGGGACCCAGTGGGGACGGTAGACGTTTAGTAGACGTTTAGTAGACAGATACCAGTAGACGTTTAGGCTCTTTCTGAGTTCTGATAGGGTGTGCTTGTCCAAATCTTCATCGGAGAGATGAGCCACACGCGTTGGCCTGTTGAGGGACCGACTCCGGGTGTTTCGCTTTGTCTATTTAATATTCTTGCTTGGCGGGTCTTCGCGTCGTCGTGAACATGGAGAGCGTGAAGAACCTAAAATGCGAACTGCTTGTAGTTTCTGGATGTGATGTTTCACTTGAAGGAACGCCTCTAGGACGTCCTAGTCTCTGCATCGAAACAGGAACGCGAGCTGACAGAGCTTGCGGCTCCGTCTCTCTTGTAACTTGCGAAGATCATTCACAGGACACCGGCCGAGGAAGCCTAAGACTTCATTTTACCTGGTGAATATGTTCACCTCGCTTAAACTTCCCTCGTATGACTTAAATATTTCTCCAGTTTAAACGGAGTTTTCCTACGCAATCCGCACGCGTTTTTCAGCACGGCGGCGAGTGTTGGCAAATAATAATAATTATCCATCCTCATTGTGTACCCCTTGTTTAGCAATGGAGTAATAAAATTTAAAAGAACTTTACAAAATGTTTCTCACTGTGAACCGAGTGATATTTTGAAAATTTTCCGTATACACAATAAATAACATAGATGGTACTAGTCTCGCAGAGTTCAAATGTTCCATACTTTGCAGCTTTGAATACTGCTTGAAAGAACACTCCCTTCCGTAGCGTCAGGGGCTCAAGTATATAAATATTTTGACTAAGATAACAATTTTGTTTGAATTTCTGGCTAAGATCAATCAATAAAAGTTACTTTAAAAATAGGCTTAGTTCCCTAAAATGTATTTTTCATTTAACATAACGGAAAATCTGTTGGTTGACTGAAATCTATTCGAAGAATTTGTCGATGAAAATTTCGGATTTCTAATTCTCATATGAAATAATACCTTGCGAAGGCTGGTTTCTGCAGTATCCATTAACATAAAAATCTCTCTAAAACAAACTTCATCACTGTTCGTGTTTCCACTTGCGAATAAAAAGGAAACTACGTTCCTTCATTTTGCATAAACTGTTCAGCATAATTTATTGCAGTAATTGTAATGAAAACTAAGTTGAGCATCAAAAATGAGTGAAATTATGTTCACTGCATATTTCACTTCATTCTGAGATCCATGATCACAATATACATTTCGCTATCCTACGTAGTAGCTCATATCTTCCCATGTAAACCATTACATTCTGAACTTACGGTCACTTAACTTCCGTCCAAATCATCTTCAAAGGTCATGTATGAATCAGATGCATTCCAAAGCATTGGATTCATCGTAGTTTCATAGTCGAAACCTCTCGATATAAGATTCGCATAATGAATTGGATGTATCTATTCTTAACTGTAAATAAAAAAAGTACAATAGTTACAAAAACGGAGAGAAATTAATAAAAAGCAGTACTATCAAAATGCCATTAGTCCAAAACTGCCTGAGATTACTGGTGTGCTAGAAAGATAAAACGAGTAATTAAGGAGATTCTCGTACTCTAAGCGGTTTTAGGACTTCAACAGTGTAAACCCAACTTGGTGACAGGCTTGGGGGGGGGGGTGACAGGCTTGGGTCCCCTCTGCTGCAGGTTTTGATTTTAAAAATGCGCGCTGCTTTCGCTCAGGGCTATGGTACTTTCGGCGACCAAAATTACTCTCGTCCATTTCCACTTCGACACATACAATAGGTTCACTCTATCCGCCGCAAAGACTCTCACCTCACAACAGTAACGCATCCAGTCGGACGCGGGTGTCTAGCGTACGTACTTCATAAGTAGTTCTCGCGGTACTTGCATGACCCCCAAAAAGGTCATTACAGATACCCATATCATACTCCACTTGGTTCTTGTGACCTTCGCAGAGAACACTTCAGTGTGATTGACTCCTCCTTACTGCACTTCTCGAAACGATCACTCCTTTCGCTTAGCTAACTTCATCGGACACGTACACACAGGACGTGTAAATCCTGCAGCAATGAAACCACTGTCTTGCTCTCATTCAATTGTAGCCAAATCCCCTTCGGCGCACTATTTCGTGATGGAGCTCCAACAACACACTAGGGTGAAATTCACTTCCCTATCTTGTGACCGTCACGTTCGTGTCCAATTACAAAAAATTCAAATTCATGTTTTTTACAGTTTAAATCGCCCACGTTTTCCTTTTAAGTATGTACTAAAATAGATATATTGCTCACTACCCTCCCCACCGAAAGAGTACCCACATAAACCCCTAATCACATCTCGTCCCCTCTACGTGGATTTCTCGCTCACCGGGGTAGCGCGAAGTGCCGGTTTAAAAGATTTCTTAAGTTGTACAGTCTTCTAAACTTAAGCCTTTTCATACATTGATTTTCATTTTGACACCCTTTACTGATTCACTGTTGACTTCAGCCATATTGCAAGCTCCGGAAGTGCTCATTTTCTGTTTTAGTGGACAGTTTTTTATAAATTAATTTTCGTTTAATCTTCTTACCGAACTACTTGCTGTGGACATCAGCCACATTTTACGATCAAGAAGCGATGATCACATTAATTTTCCCAGTTTCAATTAATTAGCGTTAAAATGCAGAGGTTTCAAACTTCGTGGAATTGCATGTAAAAGAAAGATGTGTACAGAAAAGTAAAAATATAAATAAACCAAAAACGCTGGTAGTTGCTGAACCGTGAGCTTCCGTGGCTCGAATCCATAAATTGTTGGCTATCCGGGAGACGCCGCGTCGTTGGCTGGGAGTAGCTGGTAGTTGCTGGTAGCTTACCGTTCCTGTTGCAATCCCGTTCTTCGCGCATATTCAGGTCGCTCGCCATCACGGTGCGAGGTGCTAGCGATAGGCCTACTCGTAGTGTCGCAATCAATGAAAGGACAATTTAGAGCTAGGCATGTGGACACCAGAGCAACTTAGTCTTTCGTCCACAATCGTTGCCGCTTCAGGTCGCCCAAGGCAAAGTAAAGCTGCCAGGCGATGTGGTATTGAGCGACATGCAGCGACCGGTATTTCGCCATCGCGGTCTATCGGGTAGAGAGCAGTCATTCAACGCCAGGTCGTCGGCGCTTATGAGCTTAGTTTCTTCCAGTAAAAGAACTTCAATATAGGGTCTTCCGCCCATTGGGCGATCGTAGACATTCCATACGGCTTTCGCCAGAGGGCGGGATCTGGTGTTGCCCTGCGTTCTGTGGGCTGTCATTGTGGGCTGTCACTTGTGTCCATAGGGTTTGCAATAGTGTAGTGAAGTTTCAACCAGACTTCCTTAAAGAGTTGTTCCGTATCAGACTTAGCAACAGGCAAGATGCGTATGTTTGCGCCTTTGACGCGTCGGTTGCAGGGCGAGCGGCTCTCTCCTTATGACCTTTGTTACACATGGTGTGTCAGTATAGTTTCATGCTAAGACCCGGAATTACTATGCGTTTATACCGAAAAGAAAGCACAATTTGTGAAGAAAGATAATGTAAAATTACAATTCTACAATTCTAGATTTGAAAGAGAACTGCTTGTAATAGTGTCCTGCAGCGTTAAATACTACTCAAAGTGAAATCAATTAAGCATCAAACTAAAAATTACAACACTTTATTAGAGTTCGTACAAGTAGGTTTCCGAAGCTAGAGTTCGTGGCTTCAAGGTAGTGGGGTAGTTACTATCCTGAAGAAGCCTGCGATATGACAGGCGAAACGTCGGCCTCTCTGCCAACGACGCGGCGTCACCCGGAGAGCCTAGAAGTTATTAGAGAGTTCCTTTACTAGGTTTATTATTAAATCTAATTCTTAGTCACAACAATATCACGACTCTTTCCATATAATTTCATAAAATGCAATACAGTAATTAAATTGGTTCTGGTCTCCCGGAGTTAGTGAGTTTATTTCAAAATATCATGTTTGGAGTTGCCCTCACGGCATGTATTCGCAGTTAACAACTTAAATTCCGGTTAAAGAAGTGTACACTATCCCTTAGAGAAGCGCAGCGGCGGGGGGAGAGAAGAGAAAGAAGAGTCTCGTGAAGCCCTCCCTCAAATTACGCTAAACGTTATGATGGAAATGAATAGAACTTACGAGCCTTAAAATCGCCAATCGGTAAGTTTGGGGGAGCAAGGAAAGACAAACTTCAGTTGGATTTTTGCCCCCCTTGAGTCTCCAAACATTCCGCCAGGTGGCTGTCGAACTGGACAACTGCACAACGCCGTGGCAGACTTCGCTTCATTGCGCTGCACGTTCCCTCAACATACGTGCGCACACCAATTTCAGGGTATCTAGAACAGTGGTTTACAGGGAACGCTGAAAACGCTAGTCTAGAAATCATTAATGTTTCCAATAGTTAGACCGCGGTGATCCCCGGTTCGATAAGACTTAATAACGTCCAGAAGCCCCTCTGCTGCGTGTTGTAACGATCTTGTTAACGACGCGCGTCGTTTTTCACGTCTCGAAACATCCATTTCGCAACCCCTCTACTGTCATGATAGTACTTTCGGCGACCAAACTTTCTCTCATCTATCTCCAACACCAGCGCCACCAATGGGTTCTCCAGTTGGTCACGGTCCCTTTGCTTACGTTCAGTTAATTCCTAATAAATTCACACGGTACTGTAATCCCCCAAGGAGAGGTCATTACTAATTCCTGAATCATACTAGACTTGCTTTCCTCGAACCATGATCCCTTCGGCACGGAATACTTGCGCACGTGAGTGGTCGCGTTGATTCACTTCCACTCGAAACCATCACACAACTCCTTTCGCTTGGCCAACCTCATCAGAGACATGAGACAAATCCTGCAACAATCAAACTACGTTCTTGCGTCCATGCAGTGACAGCCACACTCCTTCGGCGCAACGTAAAAAAACAATTTTTTTCTTACGTGTGTCCCAAACAGTCATTTTCGTAAACGTTTCATTTACAATTTCCAGGTATACAGAGAAACCGTTCACAAAGTGTAGATGCTAATTATCCTAGGGATTTACCAGGGCTTGCAAATTTCACTATAATAAGAGATGTCCAAACACGAAGCAGTAGTCGCCATCCCAATATCCGGAAGAAAAGTTCGCAACTCGCCCCGGCAGATTAGCCACTCGATACTCCCTCTTCTCTAGTCAGCAGCTCTAGCTAGCAGCTGCACACACTCAGAAAGACGCAAAGAATCTGAAAAACGCTGGAAAAGTAACTACGACAGCTACGGAGCTAATCACTTCGACACAGAAAATCACATAGGCAGAAACACGATTGATGTGACATCCTACACAATTTCGTAATGGAGCTTCGAAGATACTAGGGCCGATCCGGTGGCAGAGATCGCTAAGGCAGTAGTGCCGTAGCGAACTCCGACCGAAGGATCGCGGGTTCGAGTCCCGCCTCGGGCATGGTTGTATTGTTTCGTCCTTTCACCCCCTATCGTGTCAACCCAGTTACCATACAGTTACAAGCAATTGTGGTCGCTAATGAACTAGTAGTTGATGCGACCTTAAAAAAAAGATTTAAAAAATAAAGATACTAGGGTGGCTTGCCCTCTTTTGACGTCAGGTGCGTGAACAACTAGGAACCTTTAAAATTATTTCAAGTGTTTTTACAAATTTAAATCGCCCTTGCTTTGCTTTTTATATGTACTGAGCTACTCATACTGCTTACCTTACCTTACCTCCCCTGCCCACCGAAAAGCTCACCTCATAATCAACTGAACACCCCTCGTCCACTCCCCTGCGGATTTCCTCCTCGCGGGAGTGGGGCGAAGTGGCAGTTTAAACAACTTTTGTTGTACTATATACTGAACTTAGCCTCATTTCGTAACAGTGTGAATTTCTGATGCGGTTTTTCGTAATCTTTAATAATCAAACCAAAAGGCTGTCTATTAAAGATAACAAAATTATAAAAAAGTTCCATTATGTTTATAGACAATCGGTTTTCAATAAACTCCGTTCTTGATATTACTTCACAAACAATTCATTATTGGCTGTTTCGGAGGTAAATTCTCAATCAGGCTAAGGACAATACATGTCAATACATACATGTAATATAATATATTTATTTTCGCCACAATTGGCGTCTTTGCCATGTGGTAGCCAATTAATTACACTACAAATGAAAATTAAATATAATATAATATAATGTATTACCTAGAACAGTGTATACCCCAGCATCGCAAGAAAGCCTCCCATTTCAAGCGTACACATGTGAAACTCTGTGCACACACCCAAACACGCACGCACCACGCACAACTACGTATACAAGCACACTCGCATGCATGCATGCATACATACATTACATACATATACACACATATACAATATATTGATATACACGTATACATACGCATATGCATATACTCACGTACACGTGCGTATACGCATATTACACTCAAATACATATATACACACATACACATGTACACTCCAAAAATGTACTTACAGCTAATTAATACCATCTAATTATACTCTCTTATTCTATTGTATCTAATTCTAATCTTAAATTTTATTTCATTTACTCTATTCACTTCTACTACGTGTTGCTGCGCTGCGCTGCACTACACTGCAATGCCCAGCCCCCCCCCCCCATTATTTTATTTTATTTTATTTTATTTTATTTTATTTTTAACATTGGTAATGTTGCATATCACGCTGAATTTCCCTGGAACTGCACTTCACTTCACTAAAAATGGCTAATAATTTGAAGAAGAAAGAAAGTACATTGGAACAAAATAACGTAGTGACAAAATACACAAGGTCATCTGTGTGATTACATTAATAGGATGTAGAATCTAAATTAGTTGTAAAAAAACTAATTTATTAATGTTAATGATATATCATAGAAATAACAAAGACATTCGAGGAGCCAACACACATAAATACATTACTTAATCAAACATGGTTAGAACAATAGTTCTATTCATAATTTAAAATGGTTAATACATCCAACAGTAACTTACATATATAATTTCATTCAATGATTAGAGGGGGAATAGGCAGGCACGCACGCCAGCTCGTATACGGCGAAAGGTGAATTTTGCGGTCACAATAGTCACTTGAAAGATCTGTTCCCGAGGAAGTGATTGAGGTGCGTGATGTAAAAAGGGTAGTTGGTGAAGAGTTTGGCGATGAGGCAGTCATACCAAACCTTATCGAAGGCGCTGGCTACGTCTAGAAAAAAACTCCACCTGTACAGAACAGAATCTAGTTGGTTTTTTTGTGGTCCGCCTGTCTGAGACTCTTCGTCCTTTTACGTCGGTTTTCTTCTGTGATCTGTCGAGATTCGAACGCTCTAGCTAGCAACTGCACACCACTCAGAAAGAACGCAAAGAAGTCTGAAACGCTGGAAAGTAACTAGACAGCTACGGAGCGCTTCACTTTCGACAGCGAATCACATAGGCAGAAACACGAAATTGATGTGGCATCCTACAGCAATTTCGTATGAGTTCGACAAGATACTAGGGCCGATCCGGTGGCAGAGATCGCTAGGCAGTAAGTGGGTAGCGAACTCGACGAAGGATCGCGGGTCGAGTCCGCCTTCGGCAATGGTTGTATTGTTTCGTCCTTCACCCCTATCGGTGTCACCAGTTTACATACCGGTTTACAAGCAATTGTGGTCGCTAATGACTAGTAGTTGATGCGACCTTGAAAAAAAAATTTAAAAAATAAAGATACTAGGGTGGCCTTGCCCTCTTTTTGACGTCAGGTGGCGTGAACAACTAGGAACCCTTTAAAATTTATTTCAAGTGTTTTTACAATTTAAAATCGCTTGCTTTTGGCTTTTTATATGTTACTGAGACACTCATACTGCTTACCTTACCTCCCCTGTCCACACGAAAAGCTCACGCTCATAATCAACTTAACACCCTCGTCCTCCTGCGGATTTCCTCCTCGCGGGAAGTGGGGCGAAAGTGGCCGTTTAAACACTTTTGTTGTACTATATACTGACTTAGCCTCATTTCTAACAGTGTGAATTTTCTGATGCGGTTTTTCGTAATTTTAATAATCAAACCAAAAGGCTGTTATTAAAGGATAACAAAATTATAAAAAAGTTCCATTATGTTTATAGACACTGTTTTTATAAATCCGTTCTTGATATTACTTCACAAACATTCATTATGTGTTTTCGGAAGGTTAAATTCTCAATCAGGCTTAAGGACAATACAATGTCAATACATAACAATACATATAATATATTTTATTTTTTCGCCACAAATTGGCGTCTTTTGCTGTGGTAGCCATTAATTACACACAAATGAAAATTAAATATAATATAATATAATACCTAGAACAGTGTATACCCAGCATCGCAAGAAAGCCTCCATTTCAAGCGTACCCATGTGAAACTGACTCTGTGCACACAACGCCAAACACGACCGGCACACACGGCACAAACTAACGTATACAAGCAACTCGGCATTGCATGCATGGCTGCATGCTGCATGCATGCATACATTACATACATATACACATACAATATTTGATATACACGTATACATACGCCATATGGCATATACTCACGTACACGTGCGTATACGCATTATATACCTCAAATACATATATACACACATAATATGTAACACTCCAAAAATGTCTTACAGCTAATTAATACATCTAATTAATACTCTTATTCTATTGTATCTAATTCTAATCTTAAATTTTATTTCGATTTACTCACTTCACTCTTACTAGCGTGGTTGGCTGCGCAGCGCTGCGCTGCACTACAACTTGCACACCCGAGCGCCACACATTCACTAATTACCTTTTTTTTCATTTTAACATTGGTAATCGTTGCATATTACCAGCCCACTGAAGTTTCTCCTGGAACGTGCACTATCACTTCGACTCAAAATGGCTAACATATTTGAAGAAGAAACAAAGTACCCTTTTGAGACAAATAACGTAGTGCAAAATACAAAGGTCATCTGTGCTCGATTACATTAAATAGGATGTAGAATTAAATTAGTTTAAAAACTAAATCTTATTATATGTTATTCTATCATGAGAAATAAACAGACATTTCGAGGAGCCCAACGACACATAATACACTTACTTAATCAAATATGGTTAGACAATAGTTCTATTCACTATTTAAATGGGTTAATGACATTCAAACAGTAACTTACATATTATTTCATTCAATGATTAAGAGGGGGAATAGGCAAGGACACCAGCCAGCTCGTTAGGCGGATAAGGTGAATTTTGCCGGGTCACAATAGTCCGTTGAAGAGATTGTTCCGAGAGTGAATTGAGGTGGCGTGATGTAAAAAGGGTAGTGTGGTGAAGAGTTTGGCGATGTAGGCAGTCAATTACCAAACTTATCGAAGGCGCTTGGCTAGTTCTGAGAAAAGAAACTCCGCCTGTACGAAGAGATCTAGTTGGTTGTTTTTTGTGGTGCCGCCTGTCTGAACTCTCGTCCTTTTTACGGTCTTTTTTTTTTTTTTAC
>BOPP01000363.1:267061-350381 GCA_017312745.1 Gryllus bimaculatus | reverse complement strand
TTGTCGGGTTGTCTTCTGATGTGTTGCGACCCCTCTCCCCCGTAAAGGGATGGTGATTGGGAGTCTGGGTAGTGAAGTGACGGGTAGTTTTGTTAGGGGGCTTGAGGGTGGGGAAAAGACGAGAATGGATTTAGGAGGGGAAGGGGATGGGATATAGGAGGGATAAGGAATATTAAATGTTCGTCTTGGGTTCAAAGCGAGTCAGTAGTGAGTCTGTGGTTTCTTCGTTGTTTCATCTTGTTTTCATCCTTTGGGCTGGGTTATGGGAGGAGGGAGTTGCAGAATGTCGAGGGGGGGGGGTTCAGTGTGCCGGGGGATTTCTAAAGCTATGGTGGTTGGGGGTGGGAAAAGTTTTCTGAACCGAGGATTGGTGACGAACGTTTGTAGGGTTTGTACGGGGGAATTGTAAAGGTGGGTAAGGATATGGGGCATTTTGTATTGTCGTAGGTCATTAAAGAGCTAACGGAGGGGAACGGAAGATGTCGTATTACTCGGTTTTCAGTGAAGGTTAGTTTCCTGTAGTTTCTAATGGATGTATTGAACAATGCAGGATATGCGTAAGGAAGGGTTGCGCGGATAAAGGTATTATAGGTTTGGATTTTCTTTTGGATGGAGATGAACTGTGAATCGCCTGTGAATCGCCGCTCGTTAAAGTTGCGCCGAATTCTGCCTTTTATGCGCACAAGTTGATGCATGATGCTGTGGTGCGTTTTGAAACCAAATTGTTGAGTATTAATTAAAGCGTGCTTCTGTGAAATTAAAAATTTTAAGGAGAACTTTCTCAGTTTGCCGAGCGTGTTTACAATACTGATACGTCTGTACGACTGCGGCAAACTCTTCTTTCCTGGTTTCGGAAAGTTAAACACATGTTCAGGTTTCCATTGCGCCGGAAATAGCTGAAAAATGAAAACTGCGTTAAACAAGCGTACAATGTAGTTTACAGCACTTCGCGGGAGCTTATTAAAGACATTTGTTTGCAGTCCGCTCCTGACGCTTTTCCGCTCTCGAAGGAGCATTCGGACAGGTAACATTTCTACGAACGAATGTATAAGAAATTATTGCACGAAGAATAATGCATACGCATTGAGATACTTTAAGAGAAAATAAGAGATATTAATGTAGAAGCCGCCATTTTTATGTAGGTGCGTAAATCCTTTAACGCAGAAGTAACTATATTTTAATAATACCTCAATATATTTGTTACAACTAACAAGGAAAATACAATATTTGTAATATTTAAGGGTAAAAGAAAGGAATAAAATGGCAAATATTAAGTTTACTTGATAGCGATGATACATAGATTGCGATTGATGGCGATATCTTAAACATCCATTCATCCCCTGTTGGCAGGAAAATGAGTGGATTGCATCGGACCTAGCACCTTGGAGCCGTGAGTTTTCGCGTAGCTTTTAAACTGTCGGCCGCGAGGGGAATTCAGACGGAGGATTCGCATTGAAATCAGGGGGTGTGGAGTCTTTGCCGGGACAAGAATTAAGACTAGAAGTTTGTAATATATTGCATATGTTTTGGAGATATGCTCAGACACCTCAACCCATTTACAATAAACAATAAACTGACCCGTTACAAGAAGGAATGTTACTGGTCACCACAACCGCTGGTACACAACCACTTCCGTGCTTTGATCAATCAAATTGAAAAATATTAATTACAAAACATATAAAGGCTGGTAATGATTTACACAATAAAAAATAAATATTGGCCTGAAATGACATTGGGGGTGATTGCTTGAAGAAATGTCACTGACAGGCGCTCACAATTTATAGTAAAGTACGTTGAGGAGACGGGATCAGACATAAATTGTCAAAATCTGAAGCTAAAAGCAAATGGCGAATTTTTGGTAGAGTTCTTACCACAATGCAGTAAAGGTTTTAGCTTGACTACACGCACTCTGTGGTCTCTTCCAGGTAAAATTTCAATCACTTTACCGAGAGAGCGGACAAGCGAGGGGGGGGGGGCGTTCGCTTTTATAATTTGCAGTTCGGGATTAGCGGAGCACCATTTAGATCGGACTTGCAGCGTAGCTAAGTATTTCTCACTCCATCTTTTCCAGAAGAAGCATTTTGAGATTCTATCGCCTGAAAAATAGTTACTCTTCGATATTGTGGGGGAGGAGGAAGTGACAAGGTACGTAGCGGTCTGCCCATCAAAGAATGGAGTCAGCGCCTCAATAGCGTCGGGATAATCTGAAATAGATAACAATGGTTTAGAATTTAGTGCGGCTTTGAGTTCTGAAAAAAACGTAGAGAATCTCTCGACAGTGAGGATTTTCGGTTTTGAGGTTTTATACAAAAGTTTTGACTGCCTTTACCATTCTTTCCCACACACCACCATGGTGAGGCGCATACGGGGGAATATATTTCCAGCTAATTTCATTCTCGAGCAGGAAATTGTGCAATTCTTCAGGGACTGATTTATTTTCCTGTTCAGCTACTCATTCAGCAATTTTTCGCTGCGCGCCGCTGTGTAAAACGGCAGGCTTGCCACGACGTGCAATACAACGGCGAAGGGCTAATAGAAAACTTTAGGAAGTGGCCGAAACGACTAGCTCGAGGTGAATGGCTCTAGTAGCCATACAAGCGAGAACAAGAATATAAACTTTTTCAGGTTCCTTCGAATGGGGGGAAAGTTTAGCCACCTGTAGCGGTGGCGGCCAACGGCAGCGAAACGGCGCCCGTTTCGAACGTGCGGAACTGTAACGCAAACGAATTCGCGAAGATTTCGCTTTTTGTCGCGTCGTCCCACGCGTAAACGGGCCGAGGTGGTGGAGCGCCGGGCGCCCCCGCCCCGGCGTTGCTCTGAATCGGGCTGTTTACTCCCGGTTTGCGGCCCAGCGCTCGAGAAAGATCCCAAATGTGTCTCGTCGGAATTAAATTTTGAAATTGTATCAGACCATTAAGCAGGTATCTCATCCCGTGGAGATCAACGGAATTCTCTGCTTAGATTGCGCACCCGCTCTCCGTCAACGGGATCGCCATAGCGGCGATGAACTTTGACAGTTCTGCGCTGTTCTCTTAAGATCCTGCTTTGCTCCTCTGTGAGCTCAGGGCGAGAATTCTCTACTCGCGTGACAATTGTTTTGCTTGAAAGCCGATTTTAATGTTAGTGACGTGATTAACTGCTCCGTCGATCTCGTCTTCCATATGTACTGGTTTCTGCTCAAGCTGAGAATTAAACTGTTGCGAAACTTCGTATCACAGGGAATAATATTTAATATAAACATAAGACACTGCTAATAGTAATAACATAATTATCATGTACTGTTAACAGCAGCATATGATTTAACAGTATTAGCATATTCCTTTATTAAATCTTGAAATGGCGAGGCAGCAGATTATGGCCAGTTTCTCTCTTTCTACACCTAGTCCTACTGCAGCACCTAAATCACATTGCACGTATTAATCAGATGGGAGTAGCACAGGACTAGGGAACAGGAAGGAAGAGTAGGAGCCGGTATGGAGGGAGCAGGAGCAGGAGTTGGTGAAAGTGTACAGTGCAGGAGATTGTGCTAGCAGTGAAGGATGTGAGGCTAGCTTGCATCCTAGTGCGAGTTTGCCAACGTGTCTCGGGTGGAAACCATGCCGGGTGAAGTCTGAGAGAAAATCGAAGTTAAATAATGTAATTTTTCTCAGATGCTGTGCGAGTATGTTGTGCTGTGCCAAGGGGGTAGTGATCAAAATTGTTTTCAGTGCAGCCTTTTATATTTTTTGCATTTGTTGTCTTGGCTCTAGATGTCTGCCTTTGTTAATGTCATTCCGCCCACCAATTATAACTGTGTCCCGGGTTGTACAGGGTTGTACAGTGCTGTCAGTGTTTCAAAGTCGCTAGTCACGTCTGCCAAACGAGCATTAGGCTTAAACATGCCTTTGACGGCGTATTTGGAGGGAAGAAGCTCTCTCAATTTGGAATACATGTTCTTGCCATGGCTGTCATTTAATATTGACACTTTGTTTCTGAGACAGTATGTTGTCTTTGAAATTTCTTCTTACAGGTCCATCAGTTACAATCGGTTTTGTAGTCTGTCTGGACACTGCAACTGCAGGTAGAGAATTGGTGAGGGGGGTAAAACGGTGAGAGCGTAGGATTCCGCGGCCCGAGTCGGTATTTGATTGGTGGTCCGGGTGACGCCGCGTCCATGGCAGAGGTGGACAGCGCATGGACAGGAGCATCGACATTGTGGTCGCCATTCTACGGCCTTCCTCTGGGCGTAATACGTGGAGACCAAGACTTATTTTTGCAGTTTTGTGAACGCACTGAAAGTGCAAATTAACGTTCACACGACTGCGGTGGGATCGTTCCTACCCTACGGGCATATGATCAATCCTGCAACATTAAGAAAACCAGGATGTCGAAAATGACTTCAGCCTGCTGGCGCGCGCAATGCGCGTGTACAATTGCTAAGTTTCTTTAAAGTCTTACTTCTGTTTCGGATTACTCTTACTCAATTGTCGGTCGTCTAAACAAACTATAACGCTTTTTCAAAACAATTTCTAACAATATTTTTGATATGATCCATCAGCATTGGAATGGATAAATCGCGATGTATATTTTCGATGGGAATGCATCCGGGGCGCAGAGGGCTGCCCTGAGACGTTAGTTTTAAACTACTTGCAGTTTATTCAAATGCGTTGTTAGTGCGGTTCCCCAACTAGGGCATGCGTAGTCCACTTACGGCCTACTTATTGCTTTATGAAGAGTGAGGCAGTTAGTCGTGGAGTTGCTCTGTTTGTAACACAAGCTTCGCAATCTGCCTCGGGTCTGACGCTCTCTGTCGTCATTTTAGATGTGCAGATTATATGCAAGTGAGCCGACTAAGGTGACACTTAAAATTTTTCACATGTTTTGCCCAATTAATCGCGTCTCCGCATAGCGCGAGCGGCCCCGGCTGCTTCGCCATCTACGTGTAAAGAGTACAGCTGCACTATTACTCAGGGGTAATGGCAAGACGTTCCTTCACTATCTGCATGAAAGATGCATATACTGATGGTATGTAGTAAAAAATAGTGTCTGAAACCATATCCACTGTTCTGAGTTCGAAAGGAAAAGGTAATGCTAAGACGTTCCCTCACCTTTCTGAATCAGTAAAGCTCATGTCTGATGGTAAGTATAATAAAATCGTGTCTTAAGCCATATCCACTGTTCTTCGTTCGTAGGGAAAGGGTAATTGCATAACGTTCCCTCACCTTTCTGCATCAATGATTGTGATTACTGATGGTATGTAATATAAAATCGGGTCTGAAGCCATATTCACTGTTCTTCGTTCGTAGAGAAAGGGTAATAGCGAGACGTCCCCTTACCTTTCTGCATCAATAATACTGATTACTGATGGTATGAAATATAAAATCGGGTCTGAAGCCATATTCACTGTTCTTCGTTCGTAGGGAAAAGAAAATTGCAAAACGTTCCCTCACCTATCTGCATCAATTAGGATACACACTGATAGTATATAATATAAAATCGGGTCTGAAGCCATATCCACTCTCCTCCGTTTGTAAGCAAAGCTGATGCCAAAACGTTCCCTCACCTTTCTGAATCAATGATAATAATTACTGATAGTATGTAATATAAAATCGGGTCTGAAGCCATATCCACTGTTCTTCGTTCGTAGGGAAAGGGTAATGGCAAGACGTTCCTTAACCTTTCTGCATCAATGATACTGATTACTGACGGTATGTAATATTTAATCGGGTCGGAGCCCATATTTACTGTTCCTTTTGTAAGGAAAGTGTATTAAGATATTCCCTCAAATTTCCTAATCTATGGAACTGATCATTGATGGTAGGTAATATAAAATTTCTTGAAGCTGTATCCACTAGTCCCTGTTCGTAAGAAAACTGTAATGGCAAGACGTACTCTCGCCTTTCTGCATTATATATAGTGATCATTGATGGTATGAAATATATAATCGTGCTTGAAGCCATATCTTTAGCTCTATTGTAAGGAAGCGGTAATGGAAAGACGTTCTTTCATCTATCTTTATTAATGATACTAATCCCTGATTTGAAGCCATATCCACTGCTCTCATTTCGTGAGTAAATTGTAATGGCAAAATGTTCCCTCACCTTTCTCCATGAATGATTCTTATCACTGATTGTATGTAATATAAAATCGTGTTTGAAGCCATATCCACTGCTTCTCCTTCGTAAGGAGGAAACTAGTTTCCACTACCATTTCCTTACAAACGGATAAGTGGATTTGGCTTCAAACACTATATTATATTACATACAATCCGTGATAAGTAACATTGATGTAGAAAGGTGAGGGATCGTCTTGCCTAGAGCATTTTGTTACGAACGGGAGAACAGTGGATAGGTCTTTATACACGATTTTATATAACTTACCATCAGTGATTAGTAGCTTTGATGTAGAAATTTGAGGGAACGTCTTGCCCATATCATTTCGTTACGAACGGGAAAACCGTGGATATTGCTTAAAACACGATTTTATGTGACATACAATCAGTGATAAATATCATTGGTGCAGCAAGGCGAGGGAATATCTTGTCACTACCATCGCGGGTTGAATATCGGTTTGATAAAGATGACGGATTTCGTGCTCACGGTTTCACTTTACTTCTCCGTTAGTTACTCGTTCTTGTTCTGTAGGACAAAACCAACGAACGGACTTTTAAACTGCGTTCGCATACGCGTACTATCCTTTTCTGTATTCGTATGTAATATATATATTTCTCCTAACCAATCCGTGTCACGACAAGAACTTCATGTTTTCTCAGTTTCCCGCCGCTTTTTCTTATTGTGGAGGGGGGACTTTATTGCCCACAATCCCGCCTGGATTGGCACATAGATATGCTTGAGAAGCAATATACTTAAAAAAATTGACATCCAGAACTTCTGACAAAAGCACACATTTTTCGTGACTTGAAAAAATTTCTCGTCCCTCGATCTGGATCTTTTTAGCCCAAGTCTCTACCATCTTTGAGTGGGCTGTCCTTACCGATCTGCAGGGCAGTGACCATATCCCCATTCTGATCAATTTCCATATTCCCGACCCAAACGTTGCTAATCGTCCTCGCGGGCTAAGTCACCGAGCTGAGAGGAAATCATGAGGGGGAAATTACGAATATCGAAAGCCTGCCCGAACGACATCGATTATATGGTTTCCCATTTTACTGATGCCTTTCTTCTTGCAGCCTCTATTGCCATCCCGAAGTTGTCGGGTCGCAATGGGATCAATTCTGAGTGTCACTGTTTGCCATTACTAACAATAGTATCGTATCGGTTAGTCGAAAGCCTGTGAAAGCATCGCTCTTCGCTGATGACTTTGCCATATTCTGCACCTCGATCAGCATGCAAGTTACTCAGGCAGTTAGTTTGTCCTCGACAAACTGGAAGAATGCAGCGATAAAACTGAATTAAAATCTCCACCTCAAAATCCAGTTGTATGCACTTGTGTAGAATATATCACCTCCATAATCCTCCTGATATTTTTTCTTTTGGTGGTGGTGGTGGTGGTGGTGGTGGTGGTGGTGGTGGTGGTGGTGGTGGTGAGATAAACTTCCGAATCTGCCACTTTCCTTGGTTGACATTCCAGAAGTTTAACATCGCGAAAGCACTTTCAAAAGGTGGAGAGCCGCTGTGTATCACCATTGAACCTCCTCCTCGCCCTTACTAGTAGATAGGGCGCAGACGGAGTAAGTCTTTTGCGACTGTATAGGACTCTATCATCCGTCCTCTGAAATTGTAGGTAGATTGTTTATGGATCAGTCTCCATCGACCCTCCGGCCATTGCATACCTTACATAATGCCGTTGTAGGAATCAGCTCAGGCGCCTACCATACGAGCAATTGAATACCTCTTTGCCGAGGCTGGTGAACCATTCCTGAGCCGAAGGAGAGAGATTGTAATCGGCTTCTGTTGCGAAAGTATGAACTATAAATAAATCTTCGCGCCAAGCAGTTCGTCAGTCACAGGACATCGTACGCACTCCGACCCTCGTTACCCAATCTTTCCAGTATCCGTCTTTTCACGCTCTTGCAGAAACTCTATATAAAACGCCCATCACTGTGAACCCCTCCCCCTAAATTTTCCCCCTTGGAAGCTGCTTTTACCTAAAATAGACCCGAGATTCACACTTCCCCAAATCCTCAACTCCTCCCAGTACAGGTCTCGCGCAATTGTGACTAGATCCGTGTATCCCGGTTATAACTTCATATACACTGATGGTTCCTCCCAAAATGGTAATGTAAGGTGCGCCTTCTATTGCCACAGTGCCATACGAAGTCTTAGACTAGACTCTTCGTGCAGCGCTTATACTGCAGAATAATATGCGCCCTTGGCGTCACTAACGTTCATTGAATCGATGACCTTAAAAGAAGCAGTGATCTGCAGTGATTCAGAACGCTCGCTCGAATCTCTTCCCTTGTTTTCTTGTGGCTCTCTGACAATATCATCCAACACTAAATCCATAATTTACTGGTTCGTCGTTATAATTTGGTTTTTTGTTGGATCCCTGGTCTCGTTGGGATAATACAGAACGAAATTACTCACCAGGCAGCAAAGCTCACAATGACGACTGAGATGGACATCCTCAGTCCCCATAAACGATAACAAGCTGTTTCTCAC
Source organism: Gryllus bimaculatus (assembly GCA_017312745.1). Taxonomy (NCBI): domain Eukaryota; kingdom Metazoa; phylum Arthropoda; class Insecta; order Orthoptera; family Gryllidae; genus Gryllus; species Gryllus bimaculatus. The sequence continues at coordinate 341,781 of BOPP01000363.1, read as the reverse complement.
ATGTATGGCAAACGGTGGCAGAACTCATATTTTAAACATAGGTAAACTGAGGAATAATTCCTGTCCAGCAGTAGCACACTTGCAGAGTTTCATGTCCCTTTTTTTTAATAGTTGAAAACCATAATGTATCCTTAGCATATTACATATATAAATAGGATTAGATTGACTAGTGCCAGACATCCCCCTGAGCGACTAGATACTAATAAAACTGTCTGAAAAGTTACATTTATCTCCAAACTAGAGAAATTATTATAAAAAACGGAAAAATGTGCTTTACCATTTAACAATTTTTAATTATTTTGCAGGTTAAGCATGTTGAATAATTTTTGCACAAAATACTTGCCTAGGAAGTGGCATTGAAAATGGATTGTCAGATTTTTGATAAGTTTGAAATATTTGAAATAACTTGCAGTTGTTATTGTTTGAAAATGAAATTGTCAATAATGTAAACGGATATAATGTAATATAATTAAAAGAAAATATAAATTATAAAAGAATGTTTTGTGTCTTCATTAAAGTGTCTCCTTTATAGTTTAGTTTCTAACATTCAGAAAAGTTTTCCTGCTTCAAAATCTAATGTGATTTTCTTTCAGTATATTAAATATTCAGAGGCAATTCATTTTGGACTTGGGTCACTGGCCTATTAGGCCCGTGCAGCAACAGTTCTTCCTAAATTAATAGCTGTGCCAATATGGGGAAATTTGAACACTGAAAAACTGCCTTAGTATCTCCCAATACCTTTATTTTCTACTTCAAGTAAAATTGTAAATGTAGTTGTAAAAAATTTATAGTTGCATTGATTATAAATTCTTTTACTGTAGGAAATATAAAAGGCTAAGATCACTTTACCACTCATTTGGCTTTCTGATGAAAATGAAGAAATGCTAGATAAAGCTGGCTTCGGTTGTAAGGCAATAATTTTCCAGAAATAGGACTACAACAATATTTTTAGTGAATATGGTAAAAAATATAAATTTATTCAAATCATTCTACTACACTAGAACATTTACCAAAATGTAAGATTTGACAGTAATTGTTATAAGCATGAAACTTGTTTTTGTAACTATTTGAATTATGTAAATAAAAGGAAATTGCAATGTTCCTGGCACCTCTAGCCCATAAAATGAAGTTACAAATGCTTGTATTAAATTGTTTCACTACTTAAGTGAAGTGAAGTGAAGTGATTGAGAGATAATTTAAACAAAAAATGGTGAACTGAATTGTTGGAAATTGCCCAATGAGAGATGCATAAAGTTCGTAACCCAATTGCACAGTATAGAACAATAAATATTTAAAATATTCAAGCAGTTTAATGCATAAAGGAAAGTTCTCACCCACATCATTGGGGTTTAAATCCCAGCCTATGTAAGTATTTCCTCTTTACATTTTAGGTAAGAATAGATCACAATACACTAAATTCAAAGGCAGGTACAGATGGAAGAAGTTTCGGTTTTGTTTTCCCTGCAAGAGTTTGATGGCTGAGGAGTTCACAAAACATATTTCCTAAAAGTTACCAATGAGAATGGCATTTGCTGCAGTATTACCTTCTTATGTAACAATATGTTCAAAAATTTTAAAAATAGTGCTGATGCTTTTATATTCTTATATTAAAAATAATGTAATGTGAATGGTCAGAGAATAAGGAAATAAGTTTTTAAAAAGAAATGTTTGAAGTAAAAGTATAGGTCAGAAAAGCCTGCAAAAAATTGTGCTTGGGTTTCTTACTCAATTATCCCAATTTATGGGAAAATACTGTTGATGTTGTCCACTTGGTACTAAAACAAGCAATTGAGCAAAGTTGTTTGGAAAAGTGTCAAAAACATTTCTTTGGCACTGACTGTTGGTGTTTGTGTAAGTAGTGCTCGGAGGAGAGTCCAGGTAGGGGAGACACAAAAGCTGCAGCACCCTCAAACTTTCCGCCTTCCCCTGCAATAAAATAAAGGAAATAATGTACATATAAAAATCTAATTTAATCAAAACAGTTCATTCATATATAGTGGTTTCTGGATTACATCATAATGCAGAATCCAAATATGCCTTTGGGTTTGCTCAAGCCTTGGCACTAGTTTTTGAGATAATGAAAGTTTTTGTAGTAAAAAGAAATAAAACAAAGTATTAATTGAAAAGTCTTTCTGGGGCAAAAGTTCTAGTTTTTAAATGTGGCAAACCATGCTTGTGCCAATTTTTATTCATAACTACACAGGGTATCCAGGGAAGAAAATTCTCTTAAGTCTATTTTAAGCAAATTTTGTGTAATAAACTACTTCGATATTTCAAATGGGTGAGCCACAATAAGCACTCAAAGTATTTTTCATTCCCAATTTTGTCAAATTTGGTTTACAGAAACACATTATTTACAAAAGAAATGAATGTTTGCTCACAAACAAAAAATTGCATAAATGCACCCAATTTATACAATTGCTTTTATAACAAATATATTTATTTTTTGTAAATGATTAAAATTTACATATTTCTGGAGTGTTAAAATGTTTCTGAAATGAGTTTTTGCTTAGAAAGCATTTTTTCAAATCAAATGGAGTGCTTATCTCTTGGGGGCTACTCAACCATTCAAAATATCAAAGGAGTTTATTACACAAAATGTGCTTCATCTTAAGGAGCTAGGAGACATGTTGCATCTTTATAGGAGGAGTGGAGTAATGCTGTTACAAGGGCCCTCTAAGGGCCACTGGGTAGATGTCGTAGACGGTCACATTAGTCCAGTCGGGAATTTCCAACAGGTAGTCTTTGCACTCACTGCATCATCTACCCATCGGCCAGAGTTGGGAAAGTTTGTTTATAGGGATTTAGGACTCTTCACAGCGGTTGGATTAACTCCCCCGTAAAGCAGGCACTCATTTTGTCGTAACAAATTTCACATGAGACTAGAGGAATTGAACAGAGCCACGAGAGCTACTAGAACTGCATAAAATTTATTTAGCTAATTTTCAGAGATTTCTTTTCCTACCTGGTCATCTGTACACAGTTTCTACATATATTCAATTACATATAATTTTGGAGCCCAAGAAAACTTGTGCAGATTATACGTCTACCAAAACACTACATAGTTTTTATTTTTCAGTTATAAAAAAATAACTTGTATAAGTACGTACCTCAAACTAGATTCAAGATTGGTATTTTATTTCTCTTAAATTGATTTTTCTTTAAAGAAATTCGAATGATTGACTTTTCTACCCTTCTCATTGGAGAAAACTTATAGCTTTTTTTCTCATTAAGTACTAAGAATGATGCAATAATACAGTGAATTGGTCAATATGTAGGAGTATCCAGAAGTGGAGGCAGCAGGGGCAACTTGCCCTAAGCCTGAACCATAAGTAGGCACTGCATTTTTTTAGCATTCATAAGAAATGGAAAAATATTTCTCTAATCCAAATTTTATGCTATAAGCTATTTGTAGTTCATGTAAAAATGAATTTCCCTTGGATCAACTGTCCCAGGCTGTTTTCTCTGGGCACCCATGTCAATATGTATTAAGTCTGGAACATCTAAATATTTATTTAAAAATTTAAAGAAAAATTAGCCTTGTGAATGCATAGATTGCATCATGTAAATGGTGAATCTTTTTATCTGAAAAGTTCAGCATCACTTAATGATTTCATAAAATAGTGCTATGACAAAATAGAATGGAAAATTATGAATTTTGACTTCTTTGTACTGATGTAATGAATAATGAAAGTATAATATAAGCAAGTGTAAAATGTGGGAAGTTGTTTACATTATGGTGGTAAGAGAGCAAAAAAATCTGAAATGTAATTTTCTCATTAATAATAATTTTGATTTCAATGAACAATGTACACTGCATATGGTGTTCGGTGGGAGAATCTAAATTTACTGGTTAACAGTAAACTTTATTTTCGTACTTGTGCTCAGGATCAATGGGAAACAGAATGAAAAATGGGATCCTTCATCTAAGAACAATTACAAAATAATAATGTAAATTACAAATTTTTACTCAAAAGTGAAAACCATTATCCTCCCAGTTTAGACAAGTATGACCCAAGGAAATTAAAAATTGACATTATTTTTTTAAGATTTAATAACAAAGATGATGCAGCGGAGGTGACAAATCTAGTAATGCTTCAATTGATAAGGACGTTGCTGCCTGAATTCCTGCAGGAAATTTGAAAAATAGGACTAAACTATGCTCAGAAGTGAATCCAAACAAGTAAAGACCTGGAGCACCAATTGAGAAATAACGAAAACCACTGATATTCTAATTAATTGACCAATCCACTGATTTATCAATGATAGTTTTTGTGGTGATTGTAGCTGCAGTGTAGCCAGAATTTATATTAAAAAGTAATTAGTAACCTGAAACCAACTTTATCAAAGCTTACACAAATAAATGCAGTTCTTCTTTTTCAGTATATTACGATTTATGTGAATTGTCCTATTTAAATGAAGCTGAGAATTTGAGCAGATAAAATATATTTTGTCACAATTGGCTGCATTTCAACAATAATGGAAAATTATAAATGATTATGCAAATTATTACATTCACCAATGAAAATATCGAGTTGATCCAAAACCAACTTACCTGGAAAACTAGTTGGTGTGTATATTGGTGAATGAGACACACTCTCCAATACTCCTTTCAAGAAATTGGTTAGAGGACTGAGTTGGTGGAGAATCTTAATCTGGCCAGTACGATTCTTGCCATGGTAATGGATTGAAAATATTGTCTTATTACATCAGAACACAGTATCATAAGAAACATGAACACCTTAAGAATGTATTATTAAACAACCTTAACACCAAAGAAGTTGAGTGAATTTTTACCGAGTAGATAAAAATACCAGAAAATAACTATCACCTTCTTGCAGACACCACAAGTGGTGCAATTGCAATTTACATAGAGAATGGTTTATAAATTGGCAGGGATAAACCTTTCCTCCTTATGGATTTTCAAAAATAATTAGCATATGTAGGTAAGTGTTAACAAGGCTGATTAAATTTATTAAAAAAAATAATAATAATAATAAAACTATTAATTAGACTTGGAGGAAAGAGGTAAAGTGGTATAGGTGATCTAAATATAAATAGAAATGACCACAATTAACTAACTTGTTGTAAACTTATGGCCAATGCAAGTAATACCTCACTCTGGTTCAACTATCAATCATATTACGAAATAAAACTTGAATAGAAATCTCAATGCAAACGTTATACTTTAACACAGCAGACCATTATGTACAAGTTATTGACATAATAGATTATCAACATTCAGATATGCACAAATTCTGTTGTGAGAAATACACAAAAACCTAATTTAATATAGAAGTACTTACCTTTTCAGGACACTGGTCTGAAGTACATGATGGAGAAAAATACTGAAATGACAAGTGGAACCAGTTTTCAAAAATCCAGAATCCTCTCGATACCGCATGCTCGCTTGTAGCAATTACCACAGACTCCAGGCAAAAACAAAAGCTTAAACTTCCACCTGATATAATGTTATAAAACGCTAAGAAAGTAATGCTAGGTTTTTATAAAATTTCTGTTAATAAAATATGAAGAACACTTCAACTCTTGCAAGAAACTCTATAGAACAGCCTTAAAAAACAAACTACAAATGAGCAAAAATTTCTCAGGCTGTTGAAGCCAAACCCATGTTGAATGTGATCAACCAAAGTTGAAGACCTGCCCCAAAATATCTCGACATAATCTTAAAACTCATACAGGAGATGAACTTATTGACATGTATAAAACCTTGAATTACTTCTTAAATGCTGAATCTGCTTAAAACACTCCCCTGCAATAAGGGTGATGAAATCACTCTTTAGGGCTGCAATTGTAATCTACCATTCTAAAAAAGTACTAATCTGCCTTAATAATCTTATTCTAGGCTACCATTTAATAAATTGTTCACTAAAAAATTAATATTTACAGGTAGTGTTTGTTTATAGCAAGACCAATTCAAAAGAATGAAGATATTACTGATAAAAAAAACTACTTCCCTATAACTATTGCTTTTAGGGAACTAGTAGAAATTAATCCTAAATAAATACACTTTCTAGATGTGAACAAAAATCTTGTATATACTACACAAGGGTTTAGAAAAGTATTCACTAATATATTGTAGTTTCCAACTTCAGACGTTTAGTTCTCAATCTAGAAGAAAATAGACAGCAGTCCTATTTCTTGATCTATCTTGCTTCGATAGATGTATAGGCCTTTGATAGTGTGACCCAAGAAATTTTAAAGAAACATGAAGGCATTGGTGTATGAGATAGTGAATTATCTTGCTGAATCATACTTAACAGGCAGTAAACAAAGTAAGGAAATTTTCTGGGAAAAAGCAAAAGGCACCATGAAGTACAGTTTGATTATAGTAGTGTTTGGTGTACCACAAAAATCAGTTTTTCAGTTTTTAATTATCTGTTCCAGTCTCTTGAGAGTGAATAATTCCAGAGAATAGAGATCTGTATTATGTGAAATATTTATGGAAATACCCTGCTCCAAAATTCACCATTTTATTGTACATGAATGATCATCCAAAACTTCCCCAAACAACTCGATAAAATCATATGCAGATGATAAATGTTTATTAAGCTATGAGCAAATCTAGAATTCCATAGAAGAAAACATGAGCAACTTGCTAGACTCTCACTCTACCTATCACAGAACAAGCTTAAACTGAACATTCATAATACTGCTTAAAAAATATTAAACTTAATTATAAAACCTATCAAAACTTTAAAGCACTTACCAAAGAGAAAGTAGTTTAGACAAGTCAAGCAGAAGTTTTTTGGTATATATTATTGGCTGGAATATTTCAATATACCTTGAATATGCATGATGCAGATTAAATAGGAACAATGTTTTGCTGAGGTATTTCCATAAATATTTCACATAATACAGATCTCTATTTTCTGGAATTATTCACTCTCAATAGACTGGAACAGAGAATTCAAAACTAGTGACCGGACTTGATGTGACTAAGAAGAATAGACATGCACACATTCCTAGTCTCCCACAAACATCCAGTCCTGCACTACCATCCTCAATCTTTCTTTCTTGACTCTTTTCCACCTCTTTCTAGATTTTAGAGCAATTCAAAAGGTAAAATAAAAGGAGGCATTAGGTATTGTGCAGATCTGACCTTCTTCTTCCTTTAGTTCCTTTCGGAGCATAGGGCCTCGGCAAAGGATCTTACTTGGTTTTCAGCTATAAGGATGATTTATTTCAATGACATACCAGTCTCTTGGATCTCTCCTTCCACTGTCCTTCTCAATGTTGTTCTTGGCTGACCTTGGCTTCTACTCCCTTGTGGGTTCCAACATAATGCTTCTCTCTCAATTGAATTTCAGGGTTTCCTTAAATTATGTCCTGTCCAGTTCCATTTTGTGTGTTTTATTTGCATTGCTAGTTTTATCTGCTTTCTTCAGCAGATCTTCATTTGTTATTACTTGTGGGCACCTTAATGTTTAGGATTCTTCATAGACCTCGATTTATGAATACTTGTAATTTATGTGTTATTTTCCAACTTTGTGATCTGTATAAAAGCACAGATTTCACACTTGGATTGAAAATGTGTAGTTTTGTTTATAAGGCAATATTCTTGTTTTCCAGATTTTTCTTAATTGTATAAAACAAGCATTTGTTTTGTTCATTCTCTTTTTATTGTGTTCATCTGCACCTCCATCAGTAGTTGTATCAGTAGTTATACTCCCCAGATATTGAAACTTGTGAACATCATCTACTTCTTCCTGGTAACTTTGAAAGGTGTCTAGGACATTTGCATTTATTCTTAAAGATTTCTTATCACTACAATTAATTAGCAGCCAATTCTTTGCTTCCTCATATCATTAACTATTGACTTCATATTCATACAATTTTGAGAGAGAAGGCATACATCGTTCACATACTCTAAGGTCTAACCAAGAGAAATTTTTTTTTTTTATTTACAATATTTGGGAAAATTATCAGTAGCAAAGATAGATTGACAATCCATATTTTTTACAATATTTTTAAATTACTTTAAACATAGATCACAAGCCATTAAAATTTAAAATTAAGAAATAAAAAACTTAGTTTCTCTAGTCCTGAGGATGTCTAAGAGAGTTAGACAAAACTATGCATTCTTCAAATAACCATTTAAAACAAAATAAATCTAATGAGTAAAAAATGAAATATCTTTAATTGAAAAAGTAATTGTGTTTGTTTTTTTTAATATTTAAAATTGACATTCATAAGAACAAAAAATACTTCATTTTTGTACAAACATTTTTTAAAATTTATTATGTTATAAGAGATTCGAATTAGATAATATTTTTTTTTTCTTTCTATTACATATGGGATTATATATTTAGAATTTCCACTTACTTCCAGGTGATCTATGCATGAGCTGACTACTCTACAACTCGACTTCCTATTTCGACCCTTGTATCACTTTTAATACAATATAAAAACTTGTAATTTAGTAAAGTATCTAGATAATCTATCATAGTGGTTTTAAATGCAAATATCTCTTACTACATTCTTTAATTACAATTTTGTTTACATTTTTATGTGTTTCTAATATTTTACCTAGTTCTTGTAAATAAAGAATATTTCCCTCTTTCTGGAGGTCTATAAATTGCAATTAAACTTACTTTTATATTATTATTTATTTCTAAATGTGCTGCTATTACCTCAAACTGATAGCCCACCAAACTGAAAAAGTCAATAAGATGCAAATACTTGGTTTTTCATTCATTTACTATAAGCTCAACTACTTTTGTCTCCTTTACCAATAGATTAAATAATTCTATCAGCACTTTCTCATTTCTCCTATCTATGACTGTCATCTGCGAAGGCAATAAATTGAAACAGGCTATATCAGCTCTAATATCAAATTTTCTTATTATGCTTTCTTCATTAGGTTAAACAGAGTTGCCCATAGTGGTTCACCTTGGCTTACCCCAACTGAAATTTCAAAGAAATCCAATAGGATGTTTTCTACTTTAATTCTACCACTTGTATACTACTGTAGGGTCTTTTTAATCAATTTGATTAACTTATTTGATATTTTTATTTCTTTCAGTCTTTCATCTAATTTTGATCAGAATATTTTGTCAAAGTCTTGCTTAAAGTCGATAAACAATATGTGTAGTTCTATGTTATGCCCGTAGCATTTTTCATGTATCTGCCTCATAACAAATATACTATCCATGGTGGATATATTTCTTTTGAACCCATTTTCGTATTCTCCAATTCAGTATATTTTATTAATCTATTATTTGCTTACCACTAATATTTTGTAAGTCATATTAAGTAAGAATAACCTATAGTTATTTCATTCTGTTTTCTCTCTCTTCTTATAGATTGGACGTACTGTTTTCCAATCAATTGGCATTTATTTTTTATTTACATATTTGCATTTCTCAGGCAATAATTTTTTTTTTTTAACGTGTTCAAAATTTTGGAAAATTCATTTTGTAGAGTATTGATAGACAATACTACGAACTGAATAGGATTGTGTTCCTTATGTACTTTTAGGAACCCATAAGCTCGGGGGATTCTTGAAGATGTTGGATAAATCTGTTTGAAAGTTTTTTGATCAATTCTTTTCATGTTCCTCTCATCTCCTCATGATAGCTTGCATTTCATTTAATTTCAAGTTAAGGGTAGGTCTACTAATTGAAGTCTATCATTCTTGAAATTTGCCTACGTTCCATTTTCTTGCTTTTGTGTATTTTCCTGGGTCTTGAAAATTAATTCTTGATTGTACCCTCACTACTACCAACAACTGATCAGAATCGCAGTTCAGACCCCTCTATATTTTGACGACTATAACTCTTCTTATTCTTCTCCTGTCCACCACTACATCACCAATATGATTTCCCATGTTCTCATTTGATGCTTTCCTGGTCCCTTAATGAATTTTCTTATGGGTGAGTCTTGTGCCGATTATAATAAAATCTTGGATTGCACCGTTGTGTCATTATTTTGCCATGAGAACTTGTTACAGCCACTATAACTTGTTGTGGTTAGCAATACTCTTGATACAAATGATAAATATAATTCTTTTTTTCAACGCTTTCATTTTATTCCGTTTTAACACTTACTTTCCTCTTCAAAAAAGAAAATTAAATTTTTCATGGAAACACAATTTTGGGATAACACAAGAGATTGGGGCATCATGTAAAAACAAACAAATTCTTTCTTTCATTTCTTATGTCATTACGTCATGACATTTGTCATGACGTATCTTAAGGTTTTCTCCTCTACTTTAAAAAATACAAATCATTGTTAAGAAAAGTTATACGGCAGGCTAAAATCATTAAACATGACCAGGATATTTTTAACTCAAATAATAAAACAAAAATAATGTGGAATATAGTAAATAATTCGACCAAATCAACTAGAAACCATGCAGAGAATGCTGTTTTAAAAGATAATGATAGAAATATGAACGATCCCGCAGCAGTGGTTAATCTCTGTAACACATTCTTTTCGAGAATTGCTGCCGATCTCACTAAGAGTTTTACCATGACCATGTCGCTTGATACTTGAATCAGTGGTTTTTGTCAGAAATGACTTACTTAAGGGCGGGAATATATTTTCAGCAAATGTTGATGTCTATAACCACAACACTCGACGTAATCATATTCATCAGGTGACAGTATCAACATGTCACTACAAAAAATTCACATGTAAAACATGTACATTATTTTACAACACCTTGCCAGATGACATTAAACAATTAAATTCAATGCAAAGTTTGAAGTCCCAACTGAAATCTTTTTGGTTGCACAACTATTTCTATAAAATTAGAGACTATTCTGAGTATCCAAAAGGAATGTAATATTAATTTTAACAATGACATTTAATGTATTATTTACCATTTGGATTGAATAATTCTAAAGAACCTGTGACGAGTATTGTGCTTCAGCTTCTGGGTCAGTGATCCCCATCTCGATCTGGTTTTTGTCCAGTTTCCCTGATCCTCGAGCAAATGCTGAGATGGCTTGTTTGTTTTGCTTCTGGACATAAATGTAACTTCAAATTAACATCTCCCCTTGGCACGTCACAAATATTTTTTTTATTTTTTGAGGTAAATAAATAAATGTATTGTGTAGATACCTGCTACCTTATTATTTGATGTCGTCTTTCCAAGCTTTGCATTGAAATCTCCTAGAAATAATAAAATGTCATATTTAGGTACTTGATCACACACACACACACATATCCTGTTCCTGTATGCCCTTTTTGTCCTTTCTAAACACTACGACACATTGCCATATACTCTTTCTTTATTATATATCCTCCACCAGGCCATCGTATTTTTGCAAAGCAGAAAATTACATTTCTTCAATTCCTCAACTATTCCTTTTGACATTCCACCTGATGCATAGGTCTCGCAGTCCAAGTTGCTATTCTTCAATCCTCTCTCATAATCATGGAATGTTGCAGACATCAATGTATAGGGAAACCATCCGGATTTCAATAGTCTTGATATCATAGCAGGTTACTTCTTTCAGAGTAAGGTTGCTGGACTTGTACCCAACGCGTTGTTCTGTATGTCAGGGATTTGATTAAGGAATACTGCTCTAGAAATATTAGCTTCACTATGCCTTAAAGGGCTCTTTCTACCCATGGTTTTCTGTCAGGGTTTTCCTTCCCTGCCTTTAAGGATCCCTCCCCCGCCTGCAAGGCAAAAGGTTGATTCGTGTTGGGTTTAGACTGAGATATTGGCTTCACTGCACCTTACAGATTTCTCTTTATCCATGTTTTTCTGTTGAGGTTTTCTTCCCTTATCCCGATGCATCCATTTTCAGGCACCAGAGACTCGACCTTTCTCTGTCCTCGTTAGCTACTACTCTTAACTCTCACCTCGGAGAGTACCCAAAGTCTGCCGTGAGTAGGAGAGAGCAGGACTTGCTGACTTTAGACCCATCCCTATGACAGGTAGACTTTACTGATGTTTTAATGAGGGGCATGAGTAAACACCTGTTAGACCCAAGTCAGCCATTCGACCCCTTGCCTGTCATTTATTGTTCCATAAACTTCATCCCAGAGCTTTGGTAATGATCTTATATTTACATTAATTATGTTAAACATTTCCTTATTTCCTTTAATCAATTTACTACATCTATGCAATTAAAAATTTTAGTTTCCCCAATTTCTAAATTAGTTATGAATTAATTGTCCATAACTAGTTCCAGTTCCTTCCTACCTTCCTATGCATTTTTTATTTACTTTATTTTTTCCATGTCTTTTTCACATCTAATTCTTATAATGTTACTAATGTAAATTTCTCCATTCTTTACCAGTTAAAATTGAAATTTTTATCTTTCACCTTATTTCCGGCTTTCCATTAAAGGTTCACATTGTAGCGTGTTAAAGTTTCATTACTGTACAAAAACGTGTTGCCTCCATGTCCTTGTTTGCTTTTTTTTATAATTTGAATTGTTTCCCTAATCTTTTTGAATTTACCTTAATAAATTTTGATATTTGACATTTTAATTTTTTAATCAGAAAATATCTTCAATTTCACTATCACTGATATTATTACCACACAATTTGCTGAGAAATTTAGGTGGTGGAGATAAAGTGACAATGCTGGGAAATTTGTTTAAAAAGTGAAACAATGCAATCTTACAGTGTTATCTCCTTTTCTATTACAATCAATTATTTTACTGCATTGTTTTTTTTTCTATCTTCAACTAGTATTCGGCTTAAATGTCCGTGACCACATCTCAATAAATAATTTAATTAATAATTTAAATACATAAATATTATTATAAATTCCATATACACAAGACGCAAGTAGAGAATTTAATGAATTTACTTGGTTGCTATTTAAAACAAGTCTCTTTAGCTTATTAGTTAATGTGATCTGACACTAAAAGCAAAATGATGCAGTGAAAAATATTGATGATAAAAATTGATGTAATTTTATTTTAAAATTCGGATTTCAATTTCCCAGAAAAGAATAAATTTGCTTTCTATTAGTAGTTGGAGCCATTATTTGCAATTATTTTTATCAATTTAATGGCAAAGTAACTGCTCTTATTTCAGTTATGTTATGATGAATTATTTTTCTTAATTTTCTGTGATTCAATTAGATTGTATTAATATTTGTGAGTAATCATGAATAAATAGAAAATTTACAATGACTGTTTTAAGATTGCTTAACAGTCTCTGAACTATTTATTTTGGATGAGGCAAGATCTACTTCGCACCTTATAAGAATGAAGATTGGAGCTTTGAAATGTTGCCATTGCTGTTGCTTTTCCCATAAAGATTAAGCACTTTCAGGAAGTATAAATGAATCGATTCAGTATATGTAAACGGATTTCATTTAAGATTCAAATGTCAATTATTTAACTATGTTAAATTTTGTTGTTATTCCTATCATTTATTATTGTTATTATTATTATTACTATTATTAATATTTTTATTATTTATTTTTTGTTGCGAATTGAAATGATCCCGTCTAGGACCACGCGGACATACACTTGTTACAGAGCCTCGGTAAGTGCATTTGTCCCGTAGCAAGTGTACGAGACTTCTTTTTGGGGCATCAGCATTATGCTGAATCCAATTTTTATCCCTCAGGGTTGCCACTCCTAAGGGGGTGTAATATGGAATGATAATGAAGAATGGACTTCACACATACACGCACGCACGCATACACGCGCGCGCACACACGCACGCGCGCATTATTATTTATTATTACTATTTATACAAATTACAATTGCCCGGTACTCAGAACTTTCTCAAAGTACGCCATGCAGGTATCCGCGTAAGGGTGGTTGTAGAAGGGTTTTCTTTCTCTTACGACTATGTACTACAACTCAAAATAACCTCTCCATCATTCACAGATTATATTTATCCTGCCATTTCTTGTACAATGGAAGGAAAAGATAAATCCACCTTCATTGCCTGCCCAGCAAAACCGGATATACAGGCATCAGTGTCGCCTACGCTCATAAGTGTGTATGGGCATATGTGGAAAGGCTTTATATGATTGTGCGAAATACCTTCGAGTTTCATAAGTTGATTTAAAATTGAATAGTCTTTCAGAAGAGGAAATTAACAGATTTTCCGCTAGATTGCCAAGGATATCTCGGCGAGGTGGGTTGGTCCACGTCCTGATGGGAGAATACAGAGAGGGCTCTCTTTCACCAGTCATAGTTCTTATCCCCATCGTTCATTCTCGTTTTTTTGATATCATCCCGTCCCTTTCCTTCTACCCCCTTTTATTTCACTGCCCCCTGTATGCTGATCGCCCACCCATGTATTTGCCGTGCATGGCGACCCGCGTCGGAGGGAATGTGTGTCCTGACGGGTGAGGGATCTGTTTCCCAACTACTCACCTTGTGCTACGTTCTGGTTTTGCATCAAAGGATACGTTGTTTACGTAGTTTGAGGAATATTTCTTGTAGTTTTCAATGTATTTGCTTTGGCTACGCACTCTTCTGGACGGGCAGTCGGGAGCTAACCCACTCCCGATCAATGGGTTCGGACTGCACTCCAGAGTGAACCACCGCGTGGCAGTGCTGTGTCACCCCCCACTATCTCCGTGTCAACCCTAGCACCCCAGTGGGGTGTCGCCTTGTTGGATTCCATGGTGGGTGGGGAACACGGAGACGAGACGAAACCGCTTCAATCATATGGAGCAAATAACAAACCTCGTGCCCTCTTCCGCAAGGAAGAAGCAATTTTATAAGGAGACTAGATTTAAATAGTTTTGTTTCTTTCTCAGAGAAGAGAGGAACCGAAGAAAACTCGGGTTGTTCTTATGACATGCGCGGAGGAAGGAAAGAGTTTTAAAAGTGTAAGCGCGGTCCTTCTTCTTCTCCTTCTTCTTCTTCTTCTTCTTCTTCTCCTTCTTCTTCTCCTTCTTCTTCTCCTTCTTCTTCTCCTTCTTCTTCTCCTTATTATTATTATAGTAAATTACTTCCTCTAAAGCGTGGTGTAGCTAGAAACCATGTTTTGTGGGTCATTGATACCTAAAAATCTATTGATGTTAAAACGCCCGTCCGTCAGGATGGGGTCAATGCTGACACCTACTTTTTACAAAATTGATATTGCTGATGTAAATAAACTCTGAGTTTGAGTGGCTTCTTTTGATTTTGGGAGAACTTTCTATGAAGCCTCGATATCATTTTCAAAATTCTCTCAAATGGCACCAAATGTTTGACTAAACTTTGCCCTCGAAGAAAGTAAAGAACGCTTTAGAGAATGGTGCAGGTCCCATTCGTTGAAATCTCAAATTTTTCGAAAATTTGCGAAAGTGCAATTTTTTGAGGTGTCTTCCTACAACTGCAACATGGATGAAACATACTTTTTTCTTTAATGAAATCATTATTTAAAGACAGATCTTGAAATAAGGCCATTATATGTTTTCTGAAAATAGTAGTAGTTTTTCGTGAAAGTTTGCACGAAATATTGGCAATTTTGATTTTTTTAAACAAAGTTTTTCTTCATTTTCTCCACACATGTAAAAAGGACGGTAAAAAATATGGTGATATTCCTATTTTCGGCAAACCCTTGGCATTTTCTAAAAATGCAAAAAGTTAATATTTCAAAACTACAAAATTGAAGATAGTTTTGCTTGAAACAAATTTATTCTAAAAAATCAGATCTTTAAAAAAGGTCAAATACAACTCTTTTTTAAAGAAACTAGTAGCTTTCACGTAATTTTTTGTTGAAAATTAATGAAAATTGTAAAGAGTACCTTTGCTCAAAAAATAGTCTTACACTTCTTCATTGTGTTAAACAAGGGACACTTAAGAGAATAGTTTACATTGGCGTTAATCTCTTTGAATCTGAGAAAATTGTGTGTTGGAATTAGGTTGGGACAATTACATTTTGAAGCGTCGGCCCAAGTTTGAAACTCGCAGCGTTTCCACAGCAATAGAAGTAAGGCTCACGGAGAGTTAACTCGGAGGACCTCAGTTTGAGTCTCGGTGCGGAAAAAGGTTTTACTGGTTGAAAATACTTTTGACGGTTTATGTAGTAGTATAGTATATTGCGAGCACTTCGAAACAATGCGAGAAAGTATGTGCTGATGTAGCTCCTTAGAGAAACACAGAAGTGGCATGTTCACATGAGTAGCATGTTTTGACCAGAGGTGTGACCGGTGGGTTCGACGTCATAGTGGTCTCTCTCCTCTGTGTTCGACGTAGAGACCGAAGTTGTTCGAGCGTTCCCGTTAACATTCGGCGGACTTCGCATCGATAGAACCCGTCTTCCAGCCACATTTTCTCGTACTGGAGAGACGGTTGCTTCTGCCAGATAAGAAGTGAACATAGTTCGTAGTGTGTTGTGGAGACGTTGGAACAGAGTGGTAAGTTCATAAAAGTATGCGTACAGTGTGTTGTAACGATCCCATGAAATATATTCTTGCAAAGTGGTTAGAAGTTGGTGACCGCCGCGAGCTATAGATTCCCGCAGCTAGTTCTATAGATTCCCTCAGTGTGGTTGTGAAAGTTTGCAGTAGCGGAGTGTAGTGTGTAGTTGAATACGGAGAATAAATAAGTACGGAATTTGTGATCAAGTGGTATTGACATCTTAATATTCGAGAAGAATAATTGGAGTCTTAATGTTTGCTTTTGAGTACCAGCTTTTGAAGTATTGCTGCACTTACTAACTCGAAGGAGAGGCGCTAGTCCGGAAACGATGTCATACGTAGAAAAGTAACCGTAATTAGTATGCTAACTATAACAAAAAGCTATTTAGAAAGTTAAATATTGTAAGGTCTTAATAAATTGTAATCATCGTTAGGTATTCGCCCGAATGTCAGAACCTCTTCTAGTACGGCTGTCTTCACGCTCTTCTGCCCCCAGGTCATCTTTGAACGAGTATTTTTATAGTTCGAAAGCTTTTTTTACCAGATTCAACTTCCACTTCCCTCGTCCCTTCATACCATTCAATCTCCTTCAATTTGGACGGTCAAAAATCCTCTTTCTGTTACTTTATGACCCGGCCAGTTTCCATAGTTTTTTTAGAATTATACATTTTGTCGTGTTTCGTCTTCTATCCCTTTTACACATTTTAATTTCTCACTTTCAGCATCATTTACTTTATCTTCCTCCATACCACCATAAATTGTTTTACTTCCGAATTTCCAAAGTTTACTCCCGTACTAACGGTAAGGGACGTAGATATCACTTGACCTATCTCCACTTCTTGTACGAACCAGTTGCATTACTTCATACAGTTATACAAATGAATTAGTTTTATAATGATACTTAATTGAATCTTCTTTGATACATTTATTTTCTTCAGGTTTTTGTAAACAAGACCAACTTTTCAGACGTTCTTACAGAAGAGTAGTTCTTGGAATCATCTCTAATTTGAAAGGAAAAGATTTAAAATGGATTCTGGGTAAGAAAAAAAGGTTTCCTCAATGTCTCTTTTGTTAAAATTGTCATTGCTTTAGAACAATTTGCGTGCTCTAAATCAAATACGTAGGTTGGAAGAAAGTGTTCAATTTGGTTAATTGAGTAAAAGGGTACTAATCCTGTTTTTCGTATATCACAAACAGGCGGTTGGATTTGGAAAATGGATATGATTTCATAATAAAGTTAAAATGCAACATAAATGGTATCAATACCGATGACATTCATGGAGTCAAAGTGGTGAGTAGAATTGTAGTGCGATATTAACGAACAGTTTAAAAACTAGTACCCTGAATCAGCAAAAACTGCTGCGGAACAAGAGCGCGCAACAAATTATCTGAAAATTGCACTCGCACTGCTTAAAAACAAAGAAAATACTCTCGCACAACACTGCCATATGCTGTGTTAGTCTGTGTGAACTGTGTGAATCTTGTGAACTGTGTGAGTCTGCGAGCGTCTGTTGTGTGTAAGAGTAAGAACGCGAGAGTTCTCTACAAACCAATACAATAAAAAAAGTTGATATTTCTTATCGCAACACGTGACACCAGATTGAATCACAAGAAACAATGATTGAAGGGTTTCTTAAAAGAACCAAACTAGTCCAATTCGACATTTTTCAGGAGGCACTCAAAACGAAAGGAAATTTCCAGCAGATAGCGCCAGTTGTAGGAAATCACTTGGTGAAATATCTCAAAATGTGGGATTTTGGTCTTGATTGGTTCTGGTAAGAACCCTCAACTATTTTAATTATAATGCTCGTATAAAATTTGAATGAAGTACAGATTTGTAGCATGTGTTTCAATTTCAGAAAATAATCATACATTGTGAAGAACCTGCAGATCCCCAGAGAGTGCACGTGAAGATTAATTTGCGTGAATTGTAATTACACACGCAACTTGGAGCGTCTTTGGGTCGGACAGAAGTACTGCTTCATGATGGAAGCGCCTACAAGTCGGCTGCAATTTCTTCCTGATAAGGGTGACGCTGTGGAACATCTTGAAATGGGGTTTTAAAATTTAGGCTCTTAAAAATGTTCAGTCAGGTTCGGGTTTGAAGCGCTGAAATGGGATTTATGGCATTACCGTACACCCCAAACATTGTAGTTATGAATGTTGAATGGTTTTCTGCTGTTTACAACACGTAGAAATAATTGTTTGCATACTCAAACCATGTCTTGTAATCACGTGAACTATTACAAAATGTGTTTATTTTAAATTTGTTTATTGTGTGTCTTTAAAGTA
This sequence comes from Gryllus bimaculatus, assembly GCA_017312745.1. Taxonomy (NCBI): domain Eukaryota; kingdom Metazoa; phylum Arthropoda; class Insecta; order Orthoptera; family Gryllidae; genus Gryllus; species Gryllus bimaculatus. The sequence goes on along the minus strand of BOPP01000363.1, from coordinate 323,186 downwards.
TGCATGACACTTTCTTTAGTTTCGTGGCAAAACCGATTCCCTTTTAATCGAAATGATCCTGTACCTAATTACGTGCATTGTAGATGTAACCACATGACGGAAACGTTACAAGAGGCATACAATTGTCTTCAATGAAACATGTAATAGTTTTGTTTGAAATAAAGGAAGAACTTACTGGTAATGTTTCGTTTTCCTCCTAAATATTTAAGTTATAATCACAATAATTCCCGTTCCTGAGCATTTGTCCTATTCCTCTACAAAGTGGTACCAGTGACCGCCATCACGATCCATTGAGAAAATTCTGAGATGGCTTTTTGCATTACTTCTGGGCAGTAAATTGAATTTAATTATCTGTGCAAGCTTTGTTGAGTTCTTATTTTCCTAAACATCAGAGGAGGGGTGTATATCGTCAGGAAAAATGTGGTTACGAAGTGTGCTACTGCGGGATAGCAAAATGCTCCGCAGACCTGTACCAGAACAAAGGCGGAAAAGTAGCTTAATTGGAGGGAAAATTATGCTAAATAAATATGATGGAAAATCCAGGCGCATACGCAACCCGCAGCACAGTTTCTCTGGAACAGGCTTCACCACCCCGCACGTCACGGAAACGGTGCGTGCTACTTCCTTAGAGCCATGTTTTCCGAGTCCCAGAATAATCTAATTTATTATATCGTAATCTACAAAAAGAAACTTTTGCACATTGTATTGACACACACACACACACACACACATCCGTAGAACAGGATATCAGAAATGTGCGAAATTGGATTGCAGCTGGTTGAAACTATTTTCACTTTTAATAACTGTGATCAACAGAGTTCGGAATGTTTGCGTGGCGTCAACTAGATTTTATTTATTTTGACATCACGTTAATTTCCTTCGTCCTTATTCTACTTCTTTCATCTCACTTTTATTTCAACATCCCCTTATCACTTTAAGGGTTTTTTTTATTTTTTTTTTATTTTTTTTAAATTTTTTTTATGCTAGTTGCTTTTGTTACCGCAGGCGACAATCCCCATATTTCATCCCTTAGCTTACTTTCCTTCCCTTCCAATATGTATTCTCTGATCTAATCTTTGTCACTTTACCTAAAAAGCAACAAAGCTTCTCCCGTACCTTTGGCTTTCCCCTCGTCCACACCTACACTTTGCTCAACCATGTTTCTTTTTTCTCCATTTATTTTCTTCAGCACATACTTCGTTTCCTGTCCCGTCTATAACCTTGAACATTTCGTTGTATCTTGAATCCAATATCTTGCCATTTAGTGCAGTAGATGGGGAGTTATAAGAGGTTTCAACATTTCAATACACTTACCATTTTGTTCTGAAGTTTCACTATGTTTTTATGGACACTACATTGTAGTATTCATTGTTTCTAGGAATCATTATAAATTAATAGGTATTAAATTTTAATGTTTTAATACCTTCCACGGCAAAATTCACGTGTTAAAATGTTGGTAAGAGAGACTACGAACTGCCTACAAACACGATTACTGTTGTATGTGGAGATTTTAACATAATTTTTTGGCAAGATTGTCCCAGAAAAATCACGTTCCTCGACATAATCCACACTTCTAATTTATTTAGGTTCGATAGCCCTGATGAGGGAACAATAAAGCCTCGATGCGTGTGCGAACTAGGATTTTAATTATTTGACCAACATCCATGAATTATTTCCATAATTAATATTGTGGTCGTGAATTCAAAGGTTAATGTACAACTTTCTTTGAATGTGTTGATCTTTGATTTCGTTTTCCCTGCAAATATTCAAGAAAAGTTACAATATTTTTTAAATGAAGGAATGAAAAAGAGTGAAGTGTGATATAAAATATTATTTTAAAGTACCTTCGATTTAATCCAAACCTATCTCCGTTAATAAACGCTTAACAGTACAGAAAGTTTTACTCACGTAGTGGTGGTGGTGGTGGCAGCAGCAGCAGCAGCAGCAGCAGCTCATAGATCGCGTGCGATCCTTGCTAAATCCCCCTAAGCGCATAATCAAAGCCGTTACGTGCCAACCTTTTTTTTTTTTAATTGGGAAGGAATCAGCACAGTGCTTAGGGTTTAGGACATTTCATAGAATGTGGACTAGCCCCCGTGAAGCAGTCAAGCTCGTTTTGTCGGAACAAATTTCACAGGAGATTGTCCGGTAATCGAACCCGGATTTCCTTGGTGAAAGAAGCTACTTTCTCTCTAAGCCAGGAGTTGGCTCAAATATTTTTGATCTCTAGATATTAATTTGGTATCACGTTGGTTTAGCCTTATTCTGTCGCAGACGTATTGGTTTAAAATTAAGCGTCACTTTTCCGTAAACAAGTACATGTCCTTTTGTGTGGCATCCGCGTATTCGCAGATCAACGGATTCGTTTCTAAATCGTGTGGATAGACATTTTAAAAAGAGGTCAGCGTTTTCACCGGTCCTAAGGACCTGAGTGGAACGGAAGGGGGAAGGAAGGATCGCGCAAGAGCGTCTAAAAGATATGTTCAGATAAATTGACACACATTAAAACGATTTAACGAAGGCTTGCTCCACATGACCCACCCTTCCATGGTACCATTTGAAACAAACGCTCAAATACGTTTGTAGTGTACGAGTATGGGGAATGCTTCCCCCAGTGCATCTCCAAAATTTGGGGAATTTATGGAAAATTTTGGGAATCTTCCCCCAAAATACGCGTGTTTGGAACCAATGACATACCACATTGCGTGCGCTCTTACATCACCTGTCGAATGCTAAGAACCGGATTTCCATATCTTAAAAGGAACAAAAGTATTTGGGGCGCACGTAGTTACTGAGAAGCACATCAATGAAACACATTATTGAGGAGCACATGTGATAGGGATGATCCATTTAGCAGAAACTGACATCGGATTATTTTCTAGGGCTTTTATCCAACTGACAGCCAGTTACCCTTTACGTCCCAATGGGACGCATATTCGACCCTACATTAGACACCAACACACATGCGGGCTACTCTGATCTGGGGTCAACACACGACACGAGGCCCTCAACGACAACACAAACATGAGAGACAAGGAACAAACAACCACGCCCAAAGCGAGACTCGAACCTGCGACTGTTCAGACCAAAGCGCTGAATCGGTACACGATCATAGCCACCTCAGCTTTTCAGATCGGCTAAAAATGTAAATAAAAATTTAATTTGTTATTTTTTATTGTTATATTAAATATATTAATAATATATTTAAAATTATATATTGTAATTTATAAAAATGCCTTTGTTTTAAAAATTAATTAAAATAACATAATTAAAAATAGTAGTTTACATAACGGCGCGAAACATGTGATTCCCGCACTTGTCTTTGGGATGACAAACTCGACTCGTGCGTGAATCACCTATTTCGCGCCCGTGTTGCGTATACTACTTTTTAACACGCCGTGAGAGAAACGGAATGCGTCAAGTAAAGGAATATAAATTAAATACCAAATAACTAGAAATACTTGTACAAACGTAAATGGATTCCAGTGAGCGTCGTTACACTGTTTATTATTTACAAACAAATAAAGATGCCAAGACAGACAATTGCCAATCGTTAAAGATGTTTCATACACGCTTCGCGATGTTTCGCACACGCTTTCCGATGTTTTGCGCGCTCTTTCCGATGTTTCGCACATGGAAAACAAGCCCGAAAAACCGCGTGTCGCGCACGGCGTGTTGACATTTTTTAAAATATATATTAATAATTTTGTGTTTGCAAATTTATGTTGTCAATTTATTATAAATTACCGACAAAGTTTTTAAGCCTTTACCATACATAATCCCCAAAGAGTATGTGACGAGCCTCTCCGCGGTGTTGCCGCACTTATGACCTTGGGGTGTCAGCGGTGGGTCCGGGAGTGAGCGGCAACCCCGCGCGTGTCTCTCAGGTGTCTCGGGCTGCATTCCACAGGAGTTGGCGTCAGCAGTAAATTGAAACCAGGGCATTCAAATTTCATTTTTCTCATTTTTACAGCACATCCGCTGCGTCAGCATTTGCATTCCAGAGGCTTTTGTTACAAACTGGCACGGTGACAAATCCAAAAAGAGTTTCGGGAAGGCTGATTTCTTTGCGGACCTTAACATGATGGTCAGAAAGAAGAAAAAGAACGCATGATATTTTTTTATTATAATTATTTTTAATGCATTTTTTAAAAATAAAAGTAGTTTAACAGTGAATGTGGTACGGTCAATATGCAGTAATTTTTAATTAAGTAAAATTACAATACATATTTGGGCGAAAGCATTACTCCCAAGTTCTCTCTTTGTCTCCGCCTCAGAACTGGCAGTTCTACAGAGGTCGGGCGCATATTGATCAAATTTGGCTCCGCAGCTGGGATGCAAAAATGGGAAAACGAAATGCCGTTCAAAGTCTTAAAAAAAGTACGACTGAATTCCCAAAGAATCCAAATAATATGAAATGGACAAAATAAGCTCATTAACGGGTCGAATGTGGTGGAATTGTGAGCGCGCTCGCAAAGCGCACATTCGTAATTCTTTCACGGAGGCCAAAGATAACAAAAACCCCGCTGAACAAAATCTCATAAAATGGTTTGCCAAAAAGTAGCATGCGCACTGCGCAAGAACAATGTCGGAACAAGGACGGATGTCATTGAAGTGCCTCTGACCGGGAGGTCCTAGGATTGAGTCCTGTCGGTAGCAAGATATTCGACTCTAGCTTCTCGGGTATATCGAATTCAGTCGCTGTCTGAAGGAGAATTCTAGCGGCCGTCTACTCGGATCGATAGTATTCCATGTTCTCTCCGATCAACACCAGGGGAATGCCGAAAAAGTACCCTAACAAACTGGCTACGGACCGCGCGCGATCTTTCCTTCCCATTCCTTGTCTTATCCTTACCCCTTACTCACACTTAGACTTACTAGCGCTATACAACCACATGCCGGGAAGTTCGCCGGCAGCATAGCGCTTGTTCCGGCTGGGGCGGTGCCCCGCTGGTGGGAGATACCTGGTTGAAGGAAGCCCCGCTAGCGGTAGGTCCGCGGCGGATCTCGCTATCCACCGCCTCGCAAGATTACCACCATGCAAAAACATGAACTACACATACGTGACTAATGACCTAGTTAACGCGCCCAGAATCACTAGTAATCAATCATTAAAATAATTTTTGCAAAATATTTCCTAGGGCTTCTACTTTGGTGTTGTCAATGTGTCTTTTGCGACCATTCGCGTCTACGTGTCTTTGCTTAAAGTTTCTTGTTGCGTCATGCGAAGATTGGTTGATAAGGATTTCCGAACGCGTCAACTGCTAATATTATTAGTCCATATATGTAGTGCATTTTTTTATCGCGGGAGGAAGCAGTGATCTATGCTGAGGTCCGGCGTCGACCTATACATCAGGTAGCGGGGTTTTCCCCAACCAGGTATCTCTCACCAGCACCGCCCCAGCCAAGACAAGCTGTAAGCCCCCGAGTGAGCTCCCGACGGATATAGAAGTGTAAAACACGCAAGTGTAAATGTGTGTAAGTAAGGGGTGAGGATAGGACCAAGAAGAGAAATGAAAGATCGCGCGCGGCCCGCGGCCCGTTTTTAGGGTACTGCTCCAGCATTCGCCTGGTGTTGATCGGAGAAAACATGGAATAATACCTACCAGAATTCTCATTCAGCTGAACGCGACCCAGGTGTCTAGCTAGTGTCGAAAATCTTCCTTCCGGCGGGAACTCGCAGTACATGGCTCGTGAAAAAAGAGATCTATTTATGTCAATATGGTTGCTATCAAAAAGCGGTGACCACAAAAAATAGCGGTAACAAAAAAACATAGTATTAAAAAATGAGTGAACATTTTACCAAAGGTTAAAAAGTTTATTTTTATTTAATTTTTTAATTCATTGTTGACGTTTTCTTAACGAGTTGGTAATCGGCGGAATGAAAGTTATCGCAATGCAACCAGATTTCAAAGTATTTTTTTTTTATTTAACGTCTTGGATTTTGGAAAGATTTTTAGTATAGTAAATTAAGTTGAAACATCTCTGGGCGTATTTGCAAATAACGAAAAATCAGAAATGATAACGTGAATAAATTATCATCTTATTACGAGATTTTTACAATCCCAAACTAATTGGCCTGAGGGTAAATCGTTTAATATTGAAGTTTTTCGTGTTCTGTCCTTCCGTCTATCTACTGTTAGTCCGTTTTCTGTCCGTTCGCCTTCTGTCTGTCTGTCTGCCTGTTTGCTCCTCTGTCTGTGTGTTCGTCCGCCTGTCTGTCTGCACGTCCGTCCGTCTTTCTGTCTGTCTACCTGTCTGTCTCTGTAACAACAGTATTCCGGAAGAGCGACGATTTGTTAATTTTCATTTGCTTTTTAGTAATTTGGGGATTTTTTTTATGAGAAGACCCAACACAATTTGCTTCTTCATGGCTAACAGTACGTAAATCCGATCCTGCTCGCGGTTTTGATGGAAAGTCGTTTTTTTTAATATTGTTCTTGTATATTACGAACCTGAACGGCAATTATTTTCTTATGATAATGCTAAAACGTTATAAGTAGGGGGAAATGGTGCCAATTATAAACGTCTTTTCATTTCGTTCCCTTCTACCGTGTGAGCCAATGGACGCACGTATTTCTCATTACTACATCAGTGGCGCATTCTGGGCATTCCAATAAAATACAGTCTTGCAAGTCATGGCTACGTATTTGAGCTCATGACGTCACGAACCAAGTTTCTTGTACAAAAACTGCGGTGGGACAGCTGCGACCAGTTCTCTGCATTGTATTCCAGCCATCGGTCGTCCTTGAATTCATGGACAAAGTTGAAGACCTTGGACGCGGAGCTGTCATGAATCGTGCTCAAGAGCGACGTACAGTAAACTCTCATGACGTCTCAGACGAGCGAATGATGTTACACGCAATTTTTGGCGCTGTTGCTGCCATTACTTGCGTGTTCGTCATTTATGTGTACCTGAACCTGTACTGTGGCAAACATTAAGAAGGGTTCCTATGGTGCCCAAGGTCCGCCCTGTCAATAAAGGGCATTTTAGGCAGGTAAGATTACTGAAATCCGTAAACTCTGGGGTAAAATTTATTGCTTCATGTTTTTTCAGAGCTCTTATTATTATCAGTGTGAACATTAGAGTGCTATAACCATGCCACAAGGTATTACGAGTTGTGCTATAGAGAGAACGCATTCCAGTTGGTCTAAATAATATGATTGTGATAGTCTTCTGTGAATTCGGACTTATTGCAATTGATGTGATTCTCTTTTCTAGAAGTCAGTGATGAAACAATAGCGCTCATAAAGAACGACCAGAATAACAGATGTGCAAGCAGAAGACATTAAAGCTGTTGCTGATGACTCTTGTTGACTTCACCACAGATGTCGATCACCATCATCGGCTATGTTCGTTATTTGCCTCGACCTTCTTCATAGATCAGATTGATCACTGTTTCTTCGCATTTGATCCTTGCCCTCTGATCTGCAATAGTATGGTTAGTACCGCACGAAAGAAGATTTGCTCCATTGAAAACAAAGATCGCCATGGCTCATGTCAGAATATTGTTTATTTTGGCGCCAAAGGAAGTTGTTTTTTGTAAATGTGTAACACTTTTCAAAATAAGAATAATGTAAAACGTTTCTTGGTAGAATATTCATTGTTGACAGCTTTCATAAAATGTAATTATTTTTTACAATCTTTCCTTACTCAGATGGTTCATTGTGAAATAATATGTCCACCCCGTATTTTCCCGCAAGGAAATATCTCTTAATAATAGTTTTGTATCACTTGTCATCAACTTTTCAACTTACAGGAACTCTAAAACTTACTTGGCATCATGTCAATGATATTTGTTTTATGCTTAGACCAGAGTGCCATGGCAGCCTAACAAAACCGCGTACGTTTTCTTGAACTCTCATTTCGCTAGATGCGGGAGGAGTGCAAGGGTTGTTTATTTTGACAGGACTGTTGTATCAAACCTGTAGTTCATTTTTCGACGCAAAATAAGTTTCTATTGCAAGGGAGCAAACAATCCTGATTACCAGATTTTGTCTATAAAGCTCATTGCTATCAGTTGTGCTTATCCAAACGAATGTTAGTAAAGGAGTAGGGGTAGGTATTCTGGGGCCCAAGAAAATGTGCGCGTATAATATCCAAATGGGAAAAGGGATCAGATGAGCATTGTCCTTACTAACGATTTTCATTAACTTCATAGGTATTTAATACATTTTGAGAGAGATATAATAAAAAAAATAAATGAATATCAATGAAAAAACTCATTTGTTCAAAATTTTTTGTCAATAATCTTTAGGAACTTTAAATTTAATTCTTATATGCCACGTAGGGCTGTTTGTTTGGTGGTATATAGAATTTTAAATTGCTTTATACAGTAAAAATTGAAGCATTCTGAAGAGTAAAGGCCTGTAAATTGGCCCCCACCTGAAATACTTACTGGATATATTCCTGACCTCAATAATACCTCATAAAAATCACGTGGTCCCGTAATACCCAAAGGGCGCACCAATCAACTAATCAAAGGAAAAGTGTATTTCATGCTAGACTTTACCGTTTGAACTGAAACTTGGTGGGTACATCTGGATAAAGGGCCTGTAGTACTTTAGGCCTCTTTTCTCCTGAATGTTTTAATTATGAACATTTTACTTGTAATATTTAAATTTTCTCTCATGAAATAGATTTTTCATATTAATGTCAAGGATGTCAACTTTGGTAAATTTGGCGTTCATAGTACCCAGTCACAATGAACATCTTGGTTTAAGTTGCTCAGAAATATGACATTAAGCCACAGAAATGTAATAATTCAGGGTTTTAATTTTGTTCAATTTTGGTTTGTAGGATTTCTCATGAGTTCAAATTAATGTAATTGTGTTTTACTATTCTATACCTTTCATCATAGAAGAAAGATTAAATGCTTTTAAAATTAATATTTTTAACCAAAGAATAGAAAAAAATAGGATTAATTAAAATTTTCTTAAAATTGCAGAGAAATAAGTCAATATTTTGATGAACCTTATTTTTTGGTAAATGGTAATGACTATTGAACCTGAATGGTGTAATATAAAGTTTGCTTCATTCAAGATTTTCTAAGTTCCTGCAAAGTTTACAAACAGATAAGTTTCTGTGGGAGACTAAAGAGACCTACTAAAAGACATTAACTTTTCTGATGGTTTAATTTTTGTTTATTGAATTACAAAGATGCATTTAAAATAGATGAACATGGCTTCTGGACTGATTGGATAATGAAATAGAACAATTATTTTTATTATGATAATTTGACTGGTGTTATTTAAAAAATTATCTCAATAGTGTAATAAATCTTTTTTGTTCATTATGAATGTATTTAAAACTTATCAGTACATTTGTATGATCCTCATTTGCAATATACTTCTTGAAGTCTTGTTGTGTGAATAGTATTGCTGACACTGTACCTATTTTAAATATAAATAGTGTGGAATATAAATTCAATGAAGGTTATTTGCAACAACAAATTATTTTGTATTTATCGTAAATAAATGTGACAGCTGATCTTCATAGGGCAAGCATTCACTGGCTTTTGTTAATTTGATATTTTCTATTCTTTTTCTCTTTAAATAACAATAAAGAATCTTTTAACAAACTTAATTCTGTGTCTTTAATTAAATGAATTTTAAACATGTACCATACCTTTAATTTACACAAATCCATGTAGATGAATTTTGTGGGGCAATGATCTTTTGCAGTGTGGGTAAACTGAATTCTGTTCAAATGTTTGCCTTTGGTTACAACTTCTCAATGGAGACTGAAAAACTACTAAAGATAGCAGTTTAAATAAGTTCTTAGTTCTGTTTTTATATTGAATTATATGAATATTATTCAAATAAATATGCATATTTCATTGCTATTAATATTGGGCGTACATATTTCAAATATTATATCAACACTTTTCCAAATTATTCTCTATGGAACAAATCATTGCAAATTTAAAAGTATAAACAGTTTTCTTTTATTGGAGACTTAATTCACTCCCATTTGAAGATGATATTAGACACAAGTCTTAACTGAGATGTAATGATGAGCAGTATTGAAATAGCAATACTTTTATAGAATTCCATTCCAGTTAGAAATATTTTCATGAAACTCCAGGTGTTGCATAAGGAGACTTGTTTACTTGAATTTTAAATTCCTAAAAATATTCAGTACTAATAATTTTCCCTAATTTTCATTATAAGCTACCAGGAAACTGTCCATTCCATAAATCAAGAATTCTTTACAAAAATAATGACATTGAATTATATCGACAGATATAACAATTTCTTACCGAAGTGCTCTATTGTGCAAAATAATTATTTATCTCTTTTTTATTACATATTTACCACGATTTTCTAATATACGTAATTACCGATACAATTCAAACTCAACATTATACCAGTATCAAACCAACAACAGGATCTACTTGGACTTTTTTTTTTTGTAACAAGAAGTACATAGATATTTCTACCAGATGACAATTACATAATATTTATATGGTCAAGTGGTTCTTAGTAAAAAATTGGCCAAATCTGACTTCTTAAAATGATTTTTTTTAATTCTTTTGAAAAAGTTATCTCTCAGGAAATTTTCAATATTGCTAACAAAAAAGGTAAGTACAGAAAAACATTATTCTAGTACTATTCACAAACATATCAAAGGTTGATTGTAGTATAATTTAGAAGGAAAAGCTATTCTTAAGTACACTTACCCAAGATCACCAGTTTGTTCAAGATTAATGTTACTGGAGGAGGTTGGGATTTTGATACACAGATATAATGCTATGGCAAGGACAAGAAGAGTAGGCCATTATGTCAGAAAGTGATAAATTGATTTTTACTAAGGCACAATAAATATAATTCAAAGGAAACATTAATATAACTTTCTTCCTGTGCAATAGATATGTCAAACCATTAACAACAAATATCATGTCTGTGGATTGTACCGATCTTTTTAAAAAGAAAAGGGACTCATCACTGGTCTATAATAAACATGTGGGCCGTATGCCTATAACATGCCCTTTTCATGGGAAATTTTAAAATCTTTAAAAAAGTAATTAAATAATTCTAACAAAATGTCAAAGACATAGACAGTTGTAAAATTATTCTGACCAGTAAACTAAATATAAAACACAATTAACTAATGAAATTACATTCAATGATCTAATAAAATTCTATAATCTATCAACTGTAAAGATGCCAAAAATTTCCTCACAGTTTTCTGTTGTTACATTTACTGTAAACTTCTGTGGAACACTGCCTAAGTTCTAGCACTTGAAGTAGAATCAAAAATAATTTCCAAAGAATCCGATAATCAATCGCCATAAAATGTAACACTTATGGTGTTGGCAAATTGATGAAGTTTATAGAGCAACAGATACAAACATGTTTAAGACATTGAAATACCTTAGGTATATATTTATAAATAACATTTATGCAAAATCTTTAAAATTTTAAAATGTAGAAAACTGAATCCTGAATAACCAAAGGTGTATTGTACAAAACAGCTGTCCTTGTTCAAAACCTAAACATGTAATAAATGTGGCTCTGACTTCATTACATAGGACTACTACAAAACATGAATATAATTCAATAAATTGTTGCGATGGCTCAGTGGCACCATAGCCATTCTTTGACAATGAATTCCAAGTAGTCACTTCGAGTACCGAGAGTCGCAAATTTTAGACCCTTTTTCTTTTTCATCTTTTGCTTTATTCTTTTTCCTTTTATTTTTTCTTCTTTTTATTTTCTTGTTTTCTGCGAACTTATGTAATAAAGAAAAAGTGTTGTGGCAAAACTCGGCGATTTTTTCGTCAGAAAAACACGTATTGTGAAACCCTAGTATCTAAAAAGTGGAAAAATCTTGTTCCTGTATACGTTGTACCAAACTTCTTTGGGCTTGGCTAAGGGCGTCAATTATGTCCCTGCGGGGCCTCTGATCGGGAGGTCCAAGGAGTCGAATCGCGAAGGAGGCACGATTTTCGACACTATCTAGATCGCTAGATCGAAATCATGCGCTATCGGGAGGAGAATTCTAGCGATCGGCTGCTCTGGTGTGTAGTTGTACGTGGTTTCTCCGACCAACACATGGCAAATTTAGAGAAAAAAATGCTTCGGTTTTGAGACTTTTTAAAGAGCAAGGAGAAATTACGGAATAAAATTCAATGAATTATTAATTAATTATTCTTAAAACCAAATGCACGTGAGCTTATTTTAAGATTATTACTAATAAAATTTAATATTATAAATTACGAATATTAATATTTAAAGATAAATATTATTTATTAAACATTTTTCCTGAAGGAAAAATTTCTAGCATACTACTCTATTGCAAAGTTTTTGTTGTTCTTTTTTCTTTGCAATTTTCGAAAATGCAGCGGTCTCCGCCATTTTTAATTCCCTTACTACGTACGTACTTAAGAAAAGGGAGTGCACTCGTGCTTGGAAAATGGGCGATTGTCGGGCCCTCGTAACGAAAAAATTCTCCTGTTTTAGTAAATTACTTACTCTAACACGTTCTGTACTCAGATTCAACATTTGTGTGTCATTGATATTGAACAATCGATTGGCGGCAAAACGTCCGTCTGACCGTCGAACCATACTCCACCAGCAGTCAACGCTAACGTCTGAGCCATTCAGCCTATTTTCTCAAAAAAATAAATAATTAAATAAAACAATAAAAAATTAAAAACTCAATTTAAATGAACTCAAGTTCCTGCGAGTTTGAACCGGGCATATTTATCTTTTGGGGTACATTACAGCAAGTCTCAACATTCTCATATTTTTTAAAAAGCTTGATTTTTTTTGAAATAACATTACCTTCGGATAACGTTGAGAAAGCTTAAAAATGGAATAGCTAACATTTAGTTAAAATCTCTGAAAATTCAGAAATTGCAAATGATTATATTTTTATCGACGTCTCTACAATTACAGTATTGAAGAGAGATATTTTGTCATGAATGAAATCTGTTTTTCGGAGACAAATCTTGAAATAAGGTCATGTCGAATTTTTCGAAAAAATGAGCAGATCCATTATACTTCAGTCACGCAAGAGGTGCCTCCGGTTTCTTTAGATACGCGGGTACTAGGAAAAAGTCTAAAACATTGAAACAGTTTTGCTTTGACTAAAAAATGCAAATAGTTCTGCATATTCTGTGAACTCTTATGTACTGATGGCATCACTGATTGTAATCAGTGTTGCACAAAGCAGACCTCATGCGACAGCAAGGCTCCAAGGAAGAGCCCGCTGGCCAGAGCCCCTTAAATATGCGCTACTCACGTGTGGCGTTAGGAAACCGCAAAAATGGAACTCCTGATTGGATAAGACTCTCCTAACTCAGCACGTGTAGAGAAATTTTAATCGAAGAATAGGTGTTGTTCGTTATTTAGGAAAATGTTTGATCATGTAAAAGGTCAAGAGACAAAATGCACGGAATAGAAACGTTCAGACTGATTCTGGCAGCTTGTGCTACATGATGTTCTCGTGACATTGTTCTTATTGTCGTTAATTGTTGCATACCTGTTTTTACCACTCCCAAAAGTGATACATTTTATGCAACTTTTCTTACATGCAGATTTTCGAATAAAAACATCAAACTTCTTCGGGATTAGAGAGTAAAATAAAATAAGGTGAAAATGTTAATGTTCCATTCATTTTATTAAAATACAATAATTGCAGTCGAAGTAAAATGAAACGAAAGTAGAATTATTTTATAGATTTCCGCGTAAAATTTTCATACTCATTAGATTCAATTCAAATTTCTGTGATACATGACAGCACGTTGAGACGCTCAATATAATTCATACCCGAAAGTCTGCCGTTAGCAATAGTTGAACAAGTATTTTTTTTTCTTTTTAACCTTGTTTGCCGTTACCTATAGAAATCAAACTGATATTCACATTTCTAAGAATACCAACTCTCATTCGCATTGTTTTCCATGTCGAGGAAAAGCTATACTCCGCATAAAATTGAAAGTCCTTTAGAGATTACTTGCTGACAGAAGAGGGGGCAGCTATCGTCGAATCACGAACTTCGTTACGACTATAATTTTTGGTATTGACTCTCCCAATTGGCTGAGTGTCTCCCTCTCTTTACAGCTGGTGATGTTGAAAGAACTTCGTATTTGAATAGAAATATATGTGTTTTGATTTTAACAGAGTATAGAAGCTTGACACCGTAAAAAATAGCAAAATAAAAATATTACTTAAATACATTTTTAAATTTGAAATTATCGGGCAATTCTGAAAAGGTGATACCTATAGTTTCATCGTGAATAGTAGCTCTGATAATATTATTTTATTTTTTAAATAGTGCTTATGTTTAACGCATTAGTTTTAATAGTTTGCTGGTCATTAAATATTAATACTAATATTCTTATAATTTTGTAATTGAACATTATTTGTTTGAAGACTATGAATTTATTTGTAACTATTTTTCAAATAAGTAATCACACGCATTTACTTCATTTTCCACTTTTCCTAAAGCTACCCTCCTTTGAGGCCAACACATCATGCAGTGTTGTCAAACGTAACAGGATCCTGATATTTGTACCAGGATTTTAATGAAGATACCCTGTATCAGGATGAAGACATCCTATTGCGTTTAAATACCAGGATTTTAAGTGTTCGGTAATTGTTAATATACAATTTAGGAATCGTATATTTTTGTACAATAATTTAAAACTAATACCAATATTACATATTACTATAATATTGGTGAAAACACTGCCGTAAAAGTTTTACTAAAAACATTAAGGGTAGCATAGGCTGGTCTTTGGTATGGTGTAGGATGGTAACATAGGATTTTCTAGACCATTGTATAGCAGGAAAGGTTAGAACTCAGATTTCCATTTACTTTATAGACATAAAATGAATCGATAACGAGTTATGTTAGTAAACTTTCTGAACGCATATCCACGGATCATTATCACCGAACGCGCAACAAATTTAAACAACTATCAACGAGTTATTGCAATAACCATTGCCATCCTATAGTTTAAAAGTCGTAGCACAACGGTTTCATTACGATTTTATAAATCATGAATAAAGAAGAATTCGTTCAAACAATTGTCCTAAAATACACGCAATTCTACACGAATTCCACAATCATTATTTACTTTCCTTTATTTCTTTACGTGGACAAATTTGAAAAGTTGATGAAAAGTTATTGAAAAGCAAAGATTGCGAGTCCAGTATTGAACTAAATCCAAGAGGAGAAGAAATACATTGTACGGTTCGAATTTTGAATTACATTTTTTCGAAATTCTAAACTCCTTGATAAATGATAGCGAAAACATTTTTTGTAATTTTAATAATAATAAAAATAGTTGTAAATGCATACGAGTATAATTTAAAAATATAAAAGTTGTAATACGACCAATTTCAGAATTTAAATCAACTGACATCGGTACAAGGAATTTTAGTGAAAGTATCAGAATGTTTTAAGGTTGGTACCGAAAAAAACATTGAATGATCTGGCAGCTCTGCCGCCATGATGTACATGACGTCATCTAGAAGTTTCCTTCACCTGCCATTTTGTCCAGAGCGTCATTCCATCGCTGCTTGTCGCGTTGAATTCATCAATAAGATATTGCTTGAATAATAATCAGCACGCAGGTACGTTAAATAATGTCTGTGATTACGTAGGAAGAGGAATTAATATTATCTACTAATTATATTAATAGTTAATATTAGTAGTTAATAATAATTATTATTAACTACTAATTTTTGCAAGTAATGTGAAACAATATGTTCTGTTTCATTGCAGAATGAATGACCAGAAGCAGAAAGATTTTCAGAAATCAGCTGATTTCTTCAGAAAGTTGCAGAACGGTACTGGGTTGTTAATTTTATATGAAAAAAACAACAACAAAAACGTGAAAACTACAATTCACAAAATTACAACTGCTTTGTGTTACAGAGTTTCGTGAGGGACTTGAAAAGAGGAAATATCTGATAAATCAGCTACAATCTTTCATGGCACTAAAACAGGTATTTAAATACTATCAAACTTAAGTATCATGAAAGAAAATACATTTTTAACATTTATGGTATATTCATTTTAATTTAGGAGCTTGAAGTATTGAGTCACAAAGATGCATCACCAAATATGCCAGCAGATCATAAGAAAGTCAAAAAAGAAGTTACTAAGCAACTGGAAGTGCTTAAAAAAGAAATGTAAGTCTTTGTGTAGAATTTGGTGATATTCTTTTCATTTTATAACTCAAATTGTCAAAAGTAATAATATGATAAAAATGTTATACATTTAAGCAAACAATATTGCATACTATAGTTTGTTTTAATACGTGGTGACTGATAGCTCAAGTCTTCAATAATGAAAATTAAAAAAAAGTTAGAAAGTTGAAACATTCCCAAAGAAATTTAAGAATTTGACCTGAAGCCACTTAAGTATTAGCAGCATTGTTATTCTCCACAATTTTTAATCACATTCATGAACTTTACTTAATAATTAGTTGTTCTTCATTTGTGTAAACATAATTGTTTTCAGAGCACGCACTGAGGAACTCGTTGCTGATTTGGATAAAAAAATGACTTCATTTGAAAACACAATCAAGAAACTGGAAAAGGAACTCAAAGATGGCAAGGTTATCTAAATTTGGTAGAGAGGAAGACCCTATAAATTTGTGACATGAAACTCTATTGTATGTAAGAGTATGTCCAAATAATATTTCAGGGGAAGATAAAGTTAGATAAAAAATGTCAAGGGACCCATTTCATTTACGTTCACATTGCCCCACAAATGTTCAAGGAAAATAAAATACCTCTCCAAGGAAACCCATGCCATGTAAACATTATTTTTAATTACCAATTAAACACAAGAAAGATATTTTCACTACCTAATTATAAAATTTGAAATTCATATATACATAAATAACTTGTGTGGATTGCAACAGCGCTTAATGAAGACAAACACTAGTTACAACATAAAAACCCTGTATTTCTCACATCTTTTATGGAGAGTATACAATAGCTATTTACATTTTAGGTATTGCTTAAGTCAAAGATGACAGAACTCAATGGCAACATTAAAAAAAAAAATATTATTGACCCAGCGCTTTACTTTCTCAAAATGTACATTTGTGTAATTTTTGAAAAAACAAAAAATGAGATTATCTTCTAAAAATACCGAAAAACTAGTTTCTTTGTGCTTATGTCTGAAAATGTATTCTGGTACAAATTTATTATTATTTATCTTTCATGAAC
Source organism: Gryllus bimaculatus (assembly GCA_017312745.1). Taxonomy (NCBI): domain Eukaryota; kingdom Metazoa; phylum Arthropoda; class Insecta; order Orthoptera; family Gryllidae; genus Gryllus; species Gryllus bimaculatus. The sequence goes on along the minus strand of BOPP01000363.1, from coordinate 305,993 downwards.
TGAAGAACTCATTAAGAAGTCCTAAATAAAATAATAACATAGGGATAAATGTAAAAAATCAGTAAATGAATGGATCCAATACCTTGAAGAATGAACGACTTTGTAACTTTTGAAAATAAATAATTTGTGTCTTGTATTTATTTATTATTTAATAGGTAATTATTACAGACAAATTAGCTTACTTGATCCTATGTGGCTAGGCCGACGGCCTTTAAGCCATTACAATACCTACATGTCTTGTATTTGTATTATGTACTTGAATAAGGAACAACTTAATCAACCTTAAACAATTAACGTCATCCTTAATCACCTTAAATATCCTCAAATCCTCATCCTTAAACAAATTTGAAATTAAACCTTGCATTTTGATACCATAAAAGTTTTTTTTATTTAATTGTTGATATATTTTTAAAAGTAATTCAAGGAGGAGAATATAAATCAGTGAATGAAGTGAATAATATTTTGTGGTAACAGGAAGTTGAATGAATTAGCAAGGAATGTTCACGTAAGTATTTCTGACATGTGGCAATTAATCATTATCATCAAGAAGATGACTATCTAGTTCCATGTGACCTTTCCCAATTTGTAAATCATTGTTTAAAACTGAAAATGGCTTCATATTGTATTCAAATTTCAAAAGACCGGCCTCCTGTCCAGTATTATGCGCGGGTAAATTTTCTAATATAGTAAAGCATTTAAATTGAATTTCTCAGAAAATGAAATAATCACTTTAATTCTGTCGTGAAATATTATTTTTTCTCGATTCCTTCAATATCATTTTATATAGATTTTGTGTCACCTCGAATCTGAGCATCCATGCTATAGAGTATGAGTCCCCATAAGAACTAAATATCCAAAAATGTAATGTAAGGTTCAAACACATCTCTGAGACACGTAACTCGAGCCGCCATCGTATCTCCCACCGTACCCCCCCCCCACACACACACACACACCCTCCCAAGAAGACCACTCACCCATACGGGCTTATACGGCCTCAGGACGTCAATGAATGTGAATGAAGTGCCTTTAACCGGGAGGTCCAAGGGTTCGAGTCGCGACGGTGGCAGGATTTTCGACACTAGTTACATACTTAAGTCAAATTCAGCCGCTGTCTAGGGGAGAATTCTGGACGCAGGCTGCTCTGATCAGTAGTTTTCCGAGGTTTCGTGGATCAATCCCAGTTGAATACTGGCGCAGTACTCTAACAAACGGGCCATGGGCAGCGCGCGACCTTTCCTTCTTCCTTGCCAAGTCCTCACCCTTACACTCTTCCAATTACTTGCACTACGTTACCAGACATGCCGGGTGCTTGTCCCTATTGGGGTGAAGCCCCGCTGGTGAGAGAGGAAATGTGCATTTTTGGCAAGAATTGACATGAAAATATTCGCTACAACTATTTGCAAACGCAAATCAGCTATAGATTTTGGATTTTATTCCCTCATCGCGCCCTACGTGAAGGAATTGACGTCCTGCCGCTAGAATATGGAGAACGATCATTTGAAAAACTATATTTCCCACAAAACCCTAGAAGACGTGCATATATAGAATTTGCATATAGTATTGACTTCAATGAAAACAACATAGAGGGAGAAAATATGGTTACATTCATGTGGTAAGTTAAGTTTTTACTTATAGGCGATAATATATTTTTTAAAGATAGTGTAATAACTTATTTAGTTTTCTAGTGGTGAAGCAAAGTCCTTTTTGAAAGTGTACAAATAAAATTTATAGAATTAGTGTCGGGAAGTATAAAATATCGTATTGCTCCATTGCATTTCTAGTTCTTTTAAAAAATAATGATGTTCTTAAAAATTATAATAATTTCTCTTGATTCTATCAAGAAACTAAGATATATTTGAGTTATTATGACTAGTAATATATATTAAGTGGTTTGTACTACATGAAATAAGTTACTACATGTTTCCAAACAGATGTATTTGATATTTTTTAAACTTAAGTACCGTATTTGTCTGAATATAAGACAACCCCCTAATTTTGAAGAGACCTACTAAACTTTTTTAAATTTTTTAAACTAATTCTTACTATGTAGCCAAAATAAAATTACATAATGTCTCATAGACTAGAAAATAGCTTTGTTGATGAGAATTTTTAAATGTATTGCTGAAGTAATATTTACTTGTTCCTTAATATCATCATAATCATGGTTTTTGTCACTACCCTCATCATCTTCACAAGTATCAATGTTTCTTTCTTTTTAGTCCTCTTTCCAGGCTGTGACATTTTCCGACTTTTTAGGCCCCGCTTGAAAGTTTGTTAGTGACTACATTTTGTGTTCTTAGTCATAGTCATCAATCGCCATCTAAGAACATTCCATTCTGTACGTCGCGCCCTTGCTGATTCTGCGCGGCTTCGTCGAACCCGCATCGCGTAACAAACTCTCGGCATTCATTTCCACGCTCATTGGATACAATACCATTCGGTTTGAGATTCTCTTTAGCGGCCCATTCAAAAATATCGTTCAGAATTGCCCGACAAATTCGCGGTGGATGCCGAGAACACAAGCGCGAATATAATTACGTATTGTTACTCGCCATATTTCTACCGTCTGCGCAGATTATTGTTACGTCAACATTTACGAGTTTCGTGGCATGGAATGACAATGTAAAAACTTAAATCCTAACCGACTAGTCTTAATCTGCGAATACAAGACGCCCCCGCATTTTTCGACCGAGATATTTCCAGGGGGAAAAAAAGAAAGAAAAAAACTCGTCGTACATTCGGGTATATATGGTATTTAACTTTACTTGAGCTAATTTTTCAGGATGGAGGCCCCAAAATATTACAAATTACCAGTTAACATTCTTGCAATATGCAATCTAGTAATAACTCTTTTATACCAATAAAGTTAATATTTCCTAGTGTATATAAAGATAATTTCTTTATTGAGAATTATATTATTGTACTTCAGTGTTTAAATTTTTAAAATTTCATGTAAATTGATGCTATTAGAAGATTACATTCAAAACCACATTTCTAAAAGACATGCAGCTTTTTGATTGTCCTTCAGTATCTTTTGTGTGAAGTATGTCTTTTAACAGAAGTCAAAATTTATTTAGGTAAGTTTGCACACATTCAGTTATGTGAAAACATGCCAGTGCACGGCGTATCTGAACATCACCTGTGCTCAGTATATCTTTAATATTGTCAACAATACTACACATGTAATAGACAAGAGAGATAATAGTTATTAAAGAAACAGGGACGATTTGGACTACTTTATGATATTATATGAAATTTATAATATCTAATATGATGGACATCTTTGAAAACTTTATTTAGAACAGCACTGTTTTTTTTTGTTTTTTTTCATTACATGAATCAACAGCTAGATGTTCAATGTGTTTATATCAACAATATATAATTACTTACAATTTACTTTCCCGTATACGTACGTATACACGGAGTAATATATGTAGGGTAGGGAAAGTTATGTAATGCTGCGGACAATCGATTTCGAAGGATACGTTTTGGGGTCCCCTGAAACCGAAAACGAGTTTTTTTTTTTAATTTTATTTTGTTTTATTTTCAAAACGTCCGTCCGGTGTCCCTGAACACTACGAGCGCCTAAACCATGCTTAGGACTTTTTTCCAAATGGAAGAAACCCCTGTCCATCTGGCTCTAGTCAAATCTTTGAGATTTAGAAAAAAATCTTTAAAAATTTGGAGGTACTTTACATGAAGCCCCCCGAACATTTTCAAAATTTTCTCAAACCGGCTCCAAATTTTGTATTTAAATTTCTTGAAAGAATAGAGTAACATAAACGTAGCATACATATGTTTAACTTTCACCGTTAACTCTGAATTTTCGAAAATGTATGATTTTTTTCTGTCTTCCTACAACAAAATTGAAGATAGAGATTTTTCCATCAAATAAAATTTGTTGTACATAGTGAGTTCTTTCATTAAAGTTGTGTACTTGTTTTTTTTAAAATTTTAGTAGTTTTCACGCAATATTGGGTGCAATATGTGCAATTTAAAAAAATACAAATACAAGATTTTCTCAAAAATGGTTCCAAAAGTTGCTTCCTTAAACTTTTTGTAGGGATAGTGCCAAATGTACTCTATAAGATGACATATATGCCATATTGCTGTATTCTTTTGGTTTTTCAAAAATTACAAAAATGTATTTTTTTACTTGGCTCTCGTGTCATTAATATTTATATTAGCGGCTATTTGTTCACATTATTGTATTTATGAGTACATGTGATTTAAATAATGTCATAAAGTTTCACGAAAACTCTACCGTTTTCTCTGACAACTAACACAAAACTCCACATTTTCAGAAAAGCTCGAACGTCTTTTTCTCAAAAACGGCTCCAATTTTTGTCTTCGCACATTTCGAACGGATAGTGGTAATTACACTCTTTAACATGACGTAAAGTTAATTTCAGTGACTTTTTTTTGTTTTTTCAAAAATTACACAAATGTACATTGGTTAAGATCTCAAACGATGGCGGGACGTTTTTTTCGGATCGCCTTCTCGTTCGGGACTTCGAAAAAAAAAGGCGAGCGCGTCCCCAACTTTCGCGAATTTATTCCTCCTAAACCGGAGCAGGTATCGCCGCGGGACTGGAAGCGTTGTTTTCACCGCCGAGCCAGGCCTCGACTCGTATTTTTGTTTGGCGCGCGGGAGCCAAAATAAAAAAGTTCCGTGCGCGGGCTTCAAACCCGGGACGCCGATCGACTCGTCAAAATTCCTGGCGACGCCTCTCGACGAGACGAACATAAAAGATAATGACCTCCGAAGCGCTCCGACGCTTCGTTTAGGCGCCAGAAAATAAGCGAGTTGGTGTGAGGGCGTGGATTTGCGTAACATAAGAACCGCCGAAACTGGAAAACGGCGAGTCGCGCGACGATGCGACCGGCGCCGTTCGATTCGTCTCCGAAAGCGTATTTTTTTAAAACCCTCGCGCGTGCGCGTGCGGCAGGGGCGGGGATGGGCTCTTTTCCGTGTCCTGGCTCGAACCGGGGACTGAAAAATTCTTCGAAGGCACGGTCGACAGCCGACGGAAAAACGAAAAAAAGTCCTGAGCGCCGCGACGCTAGGGCGCGCTGTTTTCGAGCAATCGCGCGCGTCGCGTCCTTCATCTTCTCGTCTGCATTCTCGTCTTCTTCTTCTCCTTGTTCTCCCATATGGTCCACACATCAACAAAATAAATAAATAGATAAACCTTCAAGAAAAATGATGTGAAGAAATGATTTTTCACACATGATAAAACACACCCAAGTGTTTTGCATCAATTATATCTGTAATTCTTAAGTACCTTTTCTAGCTTAAGTCAGTAGCCAATACAGATGACGAGTAGTTACAATATAAAAACACAATTTTTCTTTGTACATATTTCCTTCATAGCAGGCCAAAATTATTATATTTTCTGGACTTTCAATTGTTGGAAAGTATATGCCAAAGTAGCCAGAACTTAATGCTGTCTTAAAAAGCAGTGTCATTTCTCTTTGCCCCATATTTTACCATGTATTGTTATATTTATCAACTTAAAAGAATTGAGATAATGTTTTGAAAATTCAGGAAATCTAAACGTTTTTTTGTTGTTTTGTTTTTGTGATTGAATGGTTATTAAAATTCATATTAAAACATATTTTAGCATACTATTTTGTCTTAAATTATTTAGTATAATGTTACATTTTAAACAGTCCTTTCAATTTGCAGCACACGTCCACCAATATGTGAATGTGCAACTTTCACATTTCATTTAATAATTTTGCAAAAGTCCTTCCCACTCAAAAAGATAGAAAAAAGGCAAATTGAGCATTATGTATTTATAGTATGTATGAAAAGGCAACATTTTAGGGACATTTTTCTACCCACCTTCAGGCCATCTGCACATAACAATTAAATTAAATTAGCATACAAATTGTCAAACACAATAATATTATATATCCAAGACACTATAGCACAATTATGTCTACAAAAAATAAGTTAATATAATTATGATGTCCAAGTTGTTGGCATTACTACATTGATTTAACCATCTTGTTCAAAATTTGAATAGGTTTGAAGCTTTGCTTTTCCATAATTATTTTCTGTGAAATGTGAAAGTTGTTAATCTCTGCAAGTTGATGGATGTGTGTTGCAGATTCAAGGTATGGTTTAAATATAATAAGGAACCAAATAAATTAAGACAAAATATTGAATAACAGTCGTTTTTAAAATTATTATGTGTAATTTTAGTATAAATATGATTATTTGCCTTCACATATTGAGCAATTGTTTTATGAAATATTAAAGTAAGGGCTCACAACTATTAATTAAGAAAAACAGCTGGAAAGGTAATAATTGAATTGGTACAAAAAACTATTAAAGTATAATATATACAGTAAATATATTCTTTTAAAGATCAATTTTTTGTAATGTGAAACTGAATATTATACATTGGTTAAAAATGTAACATGCTAAATGATGAAAATAAAAATTGCATTTCTGGTACATGAAATAGTTTTAATACTATTTTTTAAATACTGGCAAGTATAGATTAGGAATGAGAACAATAATGGAAAAAAATGGAGTGACCATTACATGGTTGCAAGAAACTAAGGGAATCAAAGACATTAAAATAAATAAATCAAATCCAACAGTTGCCAATAATTATGAACAAAAGTAGTATGTGTTTTTTTTAAAATTTGAATTCACAACAAAATAAAGTATTACAATGTACTAAACGCATAACATTTGTACATTAAAAAAAAAAAAAATTAAATTCAACATTGAAATTAAAAATTAAATTCTGTAAAAGCAAACAAACAATTTTGTACTATACATGTCTTCACTAATAATACTCTTATACTCATAAAAATGAATTAGAAAACAAAAACATTTACATTTTAGAGAGAAAACAAATGTATATATAGGAATCATTAGTATGTTACAAACCCTCTCTAAGTGCTTTACACACTTGTCAGAGAGGGATGAGTTAAATTTCACTTTTTTGTATGGTACCACAATTAAACCTTGATCACCCAATCACTTGTACTGTAAGCCACACACAGGCAATTGAGTGAGCCATATCAACTGGATTTCAAACAATCAAAATAACTTTCTGTTGCACTGAGCGTCTCTACTTTAGTCATGGTGTCATGTTAAATAGGATTTCTAAGAAGTTGTTGATAAAGGACGAACAGACAGAGCACTGCAAGAAGTCAGATAAAATGTATGCCTTAAGATCATGAAGAAGTAAGATGTTTTATTGTAAATCTTCAATTAATAATAAATGATTGAACACTGACACAGAGCAGCAATCAATGCTTCAAATAAAGGTAAGTATTAGATATTTTTAATAACTTCATTTATTGTAGGAGAGTGCAAGAAAATATGGATAATGTAGGAATCAAGAAAATGGATATTTTTAATGGAACAAATTTTGAAATATTGTGTAAAAATTATTGTTAAAAATTAAACATTTACATTTTCTTAACTAAATATCCTCCAGAATGTGATCTAAAAAATCCGAAAGCTTCACAAAATTAGGAAAAAGGGGAACACGACAATGAAGAGATAGTCAGAATAAAATTAAAGGTGTTATCATCACTATTAATGACTAAGAGAAATAGATGAAGACAAACAATTGTGGGAATTACTAAAGAGGAGATATGAAGGTGAACATAATAATCAAAAAGTTCAATTAAAAATAGCACTGACAAAAATTGAAAAGTCACCTAGAGAATCAATTGAAGAATATTTAACACACATTCACATCTTAATAACGAATTTAAAAGAACTCGGAATTATAATAGAAGAGAATGAGATCATTCGATACATAATGAGAGGTCTATTCTGATAATATAGTGAAGTTACGGTGACAATAATGACCAATACCAGTATCACTTACGAATGTTTACGAGATGAATTGATTAATTTTGATCATTCATAGAGAAAATAATCATAAACTTGCTTACAAATTTAGAAAAATACAAAAATGTTACAACTGCAGTAAACCAGGATATTACACAAAACATCGTTGGTTTCTAAAAGACAGACAAAATAAAAACAGTAATAATATTAATAAATCAGCTTTTAATTCCACTAAGTATTCAAATAATAATACTTTTTATGGAAATAAATAATATAAATATTATCAAGCACGTAATAAAGATTTGTGCTGCAATATTGCAGATGCTATAGAAATATAGTGAGATAAATAACAAACACGAACATGTACAAATCGTTTCCCATAACAATGATAAATTATTTGTGTTTTACTGTAAATGCGAAATTAAAACTTCTTTTCACAGAAAACCTTTGAGTTTCCGTAAAACTTCATATAAAGACATTTGAAGCACTTCCTGCCACAAATGCAATAGTGCTTCCAAATCACTGGAAATGTGCAAATTAAAGTCCTGAGAGATCCTTCAAAAAATCATATTAGTGTAATTTCTGAAAAACAAAACTGCCCTGATATGAACATTACGCCATATTAAAGATGGGAAATTACCACTATCCCTTCAAAACGTTTAAAAGAAAGTTTGGAGTCGTTTAATGAAAATATTTGGAGTGGTTTTTGAAAAAATGGTGTTTGAGCGTTTCTGTAAATGGGGGAAGTTTGAGGTAGTTTTCACCGAAAATGATTAAATTTTCAATAAACTTTATCACACGTTATTTAAATCACATATACTCATATATATAATAATGTGAACAAAGTTTTAAAAAAAAGTTTGAAGTTTATAGGATAATATAAAATCATTTGCGTTTGAAGTTAAAAAAAAAAAAATTCTCAAAAACCGCCTCAATTTTCTTCTTTAATTTTTCACCACATATGTAATAAGAAACAGTAATGAAAACTGTGTAAAGGGAAACTCCACAAGGAAGTTTCCTAGGCCCTCTACTTTATCTAATATTTGTTAATGACTTAAAAAATTATCTAGAAGGTGGTTCCTATTATATTTACGCGGATGACAAGATGTTATTATCTATAAACGGGGACCACAAGAAGGCAGAAGTGGAGTTACAGAAGAAATTTTGAATATTCCAAAAATGGTGCCATGATAAAGGTTTAATAATAAATGAGAAAAAGAATACAATACTGCATATCACAGCTCCAAAAATTGCAAGAGCACACGTTAAAATATTCTTTCACAAAGCTGACTGCATACACAAAGACTTTAAGAACTGTCAATGTAATAATATAATTAATTCTGTAAGCAATTGAAGTATTTAGGTGTAACTTTTGATCCAAATCTTAGCTGGAGGGACCAGATCTTGGAATTAAGCAAGAAAATAAGAACATGTGTTTGGAAACTAATGAGAATAATGATTTTGTATCTTATAAAATTTTCAAATTAGTCTACTTCTCATTAATAGTCTCAGATCGAGTATGGAATAGGAGTGTGGAGCTGCATCAAAATCGCATGTAGATACTATACAGAACCTGCAGAATAAATGTACTAAAAGCCTCAATGAAAAAATGACAAGCCCAACCCTGGAAGGGAGTGTGGCAGTGCATGAAATCATGACTGTTAAAAAACTGTATGGATTTCAAAATTCTACAAAAAAAACCTTTCAATGAAAAATACAGAATATTCAGTGGACACAGCTATGAAACTAGAAAAATAAACACAATTTTATACTTCCAGAGACTTGTCTGGAATAAATTTGGAGAGAGGAAGCTTAACACAGCCATTCCAAAACTGCTCAATTCAATGCGAGATGAAATATTAGACGTTACATCGAAAAGGGAATTAGAAAAAAAAATTAAAAGAATGGTACACAAGATACTACGCATGACATGAAAATAGCTATATGCATGACATGAATATTGCCATTTTGTTTTATTTCTAATTTATTTGTTAATGTAAAAAAGAATTTGGATTTCTTTTAGATCTTTGATTTGTCACTATAAGGTTTCAATATGTTAATTAAGTATAACCTAAATCTAATATTTGTCAGTTGTTAACTGCCATATTATACAAGATTTTATTTTGTTAATTATGTACAACTCAATCTTCACTGATACTGTTAACTACTGTCATCGCAAGATTCTAATTTGTAAATAATGTATAATGTTCCTGTTACTCTCATTCAGTTTTATTGTTTGTCTTTTTTTATTTGGTGGTATTTTGTATTTGTCTTGTTCTAATTTATTTTTACTTTGTATTTTAGATAATAATTTGAGTGTAGTTTGTCAACTAGTAATTATGTCAATTATTAATCAGTCACTGTATAGGCCAAATTTTGGTTTTGTGTCCTATTATTTGTTGACTTGATTTGTCACTACAAGTCTTCAACATAATAACTTAATACTCACTTTTGCCTATTGCCAACAGCCATCTACTTTCATTTATTTACAATCCATTTGTTACTTTACATAATAATTGGATGATTGTGATTAATCTTTGCCTGTTGAGTTTTGTCATTACAATTTTTTATGTTGTTAATTATGTACAACTAAATCTTCATACTGTAAACTGCTGTCATCACAAGATGATAATTTGTAAATAATGTATAATATTCCTGTTACTCTCATTCAGTTTTGTTAATTATTCACTGTATAGACTAATTTTTGTTGTTGTGTCCTATAAGTGGGTGTATTTGTGGCTAATAAGTTTTATGTGTTTCTTGATTTGTGAATTTAGATACAATTTTTTCACAATCTTAATTAAGTATAACATAATTCTCATTCTTGCCTGATGCCAAATGAGATTTTTTATTGATTTACAATTTATTTGTTATTTTAGATAATCATTTGATGATTTTGATTTCCTTTTGCCTGTTGAGTTTCCTTGGAAAAAATCTAAATAGCAATAGAAACGATTCCCGCTCCATACAGTAACTGGCTAACAGTACAGATGATGAGTGAACTAATCAACAACGGTGATCTGAAAAAACAAAAACAAAACAAAACAAACAAATGTACAATGCAACACACCCCTTTCTGCCAAGTACAAAAAGTACTTAGAGGGAGCAAAATTGGTATTCTTTGTTATTATTATTATTATTATTATTATTATTATTATTATTATTATTATTATTATTATTATAGTGATTGTTTTTGTACACTGTCAATACTATTTTTTTGGAAAATTATTATTATTATTATTATTATTATTATTATTATTATTTTTATTATTATTATTATTATTGTTGTTTTTGTTGTTAGTTTGAAGGCTTGGCATCTAAGGCCTTTAACGTTGTCTGATTGACGTTAAAAATTAATCATATATTAAGTTTAAATTATGTAGAAAAAATTGGCCTCTTTCAGGAACTTTATTGTTTTGTCAGTTGCCTCTTGTCGGTGCATACTTTAGAACACTCATTTTTTTCTAAACGATCATCAGGAAATAAAAAAAAATTATATGCCTAGCTTGGGATAAATTCTGGAGCACTGCTTTCATACCAACAGAGTAAGCTTTCACATGAAAAAATATGGTAATGTTTCATGCGTTCTCCGTGTTCTAACCTTTGGCGGGGTCATTACTCAGTTATCACTAGACTTGCGTATTAGCGAATCCATAAACAACAAGATTACAAAGAAATCAAAGGAAAATAGAATAAAAAATCTTGGGAACCAACCTGAGAGACAGAATTCGAAATGAGGATATACGTAACAGGACTGGGATACTGGGTGCAGCTACTCAAGTAGCAGGATTTAGATTTATTCAATCAATAAAAAATAAAAATAAAAAAAAACCTGTATGTGACGAAGGGGGGAAAAGATTATCTGCGCACGTTTTCTTGAGTTCCAGAATCCCATTCCGTCATTTTAACTATAAATAGTTGAAAGATGAGTAAAAGTTTAACATATATAAATAAAAGTAAATTTTAAAAATCGCAAGATTACCAATATTTGAAAAATAGAAGAGGTGTTGGTGCGGGCACTTCATGTGCCAACAGCCACAACGCTGGGCTCACTCAACAACAGTATAGGACCTAAGAACGGGTTCACGAAATCCATGTTGGCAGCTCAGAAGGTGAAGTGAGTATTTCCACGAGCGAGCTTGGAAACACGTGGTCAAGGGAAGCGAGAGGCAGTGGAAGGCATCTACCGAAGAGTTTGTGACAAAGAAAAAAAATTGATGTAATTTGAGTGTATCAAGCATGCTTTTGTTTTGTATTCTTCATTATACTTAATGTGAAAATCGGTTCAGAATAAAGGTCAAGCGAGAGGCTAAGACAAGAAAAAGATATTAACGGAAGAGTTTTGAGGCAAAGAGAAAATGTTCATTTTGAGTAAAATTGCGTAATTGCACGTATAATTTCATTTTGTGAAGAAAAAAAATTAATATGACGTAAACGTGAAAGCTAACTTTTCACCTTGCTGTTGCAGGAGGCATTTGCCCTTAAAGGGATTTCGCAGAGCCTTAAAGATATTTTCAATATATGAAAAAATACAAAGAATCTCAATTTAACCCTTTTTTATGGCATCCAAGTTACCTACGTACATTTATGAACGTAGGAAATATTTCTCACGTATATGTACACAATATACCACACACGTGTGTGCTACAGTTTGTTGCTAAAACTGAAGCGCCGCCATACGCTTAGTCTGTGGCCAAGAAAGTGGTCCGGAAAATAGGGCATCAAACCAATTCAAGCGATTAATATTCATTATAGAGCAATTTGTATTAGAAAGGACCGTTTTGACAGTAGTGCTGGCAACATAACTCAAATTTCCTCTGGTCGTCGTGTTCATGAATCCATTTGACACTCCATCATCATTCGTTCGTTAGCAGTTGGCTATCTTGTAAATGACTTCGACACTTCCTTTTGTGATGTCCTCGTCCAACGAAATATAGTACACCACAAGAAATAAATGAAGTTAGAAGTATAGTACTATGTGGTCTTCTGTAAAACTCCTTTGTTTCTATAAACAATACATTGAATTTACTTCTTGGATGGTATTATGTTTATATTAAAACCAAGTCTTGACTGTGAAATGCGCACGTGTTTCTTGCTGCTTTGCGGTAAGATAGGGAGCAGTGATCGAAAGCTTTTTGTGATTTCGTGCATTGCGGTTTATATCTTAAAAAAAAATAAAATAATAATTACACGGTTGAGAACCATGAAAAGCTATGATGTCTTTACGTGTGCCATAAACAAACAGGAGTGACTGAACAGTTACTGCGGCGGAGGAATACTTCTCTGAAGTACATATGATGTTCCATTGTTTAGCGAACTCATTTCGGTGCCTTGTCAGCTAACCTAAGCGTCTGCTTGCATCATCCTCCGAGAAGAAAACATGGGTAAGGCTTCTAAACTATAGTAAGAGTAATTGCAACAAAAATATTGAGAATGTAATGATTATACGAACTATTTTTATTAACATAATGGCCATAAATTTCCAGTTTGCAACATTAGGGGTTAAGAATTGTTTTAAAAATTAGGTTAGGTTTATTTAATTAACATTAATTCCATTAAAGCTCTTAAAAAATCTCATAAAATAATTGGATTTCATGAGAAAACAACTTCACTGCCTCTGAAGCAATGCATGTTGATAACCCAAATAAACGTAATTTTTGTATGTAAGAAAAAAGTCCCAAAATGGAAAGGAAATGTATTGGTAGCAAGGATGGATAAAGAAGGACCAAGGTGACTGATTCAAGGGCCACATTATTATATTAATTAAGAATTTTATTTAGGAATTCAAAAACTTTGTTTTTCTTCATAGGCAGGGAACATTTTATTTAAATATACCACAACATTAAACAATATTCAAACTGAGATTGCAGCTCATATACAAGGATAATCTGCTCAAAAATGTCATATTTGATTTGCTAATAGTTGCCTTATACAGTAAAATTGATTTCAATTATGGAAGGGCATGATAACATTTTTAACTAATTGTTGTTAATTTTAATTCTTTAACAAATTATTTCTATAACTTCTATTGAGACATCAACATATTTGAACATATTTGTAGATATTAATATATTATTGTACATTAATATATAAAATGAGACAGACAGATGTGTTCCCTTATTTATATGCAGTCATATATAGAATAGAACATAGCCCTAATATACTGTAAGGTACAAAAACCAATTCAATGAACATATGAAGAGGGCAAATAGATTTCAAAATATCACCACTAGATGCATAAAGAAACACATTCTTTCAGCGAGTTTTGATTCCTGTAACGAGGTGCATTGTGCATTCGGTTCACTCTCGAGGTGCACATGTTCTCTCTCACAAAATCCTATTAAGACATTCACCTCTAAAGAAAGTACTTTTTTTTTTTGGCCAATTATTATTATAATTATTATTATATATTTATTGTAACTATAATGTAGTAATACGCAATATTTAATTGTGTGAGCACTGTGACATTAATATCAATTCCAATAACACTGTTCTATAAGAAGGTCTAAATTGTTTCAGAGTCAACGCAACCTCTTCGACATAGAGACTTCCTTCTCAAACAATTTTGTTTACCACAGCCCTGTGACTCTTCGTAAGTTACCTTTGTGATGATATACCTTTTAGATGATATGATTGGGATGTTAATCTTAGAAGTATTGTAAAAATTATACCTGAAATGTTATCAACAACAAACAGCAATCTATTTTTGTAATACTATTTTTCATAAAGGCAGAATTCCGCATATTCAGATTGAACCATCAGTCTTGTTCTATTTCCGGAATTGTGTTATTCTTCGCAAGTTTAGTGTTTCCATTTTCAAAACTTATTTTTACAGTAGCAGTGTTCAGAATGACAACTTTGCTCGTTGAAATACTATTTTAATTTTTCAATTCTGTTCTGGAAGCAATTGTTCCAAATCTGAATCCAATATCAAAATTTCTAATTGCTTATGATGCACAAGCTGTAGAATTATTGCACATTATTTATGCTAATTGCACAATATTGTTATCATCCATCCAGGAGATTTGCCTTCCAAAAGAAGGTGTTTTTTGTATCTCCTAAAATGTTTACATTGTTCTGTATTGTCAAGATCTCTACTTTTAATTTTCTGTCAAATGGATAAACATGTTATTGCAAAATATTTTATGTAAATAATAAAAATAATAATTTGTAATTTATTAACTTCTTTAGTTTAGGGTCCCGATAAGTCAGAGACTTATCATCTGGTTCCCGTACAATTCATATATTATTAAAACAATTTGGACATGTTAAACATTTTAACAACAAATTATTACAAGTATTTTACATGGAGTGAATTAAACACCAGTTAGTGTATACATATATAAAGTTTTATTTCTATTGATTGTCAATCTGATCTAATATATTACATATTTTATTTTTGTACATTATGATTGGACTTAATATAGTCATTTGTATATGATGCAAATTAATACATAGTCACAACACATTTTGCAATAACAGAATATCGTATTAAGTTCGGTACACTCATTATAAACATGCATTTCACAGAAAATATTCTGTGGTAACTCAATTTTTTTTATGAATTTCAATCCAGTTTCTTTCTTTTATTGACAATAGAATCCTACATGCTGTTGTTGGTTATCACCTGTAGGTTTGTTTACTTGCAGCCATGATTCAATTTTGTTGTCAGTCTTTGTGGTTGCTTTTTGGGTATTTAATGTCTTCGGGTATCTGGCTGTATAGTTTAGGTATCAGGTACTTAAGAGTTATTTTTCCGTAACTGTTGTATGTTAATGGTATTTGGTACTTTGGAGGGTACTGGTGTATCAATACTCGCCCCACTAGACAGGCAGATTGTGTAATACGAGTGGGCTGTTCCTGCGTCGCCTACTAAAGCGTCGACTGTGAGCTAGCGGGGCACACGCGCCGCTTTCTCTACTCGTTTCATTCGTCAGCTTGAGCCATCACAGACGAGTAGCCAGCTCCAGACTCAACCGATATCGTGTCTGGCGTATCCAGTTCGAGCATGGGGCCAACTTGCGCAATCTACTTGCTAAATTAAATAATTAACAAGACGCATAATTCGTAATTTATTTTTAATAAGAATTACCTCTGCTAATTATTCATAATCATGTAGTAATTGACTATACTTAATTCATTTAATACATTTCACATGGAAAAAGTACTTTAATAATAAAATTCCAATCAATTTTAAAATTCGATTAAAAATTTTAATAAATCCATTTACAAATAAATAGGCCTCTACTACTTGTAAATCGGATCTCAAAACTACAGAAAATACAAAAACTACGATTATTGTACTTATATTTAAATTTATTTCTTCACCTGAATTTACCAAGATCTCGACATGACATATTGTGGAAGTTATATTATTTCTTTCTATCCATTCATCCTATTATTAGGATAAGAGAAAAGAAACAATATTAGAATGACAACTAAAGACATATTAGTCATCCGGACAATAGTGCTGTAGCGATATCAGACAGAAGCATCACGGGTTCGAGTCCCGCCTCGAACATGGTTGCATTTGTGTTCGTCCTTTCTACCCCATCATCACCATATTATCTTCACAGTTACCATAACGTTCAATCCAGTAGTGGTCCCTAATGACCTAGCTGTTGATGCAACCTTAAATTAAAAAAACAAACATTCAGTTGTTATTCCAATTTTAATTGCAGATTAATGCTATGCCGGAATGCAAAAAGACCACACCTTCATTGGCACTGCTGCGTCTGCCGTAAGGGCTTTTGTAGCCGGCAAGCACTACAACGGCACATCGACATCGTACAGAGAACAATCATTAGGGAAGAAATATTAGTTCATTTGTCGGTGATTGGATGGACACGCTGAAACGTAAGTAATAACACTAGAGGCAGTCAAATGCCGTCCCAGTCTCTTTCTCTCGGGAGAGCAGAAGGCGAGAATGGCGGGAGTGAGAAACGAAGGATACCAGAATATCGCGGCAGCCGCATTCATGGTACTTCTTCAAACTACTCTCTACGTCGTGTCTTCTGTTAAAAATGGTCACCACCACAACAACGATGACGAACGCGATGATAATTTTTTTTTAGTTTTTGCGAGGGAAAATGTGGAAATTGAAAAGAACATTCACCGGGTTCGCACTTCTCAGAAGTGTGGGACCCACACAATAAAACTACGAACTCATTTTTCCTTAGACACAGGAAGCATTCCGGGACCGCTTTCGCATTACTTCGGAATAGCGTCTTGTCGTTTGCCCTCGGGGGCTTACCTCGTCAAATTTTCTATTCTTTTTACTCATTTACGTTGTTACTGGCCTGGGATTTCTTCTAGTTCCGGGCAGACTATTTTCTTCTAATGACCTTCTGCCCATATCGCAGACAAAAAATACGTGTTCAGCGTCATCTATTTGTGTGGTCTATCAGTTAAAATTCAGAGGGAGTAACAGGTAAAATCATTGTATGTACTTTTACTCCAATTTTTTTCTTCTGATTTTTACTTGTATTAAACTATTTTTGCAGAATGGCAAAAATGAACATGATACAGCTACTAAAAGTCTGAAACACAAAATATTTATTTATAAGTGGTAAATCATTTTCAATTAAATATCACAATACAAAGAATAGAGAACGATTAATAAAGAATGAGTCAATAACAATGGCGACTGCATCAAAATTAATAATAAAACCCTAGTAAATTTACATAAAGTCCAAGCTGCTTTGAAAAATTATTTTTTCTGTTTGTTGTACTCTAGATTTATGTGGTCATGTTCCTTGGGATTAAAAAAAAATGTCTTTTGCTAACTAATAACACAGATCTATAGGAACTGTAACCTACATTAATTTCTGTGTATTAAAAAGAAAGAAAATTATTTAAGTGTATTAAACTGTTTTAAATTTTCTTTAAAACAGCACGTGAGAAATCCTTGACAATTCTACATCCACAATATCGCTGAAGATCATAAATTAACCTAGCGCAAGCAAACTGCGATAAAATAATATATATTCCTGTAGGTTTATAAATGATAAGCTTACAAATTGCACTTCAATGCCATTTTAATTGAATGAATTGCCTATTACCTTGTCTTACTATATTTGGCTGTTCCCTACAATTAATATTTCTTATAATTCACCAATTATTATGTATCAGAATTTTATCTTTTGAGATACATCTGATTTGACACTATTTAATCTTCAGTAACTCTATTTTTAAAAAATGTTTGAACTGTTCCATCTACATAGCTATATTATTAATACAATGAATTTTTCAGGATTCATTACTGTTTAAGGCTAAATGCACCGAAAAATACTTGTAGGAAAATTCAATAGATCGCAGCACTATCACAGAGGAATTTACTTTACTGATAACGTCTGAACCAATGGTTCGATTTTCGATCTGTAAACGACATTTGACGCCTTTTTAAAATAGAATTTACGCTACGATGACCTTTTTCCAAAAATCTAGCCACTTTTTATAAAATAGAAAATCCACTTTTTATAAAACAAAGAAAATGTAAGGGAAAACACGCTCCAAATGCAAGCAAACATCTAGGAGTTATCCAATTGCATCATTACCTTTTATTCATTTACGTAGTCTGCATGAAACGACTCACCAGGAATTATTTATTCCTTTCAAAATTATACAAATATAACATATTTAGTTTATATCAAAATAACTTACCAAGTAAACTGGGATAAGATATGATTCATACTACTTTATTTCGATGCGTTGGAGTCAAGATGCAGCTCGCCAGCCCTCTACTTTACCACCTTTTTTAAAATTTGAAGTCGTAGGCTTCCGCGGCAGTCATGTGCATGATCTTGACTGTCCGGGTGACGCCGCGTCGAAGATTGTGATGCCGACGTTTTGACCATCTTGTCGTGGTCTTTCTCAGGGCTGGTATAAGGCCCTGAGGAAGACCACAACCAGATGGTCGAAACGACGGCAACACAGCCTTCGACGCAACGTCACCCGGAGAGCCAAGATCATGCATTTTTTTTAAAATTTGTCCGAAAGTACGAAAACATTTTTAAAATTAGCTTCGGCTATTTTACTTGCGAAAAGAAATTCACCAGATGAACTCTTTAAAGCAGATAAACGTCATTTTGAGATCAAAAGTCGAGTGGATAAAAGAGCTCGTGCGTATACTCCGCTCATTTTTTCCGGTATTTGACAACGGAAGATCTTAGAGCAAGGCGGAGTGATAACAGATGACCTTAGAATAGAAGTAAAATGTATCTAAAATAAGATGTGGGGAGATGGAATAATGCTGATACTTACACAATTAGCTCATTTTTTTTATAAAAAGTTCCAAATCAGACACGATATTTTGAGTAATGCCTCAAACAATTATAAGATGGTATTCGAAGGAAGACGGAACTATGTGAAAAAGATAGTAGTATAGCATCTCTAGTTTGATACATGTGGAAAAATAGATTGAGATGCAAAGTGACGAACGCATAAACCGACAGTCTGGTTTGCGAATCCCGCAAGTCCCTCCTGCTCCGCCGAGGCTGGCCCACGCCGCCTGGCCTGGCCGTGCCGACAGAGGGCCCACAACAATCGGGTGGATGACGCAACGGCGCAGAAGGGGAAGGGGGAGGGAGGTGTTTTCGTAAATTTCTCTTTACGACGCTCCTATTCGTCCGATTTGCATGATTGTCATGGCGTTGGATTGAGGAAGCATGTCGCCATCGCGCTATAAGTTCACATTGTTTAATTTGTTCTCGGAAGTTAGAGAACTAATTTCAAATTCGCGTTTTTGCTAGATTTTTGGAAAAAGGCCATCGTAGCGTAAATTCTATTTTAAAAAGGCGTCAAATGTCGTTTACAGATCGAAAATCGAACCATTGGTTCAGACGTTATCGGTAAGGTAAATTTTACTTATTTTGGTGTTGCCACGTGGTGGCTACAAATTGTAGTAGTGTCGGGACATTTGGCCTTAAGTAAATAAAGCCATTTTCATCTTCAAGAATTATAAAGTCCTCACAAAAATGATTATGAAGTCATGGAAATTTTTTTAACTTTCAGTTCATTTTATGGAATCTATGGAATATGCAGATTTTACATTAATTAAGATTAACAGATCTACAGAAAACTATTCAATTTTCAAGAATTGCCAAAAATTTTAATAATGAATAATTTGATGCTTAGCTATAGTAATGCTCTAAAAAAGGCCCCAACATGAGGGATGAAAAATCAGCTCAACCGACTGTGATGCAGCTTATCCTGGACATCGGCTATGGAAGCATACTAATCATCCTAAATGCATAATTGCTTAATTTAAAGGCTGTTCATATGTATTAAATTTCATGCAACATCAACGTGAATTGCACCCCATTACATTCGTTAATTACCAAAATGAATATGAGAAACAATAAGGTTCAATATTTCAAAAAGCATATATAAGTCAATTTAAATTTTTTCCTAGTATGTAAAACTTTCACACAGATAACTGGATTTGTGTATAAATTATGAAGGAAATTCTTTATTTCCGCCCCAGTGAAATGTTATGCTTATGTTATTGGTCACGCTTCCAATAATCGCCATTTCCACAATACAATTTAAATTTACAAATTGATTTAAAAAATAGTTTTGAATTAAAGGGGGTATTGGTTTTCAATTTTCAGGAAATATTATGAGTCAATATCTTCATCATGAACTAGAATAAATGGTTCAGCTACCTTTATTTCCTATTAATGATTTTCACTACAGAAATAAATTAAAAATTCATTACTAAACCAAGGATTTTTAAGTTTTACAATGAGATTTAGGTGCCTAAAATAGGTTCTTTCAGCATCAGTGGATTTTAAATGGTAGAGTAGGTACACATAAAACAGGAAACTAACAAAAACATGTTTTCATTATTTATTAAATATATTTCTCAAAGACAGAAACATAATTATTATGTATTATGTATATATTATATGTAGAATCAGTATTGTAAATTTTGCGATAATAGTATTTATGAACAAGTTTAATTGTTTGTCCACTAGTTAAAATTATTCATACCATATTTTGTCTCACAATAAATGACTTATACTTTTCCCAAGTTTTCAAGAAAAAATGAATGTCCCTTATCAGTCAAGGTCACTTTTCTTTCATAGAAATTCAATTGCTTAATCTAGAAGTAGAGGCAGGCTTTTCCACAAAGTCAGGAAGCAGTGGAACAGAGACTTATCGCAAGATCCTTGTCCTGTATATCATTTCTTGGTATCTTACAAGGGCCAAAATGGGACAAGAAGATGAATGCAATTTAGGTTTTTAAAAGTAACTTAAAATTAATATAATCCTTGTCTTTTGTGCTGACAAAAGAAAAAGTAAATTGGCACAAATAGGCATTAATGTAGAAATAGGCTCTTTCAGGCGCTATGAAGTGGACGAATTTTAGTTTAAATAAACCTAAAATGTAACAGTAAAATGTAAACTTGCAAAAATGCACGTGAATGCCATAATGTGAACCAATCGCCGCTAATGTAAATATTAACAACGTGAGAGGCAAGTCAATAAATTACTTTTGTAATTTTTGAAGAAACAAAAGAATATAACAAACTGATGTTTATGTCAGCACATAGACTCATGTAGCAACGCCCTACTCAAAGTTAGAAGAAACGTCGTACCATCGAGCTGGGAATGGAACATTTTAAAATTTCAGATGAGTTTTCTGCTTGTGATGCCACTTACCTTATTTTTCTTCGGAACACCTCAAATAATGAAACACTTAATTTTCCCAGTCTAAATTTGAAAAAGAAAGTTACTTACCTAAGATCATATTCGTCACTTCCATATTTCAGAAGTAATTCAAAAACTCATAAGGCCAAGGGATGATAGTTGTAGACTCGCAGTCGAAAACACGGGCGGGTGATTTATAATATTAATATGCATGGAATCTGCTATATTGTACATCGAGAAAATGGAATATGTACATTAATTTTGTGTATATTTACTTAAAAAATTTAAAAAAAATACCCAAAGACACGAATAGCGAACTAATCAACCAAAAATGCAGCGTTGTTGTATATGTCCAATCGACAGATACACTTAAAGCAACAAAATAACGTCAATCGAAACGATATTAACAATATTTTAATAGCTCACATTTCTAATAATTCTAATAGTAATAAAAAATAGTAATAATACATGAAAAATTTATATTGCTAGAAAATGCTGTATAAATTGAGAAAGCAAGACCATTTTATAAGTGTATGGAAGTAAGTCTCAAACTACATGCTTTGTTATACACTTAAGTTCAGATAATCAGTATTTACATGTTCGTAGTTTTGTAAATGTCAGGGTGCAGATTTAAATATGTACTGTCACGAGCAACTCGATGGAAAATTAGCGTATCTTCTTTTGAACAAGCCAATTTTAGATTTCTTTTATTTTTTTAAAATTGATGTAGGTTTTCAACCTCCCATATGGGTCCTAAAAGGGCACTTGGAGATTGAAAAATTTTGGTCGTGGTCATATAGTTGACTCAGTAATGGCCACTCGATATTCTCAAGACAGTTTGAGACTTTTGTTCCAAAAACGTGTTCAGTTCACAATACAAAATTATTGCAATGCCAATATTAAAAGGAGTTTGTATTTATTCTTTATAACTATATAAAAGATAAAAAGGCATTATCTTCGTTCAACCTTCACAACTAAGAAGAATATGTTCCACGTTCTGAGAGTGAAGCAAGTGAGTATCATTCGAATTTAATTTCTCACATTGTGCTCTAAGCCTCTATTGAAGCAGTGATCAATTATAAGGTCTTTATTTTAGTTGATACTCTAAAATTGTGATCCCCTCTCATAATATTGAACCGCTAGGAACTTTAAAATTTTTGAAATAGACTTCGAATGACGAATTCCTTCTGTCATTATAGTAATCAAATTACAAAGAAATATATGCTGCGGTTGCCTTTGTGAAAGGATAGGGCAGTAACTCTACTGAGGCTTTCGAGTATGTCAGAAATCCAACCTTAATATTTCAGGACAGGTTACAAACAAGAAGGGACACTAGGGATCAAAAACTTTATATACTTAAATGATCTTCTATAAAAATTAGGGATTTAATGAATACAAATTTATACACAATGATAGCGTACACAATAAATTTAATAATACGAAACATTTAAAAATTTGAAAGCAAATACAAATTTTATACACAGTATATAAAATTAAAATCATAATATTAACAAGTCATAAAGATATACCGGTGTGGACTTTCATACAACATACCAAGAGACATAAATTCTAAGTACCAGGGGCGTAACGTTCGGCTCCAGGTAAAAGGGGACTTATTTTTAGAGGATTTTTTGTCTAATTTAACGAACTACTACTGTGTTCACCTTGCAGTTGTATCAAAGGGTCCCGGATAAAAGTTTTGCCGGCGGACCTGCACTCATTTCGTTACGCTACTGCTTCGAACTCAAAAGGGTTTAATAATGAATGGTGATAACAATAAATGTTGGTTTTAAAACATCTAGGCCTAAATATCAACGAACGTCCCTCGTCATAAGAAGACAAAAATATGGACATATTACATTCAATGAGTCAAGTCTAAAACTTGTGAATATAGCAGCTCATTTATTGTATAGTACAAGTGATATTAAAATACACTGTTATTTATTATTTACTGGGGGATACCAACACATCTGTTTAATATTTCTGTCCTACATTACAATTAGTAAACTGTGCATGTAAACAAGAGTTAAAAACTAGACGTCCAGTTTCCCTGATCCATTGAGCAATTGCTGTGATGGCCCCTTGTTTAGCTTCTGGGCGTAAAAGTAGCTTCACTATGCGCACGTTTTGTTGAACTCTCCTTTTGCTTGGAATGGTAAGTGAAGTAAGGTCGAGTTGCTATTTTGTTAGCAATGCAGAAAAATCATACTAGCAATTCCTGTACCGATGCAAATAAGTTTTCTGGAATTCAGAAACGAAAATGACTATTTTTCGAATATTGCTAATCTTGCTAATTGTAAACTTTATTTTTTATTTATGTTAAACTTTTCACATCTTACAACCATTTATAGTTAAAATGACGGGAAGGGATTCTGGACCTCAAGAAAACGTGCGCAGATTATCTTTCCCCCCAACGTTACACGTGGTTTTTACTGTTTTTGGCTGAATAAAACTAAATATAATCTAATTGTTTCAGGAAGTCACATGAAGCCCGTATTTAAAACTTTTTGGCCGTACTTACAAGAAAAAGAAGAATTGATACCGTTTATTACCTTTTAGTCTTGTTAATAAAGTATCCATTGAAAGATGTTACATACTATTTGTATCGATGTATCAAATTTTTAAACTACAACCAACCTTTGTAAACTAAGATGATAAACAATAAATATGTGGTAAAGTAGTATTATTTTAGCGTGAGCCGCGGTGCTCGGAAGCTCGCTGCGGTGGCGACGTGTGAAGACGCCCTAAGGGCTGCCCAAACGGACCCGTAGACCCCGATCCTTTTCCTAGTTATATTTTTTCCAATAATTTATTTGGAGGCTTTGCAAAGGAAACTGGCAGCTAATATTTTGGATATGGGATTCTGATAGTGCATTGCGTGTCATAATACGTTCGATGGGAGTCGGGTTCGAACCACGGTAAGATACGGATCGGTGAAGCGCGGCAAGTTTCAATAAGTAGTATAGGTTAAGTAAAAATTACGTAATTTTTCAGAGCAAACTGTTTGTGAAGTTTTAGTGCAACATTTAGTTATAGAATAGGAAAAGTTACAAGAAGAGGGGGCAGTGGGGCCTGCCATTAACATCGTGTGAAAATTGATAAGCCAACAGTTATGATAATCAAAAAAATCACAACAGATCAACAACACATATCGTATGCTAACGCACTACAGAATAGTATGTATCCAAAGAAAGAAAGTGCAATAATTATTGACGCAGTGGAAGGAATCAATGTACAGGAATATACTGTTGCAGTAGGTCAGAAAGTGGGTCCTGAGAATGTGAGGTATGTATCACGAGTATCTCAAGGTAGAATTTGTTTATACCTTGCTTGGAAATAAGACCACTGATTACAAAAACTAAAAGAGTGACTTCTTCTGTTTGTCCAGTTATATCAAACTATGTTTTAATCGACAAACTCAAAGAATTTGACATAATCACCAGTTACGTACATAAAAGAAGGAATAAACTATCCGGAGTATCAACATATATTAAGTTTCAAAAGACAAATATATCTCCAACTGCATGAAATTGAAAAGCTTTCAGAATATGACTATTAGCTATGACTACAAAATATTTTGTTTGTATATCAACTCATAAAATAAGTTGTTTCATATGTCAAAAAGAGGGACATAAGGCTAAAAATTGCAAAAGCAATTAACAGGACCAAGCAAGAATGGGTTTTGAAAATCTGAAAACTAACGGAAATGAAAATCAAGATCAAATCAATGACGATGAAAGGGAAAAACAGGTTATGGAGGACATTCTGATTGATGACAACAATAGCAAGGAAACCATGCTTGAAGAAAATATTAAAGGGGATAAAAAGATTTCTAACAAATTTCAAGAAAACATGGATAACACATAATGATAACACAGATACTGCTTCCCAAACTAATGAGAATAACAAGAAAAACAACATGCAAGCAAAAAAAGAAATAATCAGAACTCAAGACAATGACAAAGGAAAAAGAGTGCATTCATCCAATAACTCCAGCCTATCAGACCATATTGAAATCCCTGAAAGAACTCGCAGTATACGAAAGTGAAAACTTCAACAGTTCCGGATGATCTGGTTCAACACATCAAACACGTTCAAACTAAAATACCAGACACACAAATGGTAATTTTTCCCATACCAATGGATAGTGCAATAGAGTTTATTGTAGAATCATATGAACGTGCATACAATGATATTTCACTATTAGCCAAACAATTTACAGATAATATACATGGATTGGTTGTCATGCTACAAGTAATACATAGACATCTAAATAAAAAAAATGTTGAAAGGATAATAACAATAATAAAAAATTGTTAAATAATGATCAAGAATCAGAAATATCAGCAGAGGTGGAAAATAGAAACTAGATAAGGATAGAAGGCCAACTCAACATAATCTAACAAGCAGGGACTTAAGAATATTATTCTGGATGACCAGAATTATCCTCAGGCGAACAGAGGAATGGCAGAAGATCCTAGTTAATATGAGTATTGTTATTTGTGTTGAATCTTGGCTTTCAGAAAATAAAAGTGAAAGTAATATTATTTTCACAGGATTTGTAAGAAAAGATAAGGTTCTACAAAGAGGCGGATGAATAATATTGTAAGGAAGAATATAGCATTTATGGAAATAAAAGATCTAAACTATCTATGCTATTTGCGTGAACTATGTGGAATTAAAATTAATAATATGAAAGAGAAACTAAATAACGTTGCTTGTTATAAGCCTCTAAAACATAATTTAAATCAAGAAGATTGGGACTCAACATTGGGAAATGCTTTTCCAAATAGTAAAAGTATAATTATGGGGGGTCGTAAATGCGCACAATCAGTTATGGAACTGTCGCCTTAATAAAACAGATGGAAACATGTTGAATAATAGTGCTAACACACTTACTATGTTTTAGCATAATTATAGCTCACAAACCTATGTGAACTTCACTACGGGAAATAAATCTAATATTGATTTAGTATTTTGTGCAACTGACATTGGACATTTAATTCAAGTTAAAGTTGAAAATGAAACCTGAGGATCAGATCATTTTCCATTATATACAAATATTAATGTGGAAAAAAATGTATTATCACAAGAAAACATATAAAATCCACACAAAGAAAACGGACTGGGATATAGTGTGAAAACAACGTTAAGAAAACACTCCCAAAATGAAATGTCAGAATATGATTATTCCTTTGGTACTGATAAATACGAGGGTTGCCTTTTATATTTCAGGATTAGAAAACAAAAACAACATTAATGATCGAAAATCACTTTATTGTTTTTCAAAACATTCTCCATGAAGATCTAAACACTTTGGCATGCGTTTGAACCAATTGTCGAAGCACTTTTGCCACTCTGATTTGAGGTAGCTACCAAAACTGCATTCTGATGCAGGCAGAGGTTCAGGTTTCGAAAAAACGTCGTACGTCTCAGTTTGTTTTTTGTTTTTTTTTACGTGCGGGAAATAAAAAGAAGTCATTCCCGTGCCAAGTCAGGATGGCTACCGAATTACGGCGGTACTGACTCATCAAATCGATGTTTTGGGTGCTCTAATAATGCAGTTGTTTGAACCGACTGTTGTGAACAGACTCGCATTGTCGTGGTCTTCAGCTGTTGGTTTTCCTGATTTTTTTGGAAGACAGCTGGCAAACACATCGTTGCGTACCACTCAGAATTGTCTGTTCTGCGTTTTAGTGGTACGGGTGCGACATGTCCAGTTTTTTCGAAAAAACGGGCGACCATATGTTTGGAAGTGCTTCGTGCGCGAACAACTTTTGTTGGATTTTGCTATCTTGAAACACCCATACTGTCGACTGCCGTTTACTTTCACGCTCATACGCGTAAATTCACGATTCATCACCTGTCACGATGTCATAGACGTGTTTCGAAGCACCGCGATCGTATTTTTTTTAGCATTTCTTTCGACCAATCGACACGAGCCATTTTTTGAGCGATTGACAAATATTTTTTTGACAGTCAAATGTTCATGCAATATTGAATGTATGATAGTCCTCCTAATGCCTAAGGTTGTCTCAATCTCACGATAAGACACATGACGATCTTGCAATATCAGTTCACGCACAGCATCAATGGTTTTCAGAACAATAACATATTTTGGACGACCTTCGCGGAATTCGTCTCGGAGTGAACTACGGCCACGATTGAATTCACCATACCATTGATAAACACTGGTCCTTGATGGAGCTTCATCGCCAAAAATTGAAATAAGTTCATCGATGCACTGTTGCTGAGTTAATCAACATCGAAAGTCGTAAAAAATAATCGCACAAAAATGTTCACGATAGAGCAGTCAGTTGCCAGATTGCAACACCTGAGTTGCCAAATCCCGAAACATAAAAGGCAATCTTCGTATAATACTTTTGTAGCCACTGTAACTAAAACTATTCTAGGTAATATTCCTTTGGCTAAAAAAGGAACAGCTTAAAATAATCATAATCCTCTGCCCTGGTGGGAAGAAGAGTGTGATAAAATGAAAAGGTTAAGGAAGGCTGCTTACAAAAAATGGGAATTTACCAAAGAAATGAAAGATCTGATTGAATATAATAAAAGGAAGATTGCATGTGCAAAAAAAGTATTTAAGCATAAAAAATTGAAAGTTTTAGAAACTATGCAAAAACAATTAATATCAATACTAGCTTAATATATAGCTGGAATAAGGCTAAAATACTAAAAAACAAATGGGTTAGGTAGTTATGAGGAATTTCGACACCGATTCCCGGCCAGGTTCTAGGAGTTCTCGGGGGCCATTTTATTTAGACAGACAGACAGCTCAAACGTGGGTATCGGCTGCATGCTTACTCAACTAGACAAGGACAGCCCACGACAGAAAATAATTGCTGTCGCGAGCAGTTTTGCGCCCTAATGAGCAGGCATTCTCCGTGACGGAAAAAGAGGCACTTTCTGTTCTCTGGGCATTATAGCGGATGTTAGGCTATCTAGCTGGAAGAAAGTTCTTTATTATTACTGACCATAAGGCGCGAATCTTTTTAAAACGTCACTGTTCTAACGCTAGGTTGTTAAGACGGGTGTTGTGGTTACAACAGTTTGATTTTGAAATTCAATATTGCGTGGGGAGGAACAATTTAATTGCAGATTTTCTAAGTCGGCTTCCATACACATCCAGTCACAAAATTAGAGATGAGAACGTTCATTACGTCAATTCAATTAACCACGGAATTACCCCTATCCCCGAAAAGCAACCACGGGCACTCCAAAAATTGCAAGAAGAGGATCCCATAATTGGATGTGCAAAGAAATGTATCCTAAACCAACTTAATCAGAACGACTCTTTGTACTCTAAACTAAAACAAGACCCAGAATTAGTTAAACTAACTAGTAACCTCATGATGTACAGGACGAAACAGCACCCGGCCAATTATCAAATCTGGATACCAGCACAAATTACTGCAAAATTAATCAATCATGTGCACCAGAGGCATGCTCACTTTGGGGGAAACAAAATTCTGAAAATCTTGATAACCTTTTCTTATTGGAAGGACATGGCGAGGCAGACTAGGACAGTTTGCAAATGCGAAATCCGTCAGAAAACAAAATTCCCAGACACTACGACGGACCCACGGGACACATCATTCCGACAGCAGCTAACGAAATTGCCTGCCTTGACCTACACGGACCACTACCAAGAGCACGACAAGGCTACAGACATGGCATGGTCATCGTTGACGCCTTTTCCAAATTCACTTAATTGTACCCCATTACGAGACCTAACGCACGGAACTGCCTCAGACGCTTGACACAAGAATTTTTTCAGACTGCAGCAACCTGTAAGAAAATACTGAATGACCATGCATCAATCACAATTTACTGGCACCCAATGGACACACACTCTAGAAGCCGAGGGCGTTTCGGTAATTTTCTCATCGATCAGACATCCTCAATCCAACCCCAGTGAGAGAATCATGGAGATATCCCGCCTCTTTAGGGTGTACGTTTCGCGAAATCACAAGGAATGGCCCTTTTTAATAAAAAAACATTAACGAGCGGCTTAATAATGTAATTCACGACTCGATCGACATGTCCCCCCTTCGAAGCTCATTTTGGGCAGAAACTTAAACATGCTTTCCCACTTCTCGCCAGATTAACTGGACAGCCCGTCCCTGTTTACGAAGAAAGATGCAGGATTATATAAGAAAACCTCAATAGCAATGCCCAAAAGAGGGAGAAATTAATTAAGCGAGCGCATCATTTTCAAATAGGGGACAAAGTACTTGTTAGGACGCCACGATTCAAGTGACTAGCCTGCGAGCCACTACTACATGTTTTTTCCACTCTTCACCGGCCCTTATGAAGTCGAGGCAATTCCCCACCCTAATGTACGCCGCCTTAAAGATACAAATGGACATTCTATTTGTAAATACAACTTTTACAACCTAAGGCCTTTTAAGGAATAATCAAATAATAAGTCTCGACGATCTCTGCCCACAGTCCACCAGTATCTGCGACTCTCACGGCACTATCAGTCGAAATTGGATATAACGATGTAACATTAAGAACACTAGTTATAGCAAGTTAACAACCTAATCAAAGAGGCATAGTATTAAGATCCTCCAGTTAGAAGTTAAAATCAATTCTCTTTTATTTTAGGTGACACCATTCTTTTATGACGAGAGATAATTCTTGCCCTTTATCAGATTAATAAAGAACCTCGAATTATCACTCTAGTGGGAGGGCGATGCTAATGTGGCGTCACCAAATTTTATTACATTAAGATAGTTTTCTCTACGGAAAGAATGGTCGCGAGACTGGGCTGTCACAAAGAACCCTTTTCAACGAATTCTTTTCAACGCACCGCGCCCCCGTCGCCAGCTGCCCCGCCTGCCAACCAAATAGGGTACCGTCTCCAGCAGACTTTACAAGCCGCCCGCCCGGCGCTCGCCCGTCACACCCCTTCAGCAGGCTGCCCATCCCCACCACCTTTCGGCGAGCCCCCGCGGACTTAGGCCGCCTTCCCACGGCGCCGACCGCGGCGCGCTTCCTTCAAAAGCAGAGCCTTTCCGATTACGCAGCCAACCGCGGAAGCCCATAACTAGAGCCGCAGCCGCCGGCCCGCCGTGGATAGCGGGTGGGGTCTTGGAGGGGTAGGTTTTCTGGCCGACCCTCCAGCGACGACGAACAAAGGGACGCGGAAGCAGGAGAAACGCTGCGGGCCGCGGCGCGATGGGGAAAAGGCCTCCCTTTAAAACCGTGTTCTGGCGATGCGTTTGCGCGTGGCCTCTCCTGCCGCTTCGCGTACGGAGTATCGTCCGCGCTGCGCAGCAGCGCCACCCGCTGTCGACGTGGGAAGGGCCTCCATTCAAATAATGCTCTGACTAGTCGCCCGCGCTGCTGCGAAGCGCGGGCCGCGGCCCGGCGCCCTGGGAAAGGGACCCTTAGCCATACAATTGACCGAACCGCGTCGTGGCCCGAGCACAGCACCGCGCCCGCGCAAGTAACCTCCCCTACAATACTTCCGGAAGTCCAGATGGTAATGTAAATAGTCGCCCGTCGCCGCCTGCCGATCACGCGCCGAAATGATAATTAATGTTTTCGGAAATAAAGCCGCCTGAAATACACGGTGTTCGGCTCAAGCTGATGCGATGCTTTCTGAGAATGTCAGAGGAGAGATTCGCCCTGGGAAAAATTCCAGGAAGCAGTGCGTCCCATTGGGTGGCCAAAATTGAATTTATAAAATATTAATATGCCCTTCTGTAACACAGGCTGTGAAAGCAAACTCTTTGCCTGATGAGGAAAGGCTCGAATTTATTTGTGAGTGACTGTAGAGCGGATAAGTAGTCAACTTTTTGCCAATTAGAAAAGTGTTTGTTCGAGCGCGAACTTCATCACAGCAAATTATAGTGGAGTTTTGTCCCATCTTTCATTTTACCCAACGAAGGCTAAGTTAGATAGAAAATTAATATTATTACCTCTAAAAAATTAAAGACTTGCAGGTAGTCGAGTGACACAAAAATAATGAAAGCCTCCTAAACAATTGTCTACAGGACATTTGTTCCTCCCTGCTACCATTATACACAGGTAGAAATACATGTTTTTGAAAAGCTGCGCGGGACAAACAACGGTCGAATTTTCGCGAGTAGAAAATCTCTTTATTAACTGGGCATGCCAACACAAAGTGAATTCAACTTGGCTTAAAATTTAAGGATAAAAAACCACTAAATCGTGGTGTAATACCAGAAAAATCCAGCTTTTCGTGGTTCTTGGAGACCAAGAAGTCGAAAGTTGAGTAAATACGGTTTCATGTATGGCCTCTGGCTTTGGTCTGCCGAAACAACTGCTAGCGTAAATACCGAATTCAACCGACATGTCTTCAATAATTGATATTCTTCTTGTCAAAATCTCTGTCCATGTGTCGCTGAACCCGGGAACTATATTATAGCCAAAGTTCGGTGCGCAGTAGCACTGCTGTCACGCCCAGATAAGGCGGCTTAACCGCCCACGGAATTGTGGATCGTTCGGTCGAATCGGCCCTGAAATTTCGGGAAAGGAATGCTTTCCGATTCATTACGCGCGAGGCGGACGGCGCATAACCGGTGGGTGCCTGGAGGTCGAGATGTCAAGTCAGGGGTCCCGGCTGAAAGCGAGAAAGAATAAGAACGAGAACGGGAGCGGCCGTGGGTAATTTCTGCACGGGTCCGGAGAGGCCCCGCCCTGCTCCTCCCCCTCTACAACCCTACCAGCTTGGCGTGTTATATACCAACCATCAACAACAAAAGGATCATTAAGCTTTGCTCCCGCTAAAATGCGGAAGAACAATGAATGAGTGAAGCAAGAAAAAGATGCCATCAGCATCATATTCTTGGCGACCTATTAATATGATTTAGTTTTTTGTATCGAGCCAACCATTCATTTATTTTAAATAAAACCAAAAAAAAAAAAGTCGCATGTGTATAAGTTGTAGAATGTCATGTAAACATCATCCATCACATCATCATTCTACGATATGTAAATGTCTATTTTTGTTAAACGTTAATAACGACTGGTGTATTATTGGAAACCTCATTCCCGATCCAGAAACCACGGTGCGGAAGACACTATTTCTCATAGGCCTATTCAAAAAAATAGGATGTCTAATGAAATGGTATTTCAAGTTCCTGCAACATTCTTCGTAGAAATTAACACAATTGTGGTAGCTTTATATAGACGATATATAGAAGACGATATATAAAAGTGTAAAATTTTTATTATATTCATTGATAGCAGAAGTATGCTATTAAACACTTATATACTCTCAATGCAAACATTATATTGTGTGGTGACTTCAATGTTGACTTTTAACTGATAAATAACTTGAAAGTTGTCTTGTTAATAACTTTTCTACATTCAATTTAACTTCCATCACATCTGAGATTACTAGGCCCCAAATTGGTGGAAGCAGTTGTCTTCATAACATTATTTACCTTGAAGGATAGATGCATTGAGAGCTTGGTTGTTAAAACAGCAGTATCGGACCATTGGGCAGTTGCTTTAAAATCTCAGGTGAATAGTCATAAGACATTATCTCTTACAAATAACAAAGGAAAACAAATAAGAATAATTAAAAAGGAAAATATTTCAAACTTTATACAGGAACTCTCATGGATTGATTAGAATCATATGTATATTTCATTAAACAATTAGGAGGAAAAAGTAAAAGTTCATTTTTATCAGAACTAGACTAAGTAATAAAGCCTTTCCTCTCAAATACGTTAAAGCTAGACATTGCTCATTGTGTGTTTCTAAACTTAAGCTTTGATTGTACATGGATTGATACTGAATCTAATAAAGCTGACCGCTGGTCCCGCCTGCCTCCGGCGGATCACGCTACCCCTGACCAATCAGGAGCCGCCGCTGCGCGTCACCCCGCAGCGACGGTCCCTGGCAACGGGCGGTAGCGTGCTCAGTCGGGGCAGAGACGCGGACCGAGACGGTCAAAACAACGTTGGTTGTTTGTGTTGTTTTGACCGTGTCGGTCCGCGTCTCTGTCCCTACTAGACAACCACAAGCGGTCCCCAGGTGTGACAGTGGCGCGAGCACTCGCACCTGGCAGCCCACGTGGTCTCGTTCTGGGACGGGCACTTGCGCCCTAATCCAAGGTGTGAGATACCGTGCCGAGGAATGCGTGGTACGGAGGGCGCCGTGCCGCTAACGGTTTCTTTGTAATAGCTGGCGGCCTTACAAAGTATATAGCCTTACCTGGCATGCGGGGCTCTGCACAGGCTGACCTTTTTTCCCCTAGCTACTCGTGGGACCAAAAATGAACATGACAACAAAACCAACAAAAAAGACACGGAAACGGCTGTCTGTGAGACGAGCTCGAATCTCGAACCGGGCCTCACCAGGGCTTTAGGGTCGATCGCATTGACCGAACCAGAGACCGGTGGGGTCAGTGAGTCGGGTGTAAAGTTAGTACCGGGACAGCTCACAGAAACGAGAAAAACAAAAGAAACGGACAATACGGTCACGGACTCAACGAAGACTGTTAAACTAAAATCGAAATCTAAACGTATGGGACATGCACAGACACGTGCTTTAGCCAGAGCTAGGAGTACTGGGTCGGACCCCGCAAAGGGGCCCGGACCAGCCACTCCTGGTCAGTCAACTCTGAAACGACAACGGCAACTAAACTCGAGCGAGACTTCGCCGACGGACTCCAGACCTCAATAGAGACACAAGGATGTTGTAGACGGACTGACGGCTGCTCAGAGAACAAACCCTCTGACTATCATTGTGGCTAGCGAAGAGTACCCGCAAGTGGGACTCACCCTGACGCACGTCAGAAAATTGAGGGTTGCTGTACGGGAGAAGGTTGAAAAACTTCCTCCTGAGCAGTGGCCAAGATTCGATGATGTGTTTGTCAGAGGTGGCGCTATTGCCATCATAACGGCTAACGAGAAATCGAAGCAATGGTTCTTGAACCACGCTAAGTTAGTTGGAGCGGGTTACGGACAAGGTGAGGGACGGTGGAGTTGAATTGCTCCAGCGATATCGGAGGGCGACCGTCTGGATCCCTCAGTCTTCTGACAGAGAGGATTTGGCGGTCGCTGTCCTGAAGCGCTTGGAGCTCTTCAACCCCACCATTAAAACGGGGGGATGGAGATTCATGCGGACCTCAAACGGGATGGGAACAAGGAGGGGCAAGAAGGGGTCGAAGGGAGGACTCTGGTATTGGGGATACCAGTCTCACCTGTCGTCTCTCAGGGCTATCGAGAACAAGCCCTACCTCGACATGGGCAGGCTCACCGTGCGAGTGGATGGTCCGAACACCAGTGACCAGAAAGGCGCCCCCCCCACCTGACACTACGGCACAGAATCATCATCCTGATGCGACGGAGGAAAGCTAATGGTGCCGCCATTTCGACGAACACCATGATTCCAATATCACAGATTAACTTGCACCGTAGCAAAGACGCGGCAGCCGTTCTGGCCAAGCGTATGGCTATGGGGCACACATGGATCTCCTTGATCCAAGAACCTTGGACTGTGCGTGGGTCTGTAAAGGGGATCGGCCAGGGCTGTTGTATGATCGCGGATGCTTCTGGGGAGAGACCAGAGGACGTGCATAGCCCTGAAAGGCGTCAGTGGGGTACCCCTCTTACAATTCTGTTACGGGGATCTGGCAGCTGTACCGTGCAAGGTAAACTCGGTCCAAGGAGAGATCACTATCGTCTTTGCGTCGGCCTACTTTCCACACAAAGACTCGGAGGTCCCACCAGTAGGAGTTCAACGTCTAGTTGAACACTGCAAACTAGAAGGACTACCCCTCATCATAGGCTGTGACGTGAATGCTCACAACACTGTGTGGGGTAGCGCGGACACCAATGTCCGAGGCGAAAACGTGATTATATATCCGGCGGACTCTTACATGGACGTGGCAAACGTGGGCAGTGAACCCACATTCAGAAATATATGTAGAGGCGAAGTGCTGAACCTGACTCCGGTCAGTCTCAGTATACGTCAAATGATACATGGGTGGAATGTCTCAGACGAGACTTCCCTTTCCAATCATGCCACCATTGTGATTTAGCTGCGCTGTTCTACGCAAAATGGGTTGCGGGACATCCACATTCCGCGGAGCGCTGACTGGGTTGGATATCTGCAGGAGCTGGAACGTATTCTGAGGGGTTTTCCCAAGAGAATCGGAACGGTTTTCGGGTCAGACGACGCCACGGTGCTCCTGTCGGGGATTGTCACTGGCGCCTGAGGAGCAGCAAAGCAAGAGTGGTAGATCGAAAGTCGAAGGTTCCATGGTGGAATGGAAGGCTCGAAACAATGAAGAACAAGGTGAGATTAGCCTACCAAAAGGCATGATCTACGCGAGGTGAACGAAAAGAGGAACTCTTCTCTAAGTGGAGGAAGGAAAGGAATGACTATAGAATGGAAGTCCGCTCTGCCAAAAAGGCAAGTTGAAAGAACTATTGTGAAAAAATCGAAACGGGTAGAGAAGCGGCTAGACTGGGCAAAGTATTAGCCTCTAACCCAAGTGCGTGGATTGAAGCTATAAAACTACCTGATGGCAAATATACAATAAACGATGAAGACACATTGACTCATCTTATAAAGGCCAACTTCCCGGACGGGAGAAGTCCTAATGAGGAGTCCACAACTGAGGAGAAGGAGAACTACCCACAGATGGGCAGAAACAGTGATTATAAATTCGCAAATGATGTAGTAAATTGGAATAAGCTCGAATGGGCACTAGATTGTCATGAACCCTTAAAGTCACCGGGCCTAGACGGGATATTTCCGACACTACTGACCAAAGGCAAAACACTACTTATGAAACCCTTACTGGCTGCTCAGGCGACGAAATAGTTGAAGATGGAAATGGCAATGGAACATCACCTCTTCTATCATAGTAGTTTTTGTCAGACAAGAGTGTTCCGGAATAGAGATGACACACAATTGACAAGGATTGTTATTTAGAGAAAGAATTAACGAGTATTGAAGAAGTTGTCACAGTGACCTCTGTCCAAACGAAAACTTATCCTTGCCTTACGAAATTCCGTGACCTTTAACTACGTGTTTCTACTACATCCAGTGCCTGGCACACTGTGGGTCGAACCTTGAAAACGTTCAACGCTTTTACTTAGCTTTCCGCTTTAGCTTGTCGTTCCGAGGCCCATTTATTAGGGTACAGCTCCGGCATTCGCCTGGTGATCGGAGAAACCATGAAAAACCACCGATCAAAGCTAGTCGAAAAATCGTGCCACCGTCCGGACTCGAACCTAGAGCTTCCCGGTCAGAGGGGCTGCAGTGACATTAGTTGATGGCCTGAGCGATATTTTCAGGATCTCATGGAACGCAGCCTCGCGACGTCCAAGACGAGCTCCCAAGCGCACCACTGCGCTTCCGAATTTTACGATCAAACACTGCTTTCATATGGTGAAAAATGTTCGATTCCACGTGTGGAACATTTCTGTAGTAGGTGTATAGGTCGCTTCCGACCCTTTGAAAAGTACAGTCTGATGAATACAGGGACATGGACAAATAGGTCCAGGCGTGGACTACGTTATTGGAGGTATACCAAGAAAAATATTCCTCAGCTACGGAAGACGATGTCAAAAAGAGGTTTAACTCTCTGCGCTGTCCTCATTCGAGTATCACGTTTCTCAATCAGAGGGCAAACCATACTCAACAGTTGCTCAAACACCTCTTCATTCATACTCAAGAAATTTTGATAAAGAGGAGGTTCCAAGCTCAGTTCACGAGGTAGGTTACGATGACCATGGGTCAGTCGCTTCTTTAAATAATTCCTGACCCACACTATTTTCTTATTATTTAAAGACTCCTTCAACACTGCACACAATACAACAACGCAAAAGAAAGATATACGGCAATGGCTGAGTACAATGCGAGCGATGTGCGGTGCTTCCATCACAAATCTTTAGTTGACACTTCAATTTTCTGCAATATTTTTGTGTAGTATGAGTCCACAACTCTTCAGTATTTTCTACCAAAGTAAGCTCAATATTAGTGCTCAAAATTTTGAAATGTTTGCCAGTGCGAGGGCCTCTTTACGCGGGTCTGTCGCCTCCACCGCCACTTTCCCGCGGGCTCGCGCCATTCGCTTGTGGCCGGAGCGCGCGAACCCCCTGGTTGCGACGCTTGTACCAACGACCTGCCTCCCGCACGCCCAGAAATCAACGTCTACTCCCGACGCCACTTTGCAACAGTGCATGGTGGTGCGACGGGCATACGTCTACCTGGCTCGCGCCAACGAGTAAAAGTATTTTTGAGAACGAATTATGTGCTGCCCTTTGTAATTTAGAGTTTTTGTGGGACTTTAGAGTGAATTTATTCTGTGATATGGCCACCATTCCAACTTTAACAGAAGTTTGTCATTCCAATTACTTTGATACTTTGTATTCTAGCTCATTTAGTCCATAACATTTGTGCATTTTAAGTTGTATTTGTCTATTCACAAAGTAATAAAGCGGACAAGCCGTCCCGCGATGACTCCGGGTGATCGAGGGACCCCTGTCCAATCAGGTGGCGCGTAACACCACGCAACGTCGGCTACCTGGAAGGGAGGGGAACATCAGTGCCGGGCCTAACACCGCAAGCAACGGGCGCCACGGCCGGTTCACTCGATGTTGAAAGGCGGGCGACGAAGTTCGTTTCCTCAGTCATAAAAATAAACATGCGTGAACAATGGATGAAAAACATAAATCGCCAAGATTTATTTGGTAAGTAACGTATGAAATATTACAAAAGTAAATAAAACTGAATGTACTAATAAGCACCATTTGATACAATTGGTGAGAACCCCTCACTTCTATAACATTAACTACAAACAATTAAATGTATTATTTGCAGAAGAAGGGTAAATGTTAAGTAAGAGGGTGCTCAACCTCTTGGAGGATGCCCTTTCACAAGATCCCCAAAAATAAACAGATGCGTGAACGATGGTTAAAGAACATAAATCGCCATAATTTAATTGGTGAATTATGTATGAAATATTAAAAAAGTTAATAAATATGTAGGATCTAATAAAATGTGCACCATTTGATACAATTGGTGAGACTACCACACTTCTACAACATTTACTACAAATAATTAATTGTATTATTTGCAGAAGAAGGATAAATGTAAAGTAAGAGGGTCTCTTAAAGGACGCCCCTTCACAAGCTCCCGAAAAATAAACAGATGCAAGAACGATGGTTGAAAAACATAAAACGCCCAAGATTTAATTGGTAAATTATGTATGAAGTATTATAAAAGTTATTAAAATGTATGTACTAATAAAATATGCACCTTATGACGCAATTTGTGCGACAACCTCACTTCTATAACATTTACTACAAACAATTATTTGTATTATTTGCAGAAGAAGAACGGTAAATGTTAAGTAAGAGGGTGCTCAACCTCTTGGAGGATTCCCTTTCACAAGCTCCCGAAAAATAATCAGATGCGTGAACGATGGTTAAAAAA
>BOPP01000363.1:236665-252928 GCA_017312745.1 Gryllus bimaculatus | reverse complement strand
TATATATATATATAATTTTCTAGTACTATATCGAAAGGGATCAGACAGTGTGACTCCTCGAGTCCTCTACTACTTGATCTAGTAATGAATAAAATAACGAGCTTAAAACGAAAAGGAGACAGAATGGGGAAATATAACATTAACATAATTTGTTATGTGGGCAATGTAGTATTGAATGCTCAAAATTCTGATGACTAGAACGGCTTCTCCATGAATTCAATAAAATCTGCAGAAACTATATTTTGACGATCTCCATCCAAAAACTGAAAGTAAGACAATAGTGAAAGATCATATCCGATGTAAGCCCGTGGTCAATGAGAAACCAATAGAACAAGTGTTAGAAACAAAATACTTGAGAATAGTGATCGTAAGGTCAGGAAAGATGAATAAAGAGATAAAACAAGTCATGAAAGGAAACAGAATTTCCTACTGCTTAAATTTCTCAGTGAGATACAACAAATATGAGTCAAGACTCAAAAGTAAGAATATATAAAATCACTATTTAGACCAATTTTATCATATTGTGTCGTCATGCAGGGTGCAATAATATACAGACGAGAGTGGGTAGAAGTTATTGCTAATTTATTTATTAATACACCACCGAAAAAAACCTTGGTTACAATACTTACGTAAACGAATTATCAATCAATTACTAGTGTGTATTTGTTATTTTTTCTTCATTCTAATGTGCCCTCATTTTTCACAGCGCATCAAGTATATGTATGTGCTCTATCAATTTTAGGTGTACTCAAGTGTATTAATGTGTATGTTCAACGTGTTTATTTACATTTTCAAATGTCATATGTATGTGGACCAGTGTATTGTGTTTAGTGTAAATGTAATTTTGGGTGGAAATTTAGGATTAATTAGTGTTAGGTGTTAGGGTTCCTTTCTGATCCATTATCATTCCTATTCAATCTTGTGTCCATTAATTGCCAATTAAGTATTCAACATAGCAACACAAACTCTTCCCACAAGTTATTAATTTAATGACCAGATTAAACAATTGTTGCACCTCCTTTTCAAATTTTCTTGCAGAAAATGAGCCACTCACTGTAGTTACGTGTCAATAATTAACTTTCAAAAAGGAAACTCTTATTAAAACCTTTGCTAAGCTTAATGATATAATTGACAATATCGATCCATCTGACGAGACCTCTTCTCACCTAGATGATCTCCTTCATAGACATTATGATGTTCTCACTGCAGTTACTGTAGCAGTGTCTAATTATAAATCAGCTCTCGCTGAAAACGATTGTTTTCAACGGATCAATCCCTTCCAACCATACTTCTAGAAATTCCAGATCTAATATTAAATTACCCGAAAACAAATTACCCACATTTGATGGCAACCAAATTAACTGGCTGACATTCAAAAATATTTATGAAGGCCTCATATGTCAAGATGACATGCCTAATTCAAACAAGTTTTATTACTTATCAGGCTCACTTGTGGGAAAAGCTGAAGATTTACAGCATAATCTACCTATAACCGATGACAAGTTTACAGTTGCATGGTATTTATTAAAACAACGATATGACTCTCCCAGATCTATTGTTACCATTCATCTACATTCAATCTTAAATCCTCCTGAACTCTTCCTCTTCTTTACAAAATTTAATTGATTTCTTTAGATTACATGTCAATGCAATTAAGAGCATCAGAGCTGACACTGACTTGTCGGATTTATTGCTCGTTGCATTAATTTGCAAAACTTTTCTAACTGATATTCTCAAACAATGGGAACTGTCCTTGAATGACAGTGAACTCCCCACCTTTGATTCTTGGCTTCAATACTTGGAACTTCATCAAAGAAGTTTGAGAATTTTTGATAATTCCACTGAATATAATTCCAAATCTCATGTTAATGACAAGCCTCACAACTCCAGGGCAGGTAACGTTAACACGGGAAGAAATAAAATACCAATCTGTCCAAAATGCAATTCTGAGCATTTAATTAAGGACTGTCTTCCATTTTTAGAATTATCACCTAAAGCTCGCTATGACTTTATTCTTAAACAAGGCAGATGTTTTAGATGCTTTCACCTGAAGGCCCATGGTATTCTTGTCTTACAAAATGCACCATCTGTAGTAAAAATCACCAAAAACTTCTGCATTTTGGTGATAAACCCCCCACTAATCAACAAGCTGCATCAGTTGTTGTGACCAGTGCTGCCAAAACAACCACTTCAACCCTCATCCCAACAGCTTTAGTATGCTGTTCTAATAACAATAGCAGATTTAAACCTTTTGTCGCATTTCTTGACACCGGAAGTGGTATTAACCTACTCACTTGGAGCACTGTAAATTCTCTCAAATTACCTACAATAAAGGCACCTGTGACTATTTCAGGTATTGGTCCGGAAGCTCCAACGAGCACCCACAGTGCCACCTTGACTATTAAACCATGCAATGTCCGTAATGATTGGTCATGTAAAATCACTTGCTCAATTGTACATAGCATTCCTATTACCCTCTCACATAGTTTTCATTGCGACAATTGGAATTTACCTACAAATCTGGATTATGCAGATCCTAACTTTGATGATGCCAAACCCATCGATCTCTAACTCGGTGCTGATATTTTCTTCAAAATTTTACTGCCAGATAAGTTAACCAGATCCGATGGTGTTTACCCTGTGCTACAAGACACAAAATTAGGTTGGATTGTTGCGGGTCGTGCCCCACTCTCCGCTCCTCCCTCGCGAGCATTCTGCAATCGGATTCACACTCCCTTTGAGTTACCTGATCAGATTAAACACTTTTGGGAAATAGAGGAAGTTTCGCCTCTCAATCCAATCTTACATGAGGAAATAGTCGAATCTCACTTCCTCGCTACTCACTCTAAGAGACACCTCTGGCAGATACTTAGTTAAACTTCCTGTTAATTCTAAATTGAATTTATTGGGTGACTCCAAACCTCAGGCAATTACACGCTTCTTAGCAATTGAAAAATGGCTTGAAAGGGATACCCAATTGAAACAAGACTATCATGAATTACTGACGAATACATTCAATTAGGACATATGAAACCAGCACCCAGGTGTAGCAGTATCATTAATTATTACATTCCATTATTCATCATCCGGTGTTCAAACCTTCCAATTCAACTACCAAAACTAGAATTGTGTTTGATGCTTCAGCCAAAACCACTACTGGCATTTCTCTTAATGATGCATTGTTAAATGGTAGCAAATTTCACAACCTCTTTGATCTTCTACTTAAAATTAGAGTTCACAAAATTGGCATTGCTGTTGACCTTAAAATGATGTATCGTCAAATTAATGTACACTCATCTGACTGGAACCTACAAGCTTGAGTTTAATGGAGAAACT
This sequence comes from Gryllus bimaculatus, assembly GCA_017312745.1. NCBI lineage: Eukaryota > Metazoa > Arthropoda > Insecta > Orthoptera > Gryllidae > Gryllus > Gryllus bimaculatus. The sequence continues at coordinate 249,592 of BOPP01000363.1, read as the reverse complement.
CGCCTTCCGAACCTACTCAGGACTTTGCCTTTACTACGGTGACATATGGTTTAAAACCAGCCACCTTTCTTGCTGTTCGCACCTCGCATCAGCTGGCTACGGACGAATGCACTGGCTTCCCTATTGGCGCACACGTGCTAATGAATGTCTGATTTTAATGTCGATGATTTTCTACATTCATCTCCTAACCTGCATGCTGCCAAAAAAAACCATTTCTGAATTAAATAGTCTATTGTCAAAGGGTGGTTTCCTCCCACGCAAATGGGCCTCAAATGACAAATCTGACAAAACAGATCTTTCAGATCACCTGCTGATCAAGTCAGGGCACAAAATCTTTGAATCCAAAGGCTCCGAAACAGTGTCCACTTTAGGTATTTCCTGGAATACTGTGACTTGACATGTTCACCTTAGTATTGTCAAACAAAATCGATTTTAACATGACAAAATTAACCAAACGATCTATGTTATCTGTGATATGTTCTTTATTTGATCCACTCGGCTTATTGGCCCCCTGCATAATAGTATGTAAATTGTTATTTCAAAAACTCTGGGACTATTCCCTCAATGTGGACCAATCACTCCCACCTGACATTGCCCTAAAATGGTAAGAAGTGTTCACGTCAATAATGATATTCCTACAATTGATGTGCCACGACGCATTCTGCCATCTGAATACTCATCCAGTTTCATCCTCATCCATACTCATCTAGTTTTTCTGACAGCAGCCTGATGGAGCAGCAATCTATGTGAGCTCTGCAAATGAACAAACATGGTACCTACACCGTTAAACTGCTCTGTCCCAAATCTAAAGTAGTGACCTCTAATAAGAAGTGCAAAGGTGACACTACGTTAACCACTTTCGGCATTGTGGGGGAGGACTATTACATGTCAATGCAATTAAGAGCATCAGAGCTGACACTGACTTGTGGGATTTATTGCTCGTTGCATTAATTTAAACATAGGTCATTCACTCATTTAGTGCTAATTTACAGGTATTGTGTATTTTGTTACCCGTAAGATTCATTGTGTTATTATATTGTATACTGTTAGTCATTAAGGTTTCTGCGTTTTCGCACTTGCCACCTCTTCGAGGTGCCCCCTTTCAAATCCTAGCCCTTGCGTTTAATATCTCATTCGAGATAAATCTTATTCTCTTAGGGTTTCTGCGTTTTCGCACTTGCCACCTCTTCGAGGAGCCCAATTTAAAATCCACGCCCTTGCGTGTAATATCTCATTCAAGATCAATCTTATTATCGTAAGACTTCTGCGTTCTCGCACTTGCCACCTCTACGAGGTGCACCCTTCAAAATCCACACCTTTGCGTTTAATATCTCATTCGAGATCAATTTTATTATATTACGTTTGCTCATTTACTGCATTTCCGCGCTTGCCACCTTATTAGGTGCCCCTTACATTTTTTTTGGATTACCTTATTTGTTTGAGCTCAATCATGCCTTCACAATGCTAACGGCTACATTCAGTCACACTGTCCTTACCATTTATTTCCTTGCGCCTTGCAATTCTTATAATTCTATACCTAACTACCTAGCTTGCCCTAACATCTTATGTTTGGGAAGGGTCGAACTAACTGCATTCCACGCACAGTCCGCCCGCTCGACCCAGCCCATCCAGTTGTGGTCACGACCAACTAAAAAGCTAGGAACTGTACAGCCCACTTTATTATTCGATCACTCTATAATCATATGCATATTTGTTATCCGTTTCTTTGAAGAGAAGAACAAGACTGATTTTAAAATGCTCTAAAACTTTGGAATACCTATGCGAGAAATATGCTCAGATTTACTTCGAAACGTCTTCCAATCAAGCCGCATTAATAATCGTTCACTATTGGTGGATGCCAATTTTGTCACTAATTGTGCACTTAGAGGAGAATGGTATACAGTTGAAATGTCATCAACCCTCAGATACCCGCCAACGGTCACATATTTCTGTTCCGCGTCCAGTGTTCGGATTGGGTCGTTCATTGCGTCGTGAGGCGATCTAAACAAGTGCCTGCGACCAAGCACCCACAATACCACTCAGGGAAGTCAAATGGTTGCAATACCAACACCAAGTCCCTGAGGTTCTTGGTAAACTAATTCCTTAAATAGAGCATTTAGGCTGAGCTCTTCAGCTTACACAGTCAAAACGTGTACATAATGCTGAAATAATTGTGTCGCGTTCAAAATCGAAGGGCAAAAGTGCCGCTTAATTTAACATGGTCAAACCCCATCAATCTTAATCCCTTCCTAAATTCCCTCTCCCTCTGCCCTCAATACCTTACAAATCACTGCATTGGTAAGATAGGAAAGCATCGCCATTAATAGTTAATGGATCGTAGATAATGTGCCGCTAGCGAGCCAAGAAATCTGTAAATCCCTCCACAAGCTTTTTCATTATTACCCATTTTCCTCCTAGAGCAATTCAACAGAACCATCCACCGGTAAACGGGTGCATGGCGTGCTTCTGTTGTGCCTCCCGCGAGTGGCTGCAGAGAGCAGATGCGTCAAAAACATATTCTCATGATTCCAAGCAGATCAACAATGAGACCGGCATGTCATTGCTCTGCGAAACTGAACTTGCACCTGTCTACCTGTCCGTTAACGCGGGGACTCATTAGAACCAACTTCTCCCTGCGCGGGAGCCCGAGCGAAAGCAATAGCAAGAGGAAAGGACTCAAGGTCGTGATGGGAAGAAATCGACGATTGGTGTGCTGTTTCACGGCAGACCTAATTGTGAAACGTGTGAACATGGTTGGAAGAGGAAGCTCTCACATTGAACTCGTGATATTCACAAGAATTGAAAAAATTATATTTTCTTTTATTTACTAAAATAGGTCAGTAGCGCAATATTAGCTACGGAATACTGAATACATTAGTTATAAATTACAACTGTAATTGTATTATTGATTCGCTGTTTACGAGAGTTGACAATATTTTGGTGTATTTATCAGTGTCATCTGTAGACCGCCCTATCTCATTATTTAAGGCGACGTATGAGTAAAGTGATAATTATGGTGTTACGATAAGCTCACGATACACCATGGACTACAATAGTAGTCCTCACGACCACTCGCGCTACAGTTTCTAAATGAAAAAGTAAGACTAGTTTAGTAGAAAAGTAAGTAGTTTCTAAATGAAAAAGTGTGGGGGTTTTGTGCGCCGTAAGAAGTTAAATGCGATCAGGTAGTCCTATACTTCGAGAGCGGTCATTGAGTGAGAAAGAAATGATTGCGAGAAGGATGTACTGATGTTTTGGACGGCAAAGATAACAGATTAACAGACCTCATAGAATCAGTGCACCACAGTGAATTTCAACAAAAAGCAAGTACACAAGCCATTGAAATGCCTGATAACACAGAAACTTTGCTGACACATACGATTTACTTCGCGAGAAACTCGAGGATCTTAGCGCCGTGAGTGCAGACGCGCACTTACGCAAATAACTTTGGTTTTAACCGGTCTGTACCTAAACTCCGTCGATGAAATGCAAACACTTCATCACAGAATCCATAATTTCTGAAGAAAAGTTTGGTAAGTTTACCATCTATCAATGCATAAAAAGTGATACCCAATTTAACCATGAAGATCTTCAAAGTATCTTCGGAATGGATACATGGGCCTCCGGCCGGGTAAGCTGTCGCTCACATAGAACACCATTAACGGGTCGTCAAAACTTTGATTGAAAAGGTACAGGTAGTTAAACAATACCAGTCAACAGAAACGCAAAATCACTGTACCTACTGTGTGTTCAAAAGCTATAGAAAATCTGCTTGAGATGCTCATCCGCGGACACAGAAAACTAATCAGAATATAGACACCAAAAATTGTTTACAATTTCGACAAAGAACGTTTACTAAGTGCACAAAACATAGAATACGTTTACAAAAACACAACTACAAGCACACTTGAGTAAATTTGTTCAAAAATAAAAATGCAACTTTCTATAGCATTCCATTCTATTTATGACCACATATTAATAACTATCATACGTTGTGACTGATAACTGACTTCTGATCTCTGTAAATATGATCGAATATATTTCGTTAACAGCAGAATACCTTATAGGGCCGGTTTCACCATCAGCCGAATGAAGTTGAGAGTAAGCCTTTACTCTAACCTAGTAACTCTCGAGTAGAATATAAGCGTGTCACCATGCATCGACAGTGTTATTTTACTCTAGAGTACATACTCTCCGATTTACTCCGCGAATCAGCTAACGCGTAATGTTTGAGAGCGATGCAAGAGACTGTGAGAGAGAGTGACGCTGGGAACTACTGAGGACCAACGCGAACCTTTGATTAATTCCTTATATTCTATCATTCATTTCAGTTTCGGAGTTCTTGGCTTTATTATCTGGTGCGGTGTCATCGTGATTTGAGTTGGGATAGTTCATTTCTTGGTTTTTGTATCTTTATTTCTTAATAAATATTCATTTTTATTCTCTAGAGATGAGTTGTTATTTTGTTAGTAACGCAGAAAAATCAAATTTGCAGTTCGTTTACCGATGGCGAAGCAAATAAATTTTCTATAACTCGGGAACGAAAATGTTTAGTTTTTCATATGTTGCTGATATAGCGTTTTCCTAAATTTTATTATTATTATTATTATTATTATTATTATTATTATTATTATTATTATTATTATATTATTATTATATTATTATTATATTATTATTAGTAGTAGTATCATTTTTTAAACTTGTATTCACCTTTGAACTACTTTTAGTTAAAATGTTGGAAAGGGATTCTGGAACTCAAGAAAACATGCGTAAATGATCTCCCCTATACGTCGCATACAGTCTTTACTAAATAAATATTTCTTAGTACGAGCAGCCTTTGTGGTTATTATTCCTTTTGTTTGTACGTAATATCTTTATTTCGTATCCACATGGGCAAAAAATAAATTTACAAGTTCTCTACAGTTTACATTGTATCTGATGAAGTTAACAGCTAATTTGGTCAAACAACCTCGGGACAAAATCTCGATCGTCATAATTAAAACCATTCTATTCTCTCTCGCACTAATGGATAATATTCCGCATAATTGCTAGAATCGTCTACAAATACTATCATTTGTAATCGTCGAACCGTAACAACACTTCGGAGGTACATGCACGTTGAAAACTGAATTTACTCCGTACTTTACCCGACGGATTTTCGCGGTGTAAAGTTACTTTCGAATTTACTCTCATGTAAGCGATTTACACTCGAGTAAAGTGTTGGTGAAACGCTCGAAGAAGTTACTCTCGAGTAAACATGATTTACTCCAGAGTAAACTCTTACTCTTTGTTTGGTGAAACCGGCCCTTAGTGACAGATTCTATTGAACTTATAATCACCTTCATTCTGTCAACAGCTCCCACGTTTTCATTGTAGTCCAGAACGCACTTCGGCTTCATCCCCTCCCGCGTCTGGCGATCCGCTTTTGAACTGGCTTCTATCTCCGACGTGTTGCATGAAGACAGCATCCAAACTTCACTCTTGTCACACCATTTGAGGGCGATCAGTATAACAGAAGACTTGAGTTTGAATTTCTCCCTTCTTAAGTCTTCTTTTAGAGTTTGGCCACGTCTTTCCTGGTTTTACGCGCAGTCCCACAAGCATTCGTACCCATCGGAGAGAATCGGAAGCCGAGCTCGGGACGCTCCAGCTAAGAGGGCCATAGTAAATATAAGTATTGAATATTATCCAGGATATTTGTATATGCCAATTCGTAGCTCAGAGCGAAAGTTGTTCGCCTATCACCAAGGAGGTCCGACTTCGACTCCCGAACAATCTCATGTAGAATTCGTTAAAAAAAACGACTGCTTCACAAGGACTGACCAACACCTGCGTGTATTGTCGTAAACCCTAACACTGTCCCATATCTAATTCCGCCCCAAATAAGAAACCGAAGATGGCATCCAACTGCTTTCAATATCCTCTTAGGGGGGTCAACAAGGATCGCAAGCGATCTATGGGCTAAAACTACCAAATTTATATGTTGATATAGTGTTTTTATTTAGTTATCGTACACCTGCTGCACTCTTAATATTGTTTTTTGTATACCGGCATTATAAACGACCTTTTCTGTTGCAAGAAATCGTTCATAAAAGGGAATTTTAGGCACAAATGCTGACATTACATTTTAGGGCACATATGATAGCGTCATCACACATTCAGCCAATCACAGCCAGAGTGGGGAGGTAGATGTAAACCGAACCGCCGACCACATTCTTTTTCGAACAGAGGTCAACTACACAAAGTTGTTCACGACGAAATTAAGTTTTGATCTTATAAATTTCTCATGCTCTTATACAAAAACGTATGCAACTCGTTTTTAATGTTGCTTTATCGCATTTGTACAAATTTGAAAACTCGCTCCTAACGTTGCTCGTTTTCGAAACATGTACTCCTGCAATAAAGCTTAACTTTACAAACTGCATCAACTATTGTTCAGCTTTTATTAAAACGCCTTCATATAGCAAGGATTGTTTCATACGTTGAGAAAATGATTTTGTTTCTTCGGTGACCATCAGGTCCAGAATTTGTGCTAACATACGTATGAATACAAAAGCCACACGAGGTCGTCGAGGAGCCGCAGGACTAGAGGATTGGGATGCTGATTTACTCGTCAGTCTGGAAACATCTTTGTCATTGTCCACACTTCACGCCCGTATAAGCAGGTTGGTATTGACATAACTTTGTAAAATTTAATGTTGTGTGGTGTGTCTCTTCTCACTTTTGAACTGAGTGTTGTTCTTATAGTTCCATTCATTTGATTGAATCTTTTTATTTTTTCTTATTTATGTCGATTTCGCTATAGAATGATATGTCTGCTCCCAAGAATGTGAAGTGTTGTATCTGCTCTACTGTTTTAATATTTACTACAATTTTAGAGCGTATAGGGTATCGACCTTGGAATGCCATCACTTGCAAACTTTGGTTTTTGTGTCTGATATTTCAAGATATTATTCTGCCATTATCCGCTGCAGTTCATACGTTGCTTTTTGCAATATATCTTCTCCTTCTGCTATTATTGCTTGGTCATCTGCAAAAAGTATTGTCCATAATTTTGATGTAGTTAAGTCTAGGCTATAAAATTTTAATCTGCTCTTCCACTCCCGAAGAGCTTCGTCTATGTAGATATCAAGACTGCAGGCAGCGGAAATGAGATTCCTTAGAGCGGTAGCGGGATATAGCCTTTTGGACAGACAAGGAAACACAAATACGAAACGAGCTAAATGTAGAAAGTCTTATAGAGAAAGTCACCAACTACAGACTCTCATGACAAGATCACATGTTGCGAATGAACGACAGAATTCCTAAACAAGTGGTAAATTATCAGCCGAGAGGAAAAAAGAATGTAGGACGTCCAAGAATGCGCTGGAGGAACCAAAATCAAGCGGCGTAACATGCATTATGCCTAAATAATTGATAAGAAGAATTTGATCGTCATATTCGATGAGCTCTGACCGAGTTCCCGCGCAATCTCTCCTTGCCACCCCCGGTACAGCACGCCATCCAGGTAAGACACTCGACACTTTGGTACGGGGAGGTTATCCTCGAGATGGTAGACACCATCAATAACTTTCTCTGCCTAATCGTACGGCAACATATTTACGCACGAGCTTTGCCACAGACAGGAAGTCTGGCGCCGCGCAGAGGCCGTAGGATTAGGGCTCAAAAAAACGTCATTAGTGCGTCGCAATGAAGTGGGGACTGGAAAGGACCGGAACGCAGGTGCAGAACACCCCAGACGTATGGGGATTTTGGGGATACCTAGGAATTGAAGCAACGGCCGCCAGATGCGCATGGCGTCGAAGTAATAACGTGATGTTGGTTCCCGCGCGAGCGCCACAATGACGTCGCGAATCACGTGGGCTCACAGGGTACAACTCGCGAGAGCGAATCGCGAGGATGTGTCTTTAGCCCAGTGGGAGTCCTAGTGCAGATGCACTAATTTGCACCCCCCAGGAGAGTGTGTTGCTCTTGTGGCAACCCATGTGTCAGGAAGCCGTAGTGGAATCTCACTTCCACTCAGTGCTCATGGTGGTATGTCGTGTGCTTGATTAGTGGCGACTGCCCCCGAGTCAGGCAATTAATCGCCAGTAGTTAGGGATCGCTCATGCGATCCGGGGACAGTCTACCAGCGCTGCACAAAGATAATTTAAATAATTGCTTGTAAACAATTTTGTGAACAAACCTGCAAATAAGTTAAGCCCTGTCCGTTTTTTGTAGTGCTATTCCTACGACGCCACATTGCCAATACCTGGAGAGACGTAACGACTTGCGTTCACGTCGCCTTGGACCGGCATTTAGGCAGACGCTCCCACCCACTTGCAATCGATCCTTGCGGGACTCCACTTGCAATTGGCTAAGAATCATAAAGGTGTGTACATAATGTTCCATTATTCCAGTAAGGTATTTCTATTCTCCGAGATCGTTGTTTAAGTTACGAACATAACCAATCTACAGCAACACCACGAATTCCATATGAAGATATTTTTTAAAGAAAAAAGTTATTATCAATGACGTTTAAAGCTTTTGAAAGATCTACAAATATTCCAATAGGTGCTTCGTTTTGATCCATGGACTATGCGACATGTTTATGAAAAGAAAATATGGATGCTTCCGTAGTTTTTAATTTTCGAAATCCATGTTGTCACTCTGAAAACGCGTTGTGTTTACTAGGAAAGGTTTCCATTCGTACGCAAAAAAATATGTTCAAAGTTTTTGAAAAAAACAGACTAAACAATCTGAACAATTTCGCGGTAGTTTCCGTTATTACATTTTGTTTTTTACAGAAATGCATATTGCAAGAGAAAATATTAATGTGATTAGAAGGATTGGTTAGAAAAAGAGAAAGATCAAAAAGTTTTGATTGATATGAATTCTGGCACATACGGTGTACCCGAGCAGGAAGATATTTATACCGAAACACAATGGTAATATGACAGCGATTCTGAGAGTGTTTTGGGAGCTGCAACTCAACGAGTAAATCGCAAAACGTACGTGGGTAAAGATGTACCAACATTCTAGTTGAAACACAAAATACCTTCAACAAATAAGATACGACAGCAGTAACGTAGTAGTAACGCAGCTGCTAGGTGTGAAACGTGAGTGCAGAAACTTGAAAACTGTTCTAGATTGTCGGAAAGTGTTCTTTACCGATACTATCTCTAATATTGTTGCGTACACTAACGTAGAATTAGATCGAATGGGATCTTCATTTTCACAAAATTCAGAGGACTGTCCGCGAACACATTTTGAAGAAATGTCGGCGTTTCTCGGAGTTCTGGATCATGCTGGTGTAAAAAAGGCGCAACACCTAAATGCAGATGAAATATGGGCTACTGACGGAACTGCACCTGACCTTTTTTTATTGCAGCAATAAGTAAACGAAGACTGTACTCTCTTTTGCAAGCAATTAGATACGATGATTAACTAACAGGGTGCAAAGAAAGAAGGAAGACAATTTGGCCTAAATAAGAGAAATATTTGACCGGTTTGTAAATTATTGTATATGTAGCTACATTCCAAGTGCATACACCACTGTAGACGAAATGCTAGTACATCCCGAAAGAGCCTGCTAAGTATGGGAAAAAGATATATGCACTCTGCAATGCAAGAACATATTACACGGTCAATATGGAAATATATTCTGGAAAACAACCTGAAGGACCATGTCAGATTTCATATGATTGTGTAGTTTTGATTCCAGTGTAGTTTTGAGATTCCAGTGTAGTTTTGAGATTGATACGTCCAATTGACAACACATGAAGAAATGTGACAATGGACAATCATTTCTCTTCGGTATTGCTTGCTAAGACTTTAAATATGAATAATCGACTGACAGTTGTGGGAAATCTTCGAAAGAATAAACGAGAAATTCCTCCAGAACTTGCATCAGTAAAAGGTAGGCCAGTGCACAATAGTATGTTTGCTTTTGGACAGAAACCGGGAAATCGGAGTCTTCTTTGCTCGTATATTCCTAAGAAGAACAGAAATATATTGATTATTTCTACCATGCATGATGATGTGATTTATGCCGAATCTGGAGACCAAAATAAAACGGAGGTAATAAAGTTTTACAATTTTACCAAAGGAGGTGTAGACGTGGTTGATCGCCTCAAATCACAAATGTTTCAAGAATAAGCAGACGTTGGCCCCTCCCAATATTTTTCAGTTTGATTAACATTAGAGCAATCAATGCTCAGATCATTTATAAAACAAATACCAATGACATGATGTCTCGCAGAAAATTCCAGACTCAGCTCAGCGTAACTTTTGCGAGACCTCACATGTTGAAGCGTGCGTCAATGTCGCTTCGTTTGAAGGACAAAATTAGAAGTGCTACTGAGTTGAAGGTCCACCGAATAATGAAAAGGGGGATCTTGAAACAGAGAAAATAAAATGCGCTTATTGTCCAAAGAGGAAAAAAAGATATACGTTGCATCGCTGCAATATTTGCTCTAATGCACTGTGTAAAGAACACACAGGAAAGACTGCGTTTCTCTGTAATGTATGTAGCTCCGCGAAAGCTTACTGTAGTTCTTCATAAATATTAAAATTTTCTATTGAGTGGATTTATTAACATGTATGTCATTATGATTCATCTATATTAAATACATTGTCTTAAGAAAATATGCCTACTTTATGATTTTAATTTACTGTATGATTTAGTTTGATTTTCATTCCTTATACTTCTTGTGTTGTAATGAAGCAAATATTGAGCTAGTAAGGCATATTTACGCAATTTTATTTCTATACATGTTATACAACTCAATAACAAATATATTAGAATATTAATGGATGTGTGCCATCCACAATAAAGTAATAAATAAAACATTAACGGATGTGAGAAATAATCTAACACGCGAGTAAACGCGTAACACAAATAAGCGCAAGTAACAAAAGGTTACAGATATCTGGGAAAATGCCTGTGCATGATACATTACATACGTGAGTTAACGGGTGTATGATGCCGGGCACACAAGTCTAACAAACCACCCAAAAATTCATTGAAACCGGCCGAATATTTATTTTTTAATCTACCTATTATTTTGAAAATTCCATCGGAAGACGTGTCGGAAACAAATATCGAGTCTAAAATTTTTGGGGAAACGTCTCATGATGAATTTTTTTGTTAGGAGACCCTTAGTGAGATCGGCAGCAATTCTCGAAAAGTATTGGTTAAAGAGGCTAGCCACTGTTGCCCGATCGTTTCTAGGTTTTTAGGTTTTCAAAGGTTGCTAGTAGATTTGGTAGAATTTTTTGCAATATTCCACATAGCTTTTGTTTTTTATTATTAGAGTTCAAAATATCCTGATCATGATCTATGATTTTAGCCTGTCTTATGATTACTCTTAAAAATGATTTGTATTTTGAAAATAGGAGTAATTCTTGAGATACGTTATGATGCTTAGTAATGTTAGAAAGAATCCGTTTGCTTTTACACGATGTCCTAATCCTTTGTGCTATTAAAGAATTGCTTTTCCGTGAAATATTTAATTTTCTTTCCTGAAGAGAAGAGGAAGTGTTCAAATCAAATGAAAATGTGGAAAGAAAAAAAAGGAAGATTTATAGTTTGAATCAACAGTATTGTAAACCCCATCCTATGACTTGTAGCAAATAACCGAGAATTTTATTTTACTTTTAGTAAACAATCTACTCATACGTGTATTATTTAATGTGAGAATGTTCGTATTTCTTATAATCGTGATAATTTGCGTATTGTGATCACTATCCTAAATCGTTTTAATTTCATATCAGGTAGAGGTTTTCTTATTATATGATCGATAGCCTTCTTTGAATTTAGTGTGATGCGTGTAGATACATTTATTGTAATATCTAAACCGAAGGAATGCATTAAGTGGAGAAACTGCTCTCTGTTCGACCGAAAAATCAATGTTATGTAGACAAGTGGTTAGAGCGAGATAGTGTTATGTTAACATGCCCTTTTTTATTGTATTAATAGAAAGATGAAAGGTTCTTCTATGATCTGGTAACGTTTGAATCGATTTTACCGTCTAGTTTTCGCGTAACGAGACCGTAAAGTTTGCCGTTTTAACATCGGCTCTTATGGTGACCAGACAGATCTGACCTGAAATTTTAAAATTTTGAGAAAATTAACAGTTGAACATGTTTTTAAAAACTTTTCTTTTGACTAGCATCTCGAAAAATCAATATGTCCAATTTGAAGGAAATCTAGTTTGAAATGGGAGAATTTTGCAAAATTAAAAGCCTAAATCAGCCCAAAGGGAGACGTTCGCGCGCTTTCTAGAATGTCGGGTCTGTGACGCGCATCGGCAACACCGCACGCGCAACGCGCGTCATTCAAATCGAGTGACTAGAACCAAGAGTTCGTGCATTCCCTTGGATCTTCTGGGAGGAATTAAAATATCATTACTCCTGGAGAACATTGCTTTTGATAGTAACCAGATATTCAGAAAAGCTGGAATTTTATCGATGTAATGGTTAGTGCGATTTGAATGAAAATTTCATTTCAATTAATAATCCCAATGACTCACTTCTATACTACTCCCTAAGAAAATATGGATGATTTTTTTTAAATTCAGTACAGTAGTATTATTTTGTATTGCGCCGAATGTCAGGTTTTTGCTCCTGAACAAGGATTATTTATACTATTATTCGAAAATTATTCATATTCTCTTTTTTATTATAGAGATACGCAAGTGGGTTGTCATCGTCTTTTGCATCACAGTTGTTTACACAGGACTAAAACCAGCAATCTTTAGCATAGATCAGCACCTGAATCTGTAGAGCTACTGAGTGAATGAATGAATGAATGAATGAATGAATGAAAGCCTCGCCGCCTTTCTAACATGGCTCCGCCAGAAACGCCTGACGCTAAACATTGAAAAATGCGTGGCCGTTAACTTCACCCGTCAGAGGGCAGACCCCGAGGAAACGGTGTTGCTTGCG
>BOPP01000363.1:217908-235843 GCA_017312745.1 Gryllus bimaculatus | reverse complement strand
GCACTAACGTTTAATTGAAAATTTTAAATTTTTGGTTGTATTTTATATGAGAAAGTATCACCATATATGTGATACAGGTTTCTTAGTGTTCGGAAATTTAAACTGAGTTATCTTGAGTTGCCAGCAATTGCCAAGAATAGTCGTTGCACGATTGTATTATCTAAACCTTGTGAAACAAAATGGTGAAAAGTATTATTGCCCGAATTTGCCCCTTTCCGAAATAATCGATTTTTTTCAGATACTTGTACAGTCGCTCGACGGGAGCTATTAGAGCTTTTGCGTGAGGGTGAACTCTTTTATGCCACAGATTTACGGAATAGAAAAATGCTAATGCAGTATGTTTCTCGTATTGTTCTTGGAAGTATTCCAGAGGCAGTATTAAGTGAGAAGACACGGAGATTCACCTTCCAAATTGCTGACAAATGGAAGGCATGTAACAGAATGGTAGACAGATTCGCGGCAAGGAGCCCAGCATGATTGGGCGACGAAATGTTGTGTCTAAACTAATACGTTAGACGTACGACGAACGAAAGAAAACGAGAACAAAAAGGTGGAAAGAACAGCGAGATATTACAGTCCCATTAAATTCGAATTTGTGAAGGTGACAACACATAGCACAAATGCAGAAGTAGCTCGTTTAGAAGAAAACATTAAGAAGCTTAAAGAAACAAAATTGAATATTGGGGGTGCAGATATCTCTGTATATCACAAATTATTGAAATATATGCGGGGAAAAAGTGTAATTCACTTACGTTAATGCAGCCTCTCAGCAGTTCTTATTTATGATACATCTCCATAGCAAATGAATAATCTTAAACAAATTATTAATAAAACCTTTCCGCAATGAAGCTTTTTATGTCTTTAAGTGTTTCTCGCTAAAATTCGTTTTTTCGAGACCCTTCTTCACATGTTTTACACACTATATTTTATAAACTGGCGGGTTCATGGATTTAAAGAAAAGATACTGTAAGATCCCAGGAAAACGCAAATAATTCTAAAATATGAAATTCTAAAAGAAAATGGTACTACTTATGTGCATCCTAAAACAAGGAAGTGGTACATCGAACGATGGGAATCTGTTTGGCAGTTGTTTCAAAATCTAGAGCAGTATACTAGCATCACTGGGATAGATGGAAGTCTCGTTCGCCGCTTCTGTTGTTTTACAAGGAGTGAGAAGCAAGTGTGATGTGACTACGGAAGCTTTAAAAAAACGCATTTGAAACAATAAACGTTTATGTCAGTTTATACGGATGAGCATTTCAAGCGCGAACAAAATATTAATTCATGACGCTGATGTCACAAATGATTGTCCCAATAGGAAAACTGTCCGAAGACACGCAGGAAGCTCGACACAAAGACCTCAAGTCACTTCGAGAAAGTTGTATTCTAAAATCATCTAGAGTACGTGGCAATGAAGATATGCTTTATTTCCTATTGATTTCTTCTGACTCTGTAATAACAAGCATCCGGCGACTATCAACTGAGGAATCAGCAACCGACGGAAGGTTTGAAGTTGTGTATGTTCCTGGAGGTGATGTGTCACGTGAAGGTAGAATAGCAGATTCAGAGAGTCTCAGTCTACTATCGTAACTTTTGTTTGTTATTACTTTTTATATTTTTTTATTTGCACTATTAGGTATGAATTAGAATTAGAATACTTCATTTTGAGTTAGTATCCCAGGAACCTCTAGTATGAGTAAGCAATTGCATGGAGTATCTCTTAAGTAGTTGCAATATTGATAACCTGGCAACCCTTATCAAGACTCGAGGGCAATGAATTTATTATATTTCGTTCCCACACTACTAAATAATGGAAAAAGGCAGAAGGAATATTTCTGACCATTTTCAACAGCGTCGGCTTTACCGTTCTCTTGATAATATTTTAACACCGCTAGATGAAGGAAATCAACCACTGCGCGCCCGTTACAATTGCCAGGGCACATTGTGCCTAACCGTCACGGACGCTTGGAGCAAAGTCGGCGCCGTGGCGCACAGTGCAGTGTAAGTATTGTTTTAGGGGGTATATAGAGTCGGGTGAAAGTGCGTGTGTCAAGTGTAAATAGAACCCGGTATGAATGTGAATGTACGAATGAATGAAAAAACAAAACCAAGAAAATTAAATCAAATAAATCATCAAATAAAATACCAATCAAGGGTTAGTGCAAATCTTATGTTGCCGGCCAAAGCATCGACTTCACCCATAGGTAAAGTTAGAAATACGTTAGTAAGTAAGCACTGCCCCCTTCTTTGCCGCATACGCCAAAGAGCTGCGGCGCATGTACCCCAACTTGACAATAAACTCCCGCCTCGCCAGTGCTACTGGCGGGGGGAAATTGAAAAAAAAACTACCGAGTGGGCATTCAATTCAGAAAGAAATATTTTTCTAAGCTTCAAATGTGTTGCAATGATAAAATACTGTTTTGCGGTGTTAATATCAACCATTCAAGGTGTAGGTGAATGCAGAGATGGATTTCCTAACAAAATTAAGCGTGCGACTCCCATACCCACTATAGTTGCGTGCTTGAAGGCTTACAGTATCTAAATCCGCCCATGGGCAAATTTAATAATTACATTCGTAATTAAAAATTACATTTTATTGAAACTGTAAGAGGTTATTTAGCTTTTGGTAGTTTTAGTATTTTAATAGAAACCCCTTCTCTCTTAAGCACTATATTTATCTAATTGTTTGCATTTCCCGAAGAGTAGTAATGCATTTTGAATGGTTCTCATGTGTTATTTTCAAAACATTTAAACCTCTCTTCATTTTGAGTGTACATATCAAGACATACGATTACAAAAGACTACTCCACTTGGAAATCTCTTTTGAAGGTTTAACCTCCAACAATGGTATAATTTTATTATTGAAGGTCTCGATAATACAGTTCTCAGAATTATATGTTGCAGTAATTTCATTTTGTCAGCTTACTTGTATAAAGTTCAGCTGTACTTTACACAACAATCTGCATCTAAATCAGTATCACAACATATAAAATTAAACAAAACCAAAAAATAGTTTCTATGAATTATACAATCGCACCGCTGGAAATAATATGGCACAATGCAATTGCAAACATAGTTCTAAAATTTCAATCAAAACTATTAAAACATTAAAATTTGATCATGCAGTTTAATTAACTAAGCAAAAATAAAATAGGGGAACAACAGAAAAAACAAAAAAATGTATTTTGAGAAGTATAATAAAGAGCAGTAAGAGTCAATGATTAAGATTTCTGTCAAGTTAAATATAAAGCTTTATACAATGTTGGAGAGAAACAAACTGTTGATCGTCTTGTTAAGCAATCGAATAATATAAGGTTTGTCGTACAATTGGCTCAGGTAATTCAAGAAATAAAAATTAAAAACAAACATTGAAAAAAATATTTGAAAACTTATTAATACGTCAGAGTTCTCGTAATATTGGGGATTTTTTTTTCTTCCTCAAATTCAGCTTTGGATATAAACCTTCCGCCAATTCGCTCAGATTGTCATATTCACCGCGTGTTGATCAGGCAACGAACAGTATTCAAAGTGATTCAACACGAAGAAGCACGAGTCCTGAGCAGTCATGCCAATCTCAAGGACATCACGGCGTTGCCCAATTTACAAAAGACTTTTCGCCATATTCTAATATGGAAAGTTTTGTCATTATTAGCTATCACTGCACAAAAAATGTAGATATGTGTCTATAAGGTTACTTTTTATCATTTTCCTCGTACTAATTGTGTAATGGTGTTTTTTCTATGTTCAATCTTAAGCTTCAATTTTTCATTCTGTGACCACGCGATCTGTTGGTACTAGTTAAGAAACTAGTACACGGTAGCTCTTTATGTGGTATTAAAATATTTTTATTTTTCATCTATGAAACAAAATTAATTCGAATAATTAAATAAAACTCAGCATATAAGTCCCTATTTTGTTTATGCAGGTCTCACAACACGCACTTATCTCGCAAATAAATATTTTTGAACGTAACATGGACTATCTACTAGAGAATATGTCCCTTTAACCACCTTAAAATCTCCGCATACAAACATGGATTCAAAAGAATGATTGCTGACTTTGTATAGTGTTATCTCCATTTTTTTAAAGAACATAATAGAATCTACTACTCTCCTTGTTGGAGGCGTGTAGATGCCAAGTAATACAATTTTTAGCGTAGGAAGATGTACTACAGATAATGCAAAAACATTTTAAACGGAATACACATTTAATTCCGCAAAGGAGATAGAATCGATATTATATCTGACGTAAATGCAAGAAGCCCCATATGCAGGACCTTTATGCATATGGCTCTTCCTTTTCCCTAAAATAATAGCCTGCGAGGTCAAAGTATGGAATTTCGAAAATGCTAAGATCCTTATGAAATAACCGATGTTCTGTAAAGCAGAGCACATCCATTTGGTTTACAGTGGCTCTCACAATTGAACGTACACCTTTAGTGTTACCATGAATTCTTGTCATGTGAATATTTCACGATATACAGTATATATAATTTTGATATTTGAGATTTTCTGAAAGGTACAGTGCAATTTGAAGGCTAAAATTGCTTTATTACATATAAAATTAAATATTTTGTGTATTACCTACTAATAAGTGTTGCACAAAAATGAACGTACACCATCAGAAGGGCAGGTTGAAACGTACCCTTCGAAATGTTTTCCTGGGCTCCAAGTAGTAACGAAGAAATTAGTCGAAAGTCAGATTTGCGGAGAGCAACATCGTAGTGAAAATGGCCCCGAGAAGAGAAACGACGGTGGAAGAATGACTTGTTGTGAATTTAGCCATGAGGGGAAGATCACTACGACGTATTGCAAAGACCGTGGGAAGACCTCATTCAATTATTCAAAGTATTGTACAGAAATTCAAGTACGATGACATTTTAATTAATAAAACGGGTAGAGGGCGCAAACCGATACTCAATGAACGAGATAATAAAAGAAATGTCGTCAATCACATCAGAAGCAATCCACGCCAGTGTTGTTAAAATGACTCCGTGGGTGGTTTCAACAACAGGGAGAACTGTATCCACGGAAACTGTCCGAAGGACTCTACGAGACGCAGGTTACAACGGGAGAGTAGCCAAGAAGAAGCCTTGGATTAGTAAGCCCAATCGGCGCAACAGACTGCAGTTCGCGAAATATTACAGAAACCAGCCTTCAGAGTTCTAGGAAACTGATTTTCAGCGATGAATGTAAATTCAAGATATTTGTTTCAGACGGGCAACAGTACGTTTGGAGGAAGGTTAACGCAGCCTTAAAAGAAAAAAAATTGCGTGCTACTGTAAACCACGGCGGGGGCTCCGTAATGGTATGGGCTGTATGTCTGCATCAGGAGTAGGGAATCTCCATTTTATTGATCCCACAGTTGACAAATTTGAATATTTATCAATATTGAAAAGTAAAGTCAAAGTGCAGCGAATCTTGGACTGGGACCGACATATTATTTTCAGCAGGACAACGCGCCTATCCACACAGCACATATTGTGATGTTATGGTTGCTATATAATGTTCCAAAGCGCCTAAAAACGCCGCCACAATCACCCGATCTCAACCTCATTGAGAACTTGGGGTGGGAATTAGAAAAAACGTGTGCAGAAGCATAAAGTTTCGAATAAAAAAGAGCTCAAGAGGGTTCTCACTGAAGAATGGCAGAAAATCGCGCCTGAATTTACATGAAAGCTAGTAAAATCAATGCCATCAAGACTGGATGCTGTTATTCGTGATAAAGGTCGTTCCACAAAATAATGACCTATTATTTTTCGTTTTTCTTGAGGACAAAAATGTACATATATTTTTGTGGTGAATTGTGTATGCTTTAGAAGTTTTATTTATTATCTATTCACTTATTTCAAAATATTTTTGTAATGTATGAATAAAGAATGTTTTCATTAATACTCTTTTTTTGTGCCTGAAAATTCAGCCAATAGTTTTTCTACGCCAGTTTGTGTTTTCTTACATAGTGTACGGTCAATTTTGAGAGCCACTGTAAGTCGCTCCATAGAGCTGCTTCCATAAACTCTGATTTGAAAGGGATTGAACATTATGGTGCAGTATGTGTATCTTTTGCAAGTACTTACACGGATGTTTTTCTATTACTCGCGGACCTTTTCTTGAACGAATGCCCTTGCTTCCCCCTCTCTGACACAATAAACAGTTGAAGACAAAAGCTCACAGCGTGCACTGATGACAACATTCCAAACAAATCTCACTGGCGCGAAATAGTAACTATTTTCCGTTGAAAACGAGTTGTGATTTTCTTAAAAAATCTAAAGACATTACAACAAATAAAATTACAGGTGAAGATCCATCATAGGAGATACCTGGAACTCCTAAGAATGTTAGAACGCACATTGTTGAGAAAGTTGGGACGGCATGACTGATTCTCCAGAGATTGGCATTACTTCATGAACCGGATTCGTAACTAATACCCCCACTCTACCCGCATTTCTTCAATCCTTCGTACAAGAAACGTTGCGCGAGTAATATTGCATCTGACTGTAGTTGCAATCTACTCTATTTCTACCTCGAGTGCGTAGTCGAAGGTTGTAATGTACTGGTCGCGCAAGTTTTCTTGATACACGGGCTCCCTAACTCATGCCCAGCGCTGAATAACACGGCTCGTTGAAATTCTAAGGTCCGACTCGGAACGGCACGAATCAATTTACAATGCTACCATCTCCCACCTCGTACCATTAAAACAATCGTATTTTTCGTGTCTGTGTGTTAATTAGTGGTTTGCTCACACATCGTTCCCATATTTTACGTTTTTGGCTTTTGTTTTGGTTTAAAGATTACGATAAATTTGTTATTTGAAACACTAGTTAACAGTTTCTTCCTTTTATACGACTTTGGATTATTATTATTATTGGTAGAAATATTTATTTAGACATTTTATCACTTCACAACTTTACGTGAAGGTTAAGGTTAAGGCAGAGGCAGCCCCAGGGCCCTCTCGGAAAACTCCAAAAACGCCACCATCTCACCGTATCCACACTCTTCATAGTGGGGAGAGGAAAATCATTGCTAACGTGGTGGGCTGTTGTCAAAGTGAGAAAGAAAACAACGCTCCTTGCCTCTCTTAACTAAGCCTTGAAGAGGACGATCATTTACACGGGTGCAAGCATTGCATCCGTGAATAGAATTAAAAAAATTAAGGTTTCGCACCCAGATCAGTCACCTGAAACTCCAGGCAAAAAGAGGTACTACTGTCGTTTTTATTAAATGAAATACATGGCACTTGGAAATATTTATTATGTTTTATTTTTTCGTTAAGTGCATGAAACTTTTTTTCTTTGTTGTCAGAACAAGAACAAGCGGAAAAATCCTGTTCCACGATTTCGTTAAGGGAGTAATTATGAACACTATTCATGTTTTTACACAGTCCACAAGGTCGTTCCTACAAACACGAAACTACTACCAGTACTGAAACAAAAAATCAATTGGAATTGGGGCCCTTCATCACTTCGAACCATTTTGAAATTTATGGGATTCGTTTGGAAGACAGTTCAGAACAAACGAAAATTACTGTTAGAACGAGGTTATATTGTAGATTTGGAGTTCTCGATACCTGGTAAGAATAGTGCATCTTAGAGAGGAAGGGAGATTTTGTTATTTAGATGAATCGTAAATAGACAATAATATGACGACAGAACAGTGCTGGCAAAAGGCGAATGATATTTTTGGAGTGACTTCGTGAAACAGGTCTGCAAAACGACTCATTGTTAGCACAGGTTCTCAAAGTGGTTCTGTTGCAGATGCTAACCTAATAATGGAAGCGAAAACGGTCACAAGTGGATTACCATGGACAAATGAACTCCACCAATTTTGAAAAATGGTTTAATGCGCAATTACTCCCAAAAATACCACCCGCATCAGTCATAGTCATGGATAATCATTCTAGGCAAGCCGAAAGAGTCCCGACAAGATACGACACCAAACTGACAATCATAAAGTCGTTAAGGAAGAGGGGAATCGATTGTGATCACGATCAACGTAAAAGTGATACTGTTATTCATTTTCCACCATACAATTGTGACCTCAGTCCCATAGAGTTAGCATGGGCTAAAATTAAGAGTGTTTAGGGAGCATAATGTCACTGGAAACAACAGTGCAACACCCCCGTGAACTCTCACACTACGCATTCTCTACTGTCACATCTGCAGACTGGAAAGACCTTTGCGAACACATCCAGAAGTGTGAAAACTGATATTGGCAAAAAGAGGAATTTTGGAAATAGCCATCGACGATATTATAGTTAACATCGCTGGGGACACGGCCAGTGAAAGTGAACGCGACAGCTATTCCGATGACTCGAAGTAATTACAATCATTCACGCAAGTTCATCCTACGCTTTGGCGTGCTATGTTCATTTTAACTGTTGGTACGCCCTTTAAAGCTGTGTCGTAAGCAGAACCTTCCTCTCCCCCCACCCTTCGCTCCGGAATGTCAAGAAAACTTGCGCGATTAGTACCTAAGCATTTCACGTGCGTCCTGAGATTGTGGGGATGACGTATTAGGGTCATATGCCAACAGTGCTTTTTAAATATTTAAATGCTTTTGCCCGTTCTGTACATGTCATAAGAGATTTTAGTTTTGTTTTTTTTTAATTGAGGTTAATGACAACACCCCTTTCAATGTGAACTATCCAACTCCACAATCATTGAAATGTATATAATACAATTAGAACTATGACAGAAGTCGGCATCATTGAAATGAGTATTACTGCATACTTGAACCTAATAATTGTCGTGGAAAAGAAGAACGGTGGAGCGAGAATCTGTTTAGATACAACGAGAATCAACGAGGTAACCGTACCTAAGAACAAGGAACCTCAAAATTTGGACGAAATATTGAGGAAATTTAATAAAACCAAAGTATTTGTACCAGTGGATTTTTCAGGCTCTCATTGGCAAATTGCTATCCACTCTGGTAACAGAAAATTTAGGGGCTTTTTTATATAGTCGCCTCAACTATGTTTGGAAACGGATGCCATTTCGGTTGGGGAACACGGTTGCGGCATTTTTCGTTGTCTTGATGAGAAATTAGATGATAAGGTTAAACAATTCGTTACGTCTTATATCGATATTGTAGTATCTTCGCAAAATTTCAATGAATACCTTGACCATTTGAAACAGTTACGCTTATCGGAAAACAAAATGAAGTTGAATATTAATTAATCTCAGTTGGGCACATCTCAAATAACATTTTTGGGTTATCATATTAATATAGAGGACATGCAAATTGAATCTATCGACCAAATTTAACGGCAACAAAACCCGAGACAACTGAAATAATTTCTAGTTATGTGTATGTGTACTAGTCACACTTCAGTCCCGGTTACGGAATTCTTACTGCGCCTTTAATTATTTTTGTTTTAAGATAGGAACTAAGTAGTATTGGACAGAGGAACACGAACAAACATTTAATAGGATAAAAGCTGCCTTTAAGAACTCAATTATTCTAAATCACCCAGATTTTACAGTATTTTTATCTCCACACTGATAATTCTACTTTCTTTATTTTTAAGTTGCATTAATTAGAGTTTTTCTTCTGGAGGCCAGAGCAGAGCAGGGAGCAGGGAGCAAGGAGCAAAGCAGGGCAGAGCCCAGGAGAGCTGAGCAGAGAGTAGAGCCCAGAGCATCGAAAGCAAAGCAGAGCCCAGACAGCAGAGCAATAAAAAGCTGGGCGAGCAATGCACGGATACTCATATTCACGATTAATTAATACAAATAAAAAAGCACCCAATTTACACAATTCCACTTTTACTTTCCCGTATACAAACATGTAAACTGAGTAATATACAGTTTATAGGGAAAATGTAATGCTGCAGAAAATCAATTTCGAGATTTTAACGGAAATACACGTTTTGGAATCCTGATACCGTAATTTTGTGTGTGTGTGTGTGTGTGGTGTGTGTGAATGTTGGTTTTCTTTTTCAAAACGTCCGTCCGTCTGCGAGCGCCACTATCGCCAAAATCATACGTAAAATTTTTTCCAAAATGGATATTCCATAGTCGATCTGGCTCGAATTGAAGCGCTGCGATTTTGAAAAACTTTCTTCAAAATTTGGGGATACTTTATATAAACTCCACGGATAATTTCGAAATTTTCTCAAAAACTGCTCCGATTTTTTCTTTAAATTTCTGTAAAAATACAATAAAATACACTTATAAAAGTAGCATAAGTCTGATTATCATGGTGAACTCTAAATTTTCAAAAATTTCAAAAGATTAAATTTTTCGGGCGTCTTCGTACACCTATAAAACTGAAAATGAAGATTTTTCCTTCACTGTTCTCCGTACAAGTACCTTTCATGAAGGTCATGTACATATTTTTGAAAATTTTAGTTTTCGTGCAATATTGCGAGCAATACATGCAATTTCAAAATATTACAGAAATACGATTTTCTTTAAAACGGCTGCAATTTTTTCTGTAAACCTTTGTTAGGGATAGTACTATATTCACTCTACAAGATGACAAACACCATATTGCTCCATTATTTTGTTCCTTATTTTAACTTTTCTCTCTCGTCATTGCGTGCAGCGATGGTGTAACTGTTAGCGTATCGGATACCCAAGTTGGCGGGTTCAAACCCGATCGAAGCAGTGGAATTTTAAGGGCGAAAAAATCCTTCGTACGCCTTCCTTCGGAGGGGAAGTGAAGCTGGCTGTCCCATGTTAGTAGATTTACTCGCATGACAAAGATCCTCAAGCCTAAATGACGCGTCTGAGATAAATCCTAAAATCACCTGTTTCTCGCCAAAGAAATACCTCCTTCCTCTGCTAGTCGGTGAAAGGAGCGTAGCGAAATTTGCGTGGTCAGACGGAAGAGCGGGCCTGATAGCCGGAGTCTCGCTAATAAGGATTCATTCAATTCATTAATTTTAGGGACAATATTGGAGGCAATTTGTTCACATTATTATGCTTATGCGTAGATGTGCTTTAAATAATGTCATCAGAAGTTTCTCAAAAACTCAACAGTTTTCTGTGAAAACCAGGTCAAAATTCCACATTTTCAGAAACGCTGAAATACCAATTTCTCACAATTTTTTCCAAATTATGTCTTCAAACTTTACGTAGAGATAGTGTTAATTGCACTCTTTAAAATGACGTAAACTTAATTTTGGGGTATATTTTTGTTTTTTCAAAAATTACGCAAATGTATTTTATTTATTTATTTATTTTGGAAAATTTCTGAATAAGCACATTGCCAGCAATTTGTAAACACTACTGTATTTGTGAGTTACAGTACTTCAAATGACTTCTAATAAATTTTTTCGAAAACTGAAAAGTGTCCTGTATTAAAGAGCTTCGAAATTCGAATTTACAGTAGTGCTTAGGCGACGTTTTCTTAAAACATGCTGCAAATTATTCAAAGAAAATTGCAATTCAGGGCGAGGTTTCATTGTCTTTAATATTCATAATAAATATTTCAGTCCTATCATTAGAAAACACAAAAATTAAGAAAAGTTTTAAAACAATGTTCTTAGGGCGACGATAGATGGCAGCTGGCAAGAGTATGAGGCAAGTTCGTATAGGATAAGGGAAATAGAAAATACCGGAAAGTGTGTGCCAATCTGTAGCACTAATTTATTCTGGGTTAATTTCTCTGAATAAATATATTCATTTCCTTTGAAAATAATAAACAATTTACATGTTTCTGGAAGCTTTATATGCTTCTGCAATGCAAATTCTTACCCAAAAAGCAAAGTGCTTATTGCTCATCCGTTCGGAATATCTAAGTAGTTTGTAGGACAAAATATGCTTGATATTGTCTTAAGAGCTAATTGCTAAGCTATCCTGTCCAATCCGAAAAAGAATCGAAGCCTATAAGACTTACATCCGCCCAACCCTGTCCTACGCCCATCCCACATGGTTTAACACGTCAATAATCAACTATAGAAAGCTCATCGTTTGCGAAAATAGCCGAGTCATCCGCCTTATCTTGCGTCCCCCTCCGCTAGACCGCTTCAATAACCTAAGAGACCTATATAATATGCCCCACATACTCACCTACCTCTATACTTCCACAGTCCAAACCATACAAAAGTTCATTACCGATCCCCAATTCAGAAACATAATCATACCCCACCACCATATGCTCCGAAATCCCCCCAGACACACGGAAAAAACACCACCGTGATATCCTGCAACTCCCCCCTCCCATTACCTAGGCCAAAGGGTGGACATAAAAAGAACCGACAAACGACATTAAACTACGGACTAAATACTGACCCACGATGGACCAAAGAATAACACTGACCTTTTCTCAACCCCTCCTATATCCCATCCCACTCCTCTCCTTAATCCATTCCCCTCCGCTTCCACTAAGTCCCCAAAACCCCTTTTCAAAAATCACCGTTACTTCCCTCTCCCCCACTCCCCGTCCCTGTACGGGGAAAAGGAGTCGTAACTTATCAAACACACCACCGAAAGAAGAGGGGAAAATGGACGAAGAGTCGCATTAAAGACATGCGTACCAGGAACAAACACTATAGATCCTGTCCTCCTCCTATTATAAATAAAACCGTTCAGGACTTTACTATTTTGTTGACATTAGTGGCTAGTTCATCTATTCCTCTAAGTTCTGGGTGGCATAAGAGTAAAGAAAATATTTTTTTAACTACAAGAAGAGTAAAAGTACTGAAAACTGAATTCTCTTTAAAAAGTTAGGGGTTAAAGCTCACTTAATATTAAAAACGAGGCTTAAATCTTGAAATAATTTTGTTACAAAAAACTAGACAGACACCCTCCTCTTTTGTTATGGCAAAATATCAAGGTCATTATTGGCGCACTGATGATCTACATCCTATTCATATTAATGGACTTAAATGGTAATAAGTACTCACAACTGCTACACATGAGCAATTTACTTGCTGTACCTTTTGCTAAGAACTCTAGTTACTCCAATTATGATCCCAACCTTCTCAAAACTCTTGAATCGAAATTTCTAATGCCTCAAGATCTTGTTTCGTCATTGGTTGGTTCCAATGATAACCATTATAACAGTATTTTCACCATGGACAAATACTTTGTGTCATACAAAAGTAGTAATTCTGCTCCAGACCCCGACAATATTCCCAACAGTTTTCTTAAAAACCTACTAGTGAATGACCTCGCCCATCTTCATCAGATATGTCATATGGTCAATTCAGACTTTTCCGGACCAATGGATAGAAGGGATAGTTGCACTGATCCTTAAGCCTAATGGCAGATGCAATCTATCTAGTTATCACCCCATATCTTTAATGTGCAATATTTGCAAGCTTCTTGAGAAGATAGTATGCAACAACTTAACATGGTTACTAGAATCAAAAATTCTTGTCTCCTTTCCGAAATGGATTGAGCACTTTTTGCTCCACTAATTTTGCTGGAATTGATGCAGAAATCTGTGAGGCCCTTAGCACGTACCAACCTACCAGGATTGTTAGGCTTTATCTTGAAAAGGCCTATGAAATGGTCCATAAACCCAGACTTCTATCATTTCTAAATTGCCAATCGAGCAATATGTTACCTTTCATAAAGAACTTCATTGGATACATTTCTCCAGGTTCATATTAAAGACAAGACTTTAATCGCACATTGGGATAAAAAATGGTCTTCCTCAAGGATCAGAGTTAAGTGTGTTATTATTGCTCATCGACATAAATGAAGTGAGTAATATTGTAAAATGCCCAGTGAAACTATGGCTGTTCGCTGATGTTCACCTCTGTAGCAGCAAAGATATTAAATTAACCACAACCATTATGCAAGAATCACTCAACACAATTAATGAATGGTCCTATTTGTAAGGATTCATCTTATCAAAGACAAATTCAGAAGTTATGTTTTCTTGAGAGCAAAGTTTTGAACACATCTTCAGTAGTGCTGAAAACTGGTGGCCATAATCCAAGAAGAATGAATACCAGCAAAATTTTGGATTTAACATTCGACCATAGGCATTCGTGGAAATTCCACATTTCTTCTTTCAAAGCTGATTGTTCTGTTAGACTTAACACAATCAAAATGTTGTCCTCACATAAATGGGGAGCTGATGCGCGTCGCCGGAGGGTCGGCGAAGAGCCCTGCTGATTAACGGACGCGCTGCCGTGGCGGCGTGGGAAGGCGCCCTAAAGCTATTGTCTCACATTGGCTTCCAAGGTAATGAAGAAGCGGATGTAGCTGTGAAAGTATAGATCTCTCTTCCCGAAATTGAAACTAAGAGCGCCTTCCCAAGTCGCGACGGCAGCGCGCTTCCGTCAAGACTCGCGGTACGCGAAGCGGAGGAGGGGGACGTGCCACCAACAGCAGAATACAGCTTTAAATGGGAGCCTTCCTACTGTGCCGCCGGTCGCTGCGGTTCACCTGCTGCAGTCCCTTTGTTCTACGTCGCCGGAGGGTCGGCGAAGAGCCCTGCTGATTGACGTACGCGCGCTGCCGTGGCTGCGTGGGAAGGCTCCCTAAAGCTGGCGTCTCACTTCCTGATCTTAAAAATCACCTCTTACTTGCGATTAAGAAGCTTTAGGACCCGAAATGGAAAATGTTGCCTTCTAAATTACATACAGTAAGGAAGAATATCGAGGAATCTCCCATCAGTCTCAGCATCAGCCATTAGTGTTAGCAGAAAACATCACGTGCTTATAACCAGACTGCATATAGGTCATTTTAACCTCAGTCATAGCTACTAGATGAAAAATCTATCCCTGATCCGTGCCCTAATTGAAGTCTTAGGGCGCCTTCCCGCACCGCCACGGCAGCGCGCATACGTCAATCGGCAGGGCTCTTCGCCGACCCTCCGGCGACGACGGACAAATTGATCGCAGCAGGTAAGACTCAACGACCGGCGGCCGCAGTGGGAAGGCTACCATTTCAAGCTGCATTATGCTAGCGGTGGCGCGTTCCCCCTTCTCCGCTTGGCGTAGCGCGAGTCTTGACGAAAGCGCGCTGCCGCCGCGACGTGGGAAGGCGCTCTTACAGTATCTACTGATACGAGCTGATACGCTGTAGAATTTCCGTGAATAGCATTTGCAGCGATGCCACCACTGGAAGAGAGGGAGTACCTGACCCGTGTCCCTTCTGCTATTGATGGGAGGGGTACTTATGACGTTTTATGGCCGGACACCCCCGCGCAGTTTGGGGAGAAGGGAGCCCTTTATCAGCAACCGCGTCCCGCCGAATCCTCGAGAGGGTGCTTTCCCCACCCACGCGACCGCTCGTCAAAGAGACCCGACGTTAATTGCGCACACTTGGGGGAGACAGATTTACGACCCCAACAAACCGTGGCGCACGTGCGGGTCCGAAGTAGGCCATGCCGATTTTTTTCGCCCGCCACGACAAAAACATCGCCCGCGGCAGCAACGAACATTTTAGCTGTTAAAAGGGATCCCGCGTCATTGGTCGAAGCCCCGCCCCACCGTGCTCCGCGAAATCCAATCGCGCATATCGGGAGGATTCTCACTGGAGAAGAGGGGAGTACCGAGACTTCATGATTCGGGAGAGCAGCTCTGAAAACTCGAGCTCTTACACTCTGACTTACTCTAACATTCTTGCGGAGGGAAGTCGAGCCCTCACGCTGACTTACTGGAATATTCTTGCGAAAGGAGACACAATTCCCGGAATGAGAAGTGCTCTCGCTGGTCGTGAACGCCACTGACCAAGTATCAGTGCACAGTAGCACGCGGTCACCTGTCAGAGTTCGATTTGTCCCGCCTACGACTGTCGTCCGCGATTGCCCGATACGGAAGACGGAGGACTTCCGATGCGTCATCGCCGTAGCTGCCTGGAGGTTGGCGACGTCATCCACGGGTCCGGAAACGATAAGGGCGCCTTCCCACGTGGCTACGGCGTTCGCGCTTCCTTCGAGCAGCAGAGCCCTTCCGACGCAGCCACCGCCGCCCGCCGTGGAAGAGGGTGGGATCTGGAGGGGTAGGTTTCGCCGACCCTCCGGCGACGACGAACAAAGGGACCGGAGCGGGTAGAACGCTGCGGCCGCGGCGCAGTGGGAAGGCTCCCATTTAAAGCTGTGTTCTGCTAGAGGTGGCGCGTGGCCCCTCCTCCGCTTCGCGTTGCTGGAGTTCGGCGTCGGCTGCCGCAGCAGCCGCCACCCGCTGCACGTGGGAAGGCCTCCATTCAAACCAATGCTCTGCTACGCGCCGCGCTGCTCCGAAGCGCACCGCGGTCGCGCCGTGGGAAGGGGCCCTAAACGGCCTCGCTGAGGTGCAGCCGTGGTTCTCCGCAGCTGTCTGGGCGCGGCCCGCCCGTGACGCCGGTCAACAACCCCAACACTGTGCGTGCTGTGATGCCCGCCGACAACGAAAGGGTAATCATTCGCTTTGCTCCCGCTAGAATGCGGAAGAACATTTCTTTTAGCAAAGCTGGAAAGAAGGTGCCATCAGCACAATATTAATGACGGCTTATTAACTGAATTGCAATTATATCGAGCCAAACTAATGAGTAAATTTAACTATAAAAAGGTCGCAATTGTCATAATTGTAGATAATTTGTAAATCACCCATCATCATCATTTAGGCATTAATGTTTGTTTACCAAAGTGTCATGATTATTATTGAAAAAACCCCTTCCGCTCCAGAAGCCACACACACACATTCGGCAGGTGTGAGTGTTTACACTACTAAGCACCTTATTGTTGATTGCCATGTGATGACGACTGAGAGAGCAAATTTGAATATAAATAGTGGTCTCGCAATAACATTTATGACAAAAAATGAAAATTTATACAAGATTGAAAATTATAAAATTATTTGTTTATTTGTATTGTAAAATTATAAAATGTTATTAGTAAGTTAAATAAAAATGATGAGTTTGTGTGTATTAAAAAGAAAATGTGTAAATTCAGAACATTGAATTTAGCGTGGGCAGACAAAGTGATTCGTACAGTGATGAAAGTAGGTGAAAATAGTATATTCTTTACATCCTTGTATAGGTCACAGGAGCAGGACATACAAGTCATTGTGAATGATTTGTATAATTATTTGTATGATTAGCAAAAATCTTCAAAATAACATTAAGTTGAAGGACATGAACCTGAGACATCATAAAAGATCAAAGGGCAGGAGAGTACCTAAATATGTCTGAATTTGGCTTTAAGTAATACGTAAACACACCCACACTGTACAGATCACATATTAAGTTAATTACAGAAAAATCACTTTCATATTAAAGTCTGCTGTATGTAGATAATGGATACAGATGTTACTGACCATTTTGCCATACTAATAACTTAAAACCGTCCAATGATGAAATATTATGAAGCAAAGTAAGTGAAACAAAAAGTAGTCTTAAACTATAGGAAACTAGATAGAAATATTGTGGTAGCAGACTAGAATATGGTATACCATGAATCTAACATTGATAAAACATCAGCGGCATAATCGACAGTAAGCAAATCCAAAAAATAATTAAAAAGTAAATATAAAAAAAAGGAAGAAAATCCTGTACTACTTAAGAACTCATAAAATCTCATTTAACTAAAAATATTTTTTTTAATAAATGAAACAAAATCGTAACAAAAAAAACATTAAACAACAATATAACAAATAACAACAAACTAAGTAGACTAACAAAAGACAATTATTATTTACAGCTTCTACTTCAAATAAAAAATGATTAAAAATCCCTCTGGGACTTTATAAATAAAAAAATTTTAAAAGAATGATGAACAACTCCATAAAACAAACACTTTCAGAACATACTGGTATCTTGTTAAATGAAAAATCTTAAATAGCTAATTATTTAAATGAATTCTTTGTAAACATTGGACCAAATATGGCCCATACAATCAAAAGATTAGCTGATGAAAATGATGCATTAAATATTGAAACACCGCTAATTTCCAAGTTTTTGAAGCAAACCAACGAAAATGGGGCCAGTAAAATTACAGGTACATATAATTCAAAAAATCGGCTGGGGTGGAAAAGATTAATCATAATAAAAAATATC
>BOPP01000363.1:193485-205434 GCA_017312745.1 Gryllus bimaculatus | reverse complement strand
TATATATATATAAATAATTTTAACTTAACTGACTATATATCCATAAATAACGAATTGTGCTGAATGAACTGGCTACATTATTTCTCAGAAAACAATTTGGAATTTTCTATTCAATATTTTTATGAACTATTATACAACTTGATTGAGAATTATGTTCCAAAATTCTATACTCGTGCTAATTCATATCCACCTTGGTACTCTAAGGAATTAATTCGTTTACTAAAACAAAAATTTATTGCACAAAAAAATTTTAAATTTTCATTACATTAACATGACTATTTAAAATTTTCTGAACTACCTAAAATGTGTAAAAATAAAAGTAATACTGATTATAATAACTATATTAAACAAATTGAGAGTAATATACCGTCTAACTCTAAAACGTTTTGGAAATATGCTAAAGCTAAGAGAGGTATAAAAGGTTTACCCAATGCAATGTTTTTGGATGATTTACAAGCATTTGAAGGCAAAGATATTGTTAATCTTTTTGCTGATTACTTTGAATCAGTGTACGACTCGAATGAGTGTGTCAACTCCAACATTGTGAATCATTATTTCGACACTCCAATTAACATCGGTGAAATTGTAATTACACAGAAGTGTATGATGCTATATCCGCGCTTAATGTCAACAAAGGTATAGGTCCTGATCTTATACCACCTCTTATAAAGAATTGCAAAACTAATCTTACACCTATACTTCATACACTTTTCTCGAAATCCCTCAAAGTTGGCATTTACCAGATATTTGGAAAAAAAGTTTTATTACTCCAATTCATAAATGGAATGACCGTTCAAATATAAAAAATTATAGACCCATATCAATAATGAGTGTAATTCCAAAGTTATTCGAATCAATTATAACAACGAAACTTTTGACAATTGTAAATGCAATCTTGGTAAACAAACAACATGGATTTAGAAGTAAGCGTTCAACAACATCTAATCTTTTAGTGTTACAACATTATATAATTGAAAAAATTGAAAACTATTCACAAGTTGATACCATTTATACAGACTCTGTTAAAGCGATCGACAATTGATATACTATTGATGAAATTAAATCATATTGGTATTCATGGGGTATTTTTGGATTAGTTGAAAAACTATCTTACCAACAGAATTCAAAACGTCCAATATAAAACCTACGTTTCGAGAGACATAAGTGTAACTTCTGGTGTTCCTCAAGGATAGCATCTTGGGCCTCTTCTATTTTTGATATTTATGAACAACTTGAAGTTTTCTTTCCCAGATTGTAATTTCTTACTTTTTGAAGATGATTTTAAAATTTACTGACAAATAAAATCATTGAAAGACTGTTGTGAGCTTCAAGAATGTTTGAACTCACTTATGATATGGTGTAATTTCAATAAAATATCCTTGAATATCGATAAATGTAAAATGGTGAGGTTTTGCAGATTTAGGTCGCAAATAGTTTATCATTATTCTCTTGATAATCATATTCTCAAATCTCTATAAGAACATAACAATCTTGGAGTTATTTTTGATCCTATT
Source organism: Gryllus bimaculatus (assembly GCA_017312745.1). NCBI lineage: Eukaryota > Metazoa > Arthropoda > Insecta > Orthoptera > Gryllidae > Gryllus > Gryllus bimaculatus. The sequence goes on along the minus strand of BOPP01000363.1, from coordinate 203,920 downwards.
TTGAAATTTGATAAACATATTAATTATGTCGTTAATAAAGCCAATTAACTACTTGGATTTGTTATGAGAATGACCAGTGAATTCAAAAATCCTTCCATTTTATAGACTCTATATTTTTCGTTAGTGAGATTAATTTTATTATATGCTTCTCCAGTTTGGTCGCCTCATTATGACATTTATTCAAGAAAAATTGAATCAACTCAACATAGGTTCTTTAACTATATTGCGTGGAAACTTCAACTTTCATCACCATGGTTCACACATAATTATTTTCATGTTGCGAGCTTATTGAACATTAGCTCACTACATTCTCATAGAAAATTCAATGATTTTATATTTCTGTATAAATTGATAAACAATGATATTGATTGTACTGCACTGTAATCTAAACTGAATTTTACCTATGCGAAATACGAGAAATAACTATAAAACTTTTTATATACCAATTGCGAGATCAAATCTGCAACATAATGCACCAATATGGCTCATGAGTAGACAAGTAAACACATGTAATATAGATATATTTTTTACATCACTCGAATTGTTCAGATTTAGCAAGGAAAAAATATGTATGCGAATACTATTAACTTATATTAAGTAAATATTGAATGTAATGTATGTTGGGTGATTGCCTGATTGATAGATAAATAAATAAATAAATAAACAAACTTGTGAATGTCCAACACACTACTGTGGAAAAAGCACCACAACAATCTCAAATCCCAATACCTTCCAAAACCCTCTCTACCAATTCAAGTTTAATACTTGGTAATTTGGAACTTTTACTGTATTTGATAGCCACAAAGAGCCATTGTGATTGTTCTCTCTTTGATTATTGATATAAACAAAACATTATTTACTATGCTGATTTTGAAGATATGAATATCACTATTTCATTATTTAACCCTTTTATGGAAATGGTAGTGGCTACTCCACAGCTTTGATCAATAAATAATAACAACCAGTTCAAGAGGAATGGTAACTCCCGAACACACTTCCTCATGATGATTTCATGAGGCATTTAAATCTAATTTAGAAATTAAAAGAAAGTCCACACCTTTACATTAGTACATTTATGTTACATCACACTACATTACTAACAACTGAAAGGTAAATAATACATTTTTCATATTTACCAGTGAAATTATGGTACAAGAAACATTTCTTAAATCATACTAAATAGGTTGAATGATAAGATCTGAATTTGACTTCATACAAGGTTTACAATATTTCCCGAGGGACAATGGGAAAACTGCTGACCATAAGTTACCATACAGTTATTAGTATTCTTCAACAATTCTGATCTCTGGATGGCTAAAGCTACAAATAAAAACATTAGCTCCCTAATGTTTACTAATATTGGTTACATAAAATTTACTTCATGTTTACAAGGGAAAACCTACTTGCAGTAACAAAAAAAGTCCTAGTTCCAAAATTGATTTGCAAAGAAAAATTGGAGTGAAGCTTTTCAGCAATATAACACACAATGAAGCTACTACATTCTTCTCTATACATGTCCCATAAACAGCGAATCATATCGAAAGTTTTAGAGCCTGTCCCCTACATCGAGAAACATATCGCTTGATCTTCTCCTACCGTAAACTGCAATTTGAAGCAACAAGCTGCAGATGTTGCTACTACAAACGCTGACTTTTGTGAATACAATGGATTCTCCTCCTAAAAACACATGAAACTTACATTAAAACTTAAAATACATTATATATTATATGTTTAAAATACATTATATTAATATATATTATTGTTTAAACCTATTTTCAACTTCAAGTTATGACATGCTTCATTCCAACAACTTCCTAAATAAAAATGACAGAGAATGCATATATATTAGGAATAACATAATCATACAAGTAAAGGTATTAATATTGGAAATATACAAGTATTGTTTACAGAAGTACTAACAGATTAGGGCAAAATATCTTCCATAACATTTTACAGATTGCATGAACCAAATGTACTTAATTTCATTAATGATCTCAAATACTTGTCTGAAACACAACACTTAAACAATTACTTTGTAATTGGGGAATCAACTTAGATATACTGAAATCTAACATTTATATGTTAGATTATATTATTAATTTTAATGAATTTGGTTACATCTCATACATAAATATTCCAACAAGGATTTGTGATTATTCAAATGAAGAGTCATCTTGTATTGACCATATTTTTGATATATCTATTTAACTGTAAAATCTCTAACATGTGACTTGGTGCAGACAGATGATGAGCGCTACTAAATTATTATTATTATATGATGATATTGAGATACTGACAAAACTAATATCTCAAGGGATACATTCATAATAAATTACAAAAAGCTTTGTGATAAACTAAATAAGATAAATTGGAACAATGTTTATAATGAAAATAGCTTAGAATTAGCAATCAACATCTTTATAAATATTATTTCAGATGCCATAAATGCTTCTAAAAAAAAAAAAAAAACTTTTTTCCAAAGTACAAACCGCGTAAGGAATGGATTGCATCAGGTCCAATTCAGTCATGTAGAGTAAAAAATAACCTATATAATAATTTATAATAAGTTCTTAAAAAATTTGGTTGGATAATTTACTGAATGAAAACAAGTTGGATCAAATGAGGAGACATATGAACACCTCAAAGATAGTCTACATCAAGCAGCTAAAGAAGCGCTTGGTGAAATACCTTTAAATAAGAAAAGGAGAGGGAAAAGCTATTGGATTACTCAAGACCTGGAGCAGGAAATAGAGGCAAAGAAGAGACTGTATGAAAAATGGTTGAGTACCAAGAAGAAAATAGAGACGAATATAAAACCCAACGAAATAGAGTTAGAAACATCATAAGAAAAGAAAAGAAAAAAAATCATGGGAGCATAAATGTCAAGAAGTAGAAGTGTACATAGGTGGAATAGAAATAGCTTAGAATTAGCAATCAACATCTTTATAAATATTATTTCATCTAGTGAGATTTGGAAGTTCATAAAAGAGGTAAATCCTCCCCAAATGAAGTCCGCCTACAATGTATATCTGTAAGCAAATGGGAAGAGTACTTTAGGAAATTATTAAATGAAGGAAGATCAGACTTACTTGAAACTACAGAAAGGGAAAAGATATCTCTGGCATTGGAAATTACAGTAACCAAAGAGAGAGTTAAGAGATATCAAAGAAATGACAGGCAGTAAAGCTCCGGATCCAGGAGAAATCCCAAGCAAACTGATAAAGAATGGAACACCAAAGTTTGTGCGAATGATGACAAAAGCTAATGATTATGTGTATAAATAAATGTGATATACCAGAAGACTGGAAAATGGCTTGTATAACACAAATATATACAAAAGGAAGGAAAGACATATGTGAATATTATAGAGGGATAGCAGTGACAAATGCGTTCAGTAAGCTATGTGGAAGAATATTAATAGAAGACGGAAACAAGGCGTATGAAGAAGAAGAACAAAGTGGGAGGTCGATCTTGCTTAGGTAACCTGTTTTGTCTGTCCCAGGCGATGCAAAAGAAATGGCAAACAGGGAGAGAACTTTACATGTCGTCTTCCTTGATATAGCAAAGGCGTATGATAGTGTGCCAGTATTAAAGGTATGAATAAAAGTAATGTAAATAAAACATAATAAATGCGGTGAAGAAATTGTATATAGATCAAAACGGAAAAGTGGAAGTTGGAAAACAGATGACCCAAACATTTCCTATATCAAAAGGACTACGGCAAGGATGGTGATTGTCACCTAACCTCTTTAAAATTTATGTTAATGCGGTGTTACAGGCATGGAAAAGAAAATGTGTTGGGATAGTAATGATAATACAACACTATACCATACTGGTGCTGATAGAGCAAGAACAAGAAGATTTTGAATACATGACTAGGAAGGTAAAAGAAGGATATGAGAAATAGAGACTAAGCCTCAACCAAGAAAAAACAGTATACTGGACTCTAGCCAGTACACATGATGGAAACAGGAGAAATAATAAGATCAACAGAAGACATAAAGTACTTGGGAACAACAATAGGAAAACAGGGTTTTTATAGAAAGGAATGTGAAACCCGACTCATTAAAGGAAGAAAAATTTTAGGAGCCCTGAATGCAGTTATCTGGGATCGAAAGATAAGCCTGGAAACGAAAATTAGAATATATAAATGTATGATTGAAAGTATCATATGGAGCAGAAATATGGCAGCTTCCAGAACAACAGAAAAGAAAATTGAGAGCTTTGGAAATGGATTTCCTCGGAAGAGCTGCAGCAATATCTAGAAAGGAAAGAATTAGGAATGAACAGGTTAAGGAAAATAATTCCCTGCAACATGATATTATAGAGGAAATTGAAAAGAAACAACTCGCTTGGTTTGGAAATGTACAGCGAACGGAGGAGAGAAGACTCCTCAGAAGATCCTTAGAATGGCAACCAAGTCAAAGGAGAAAACTAGGCAGACCACGACCAGAATGGAAAGACCAGATCAGAAAGATATTCGAGAAGTGGAAATCACCTCCTGATTCCAGGAAGAACAGGGAAGATTGGAGAAGATTAGGTGCCTGAAGACCGAAGTAGCGGTTAAGAAAACGGCATAAAGAAGAAGTTCTTAAAAAAATATCCTCTTGATACGAACTTACAAAATAAATATTTGAAATATAAATCTGCTTTAGATTCATTAATCAAAATCACTAAAAATAATTATGATGAAAGTATTTCGAGTGAAATTTCAGGCAACTTTAAATAATTATGGCAATTTACAAATAGAAAAATGGATAATATTAGGAAAATAAAAATACCTATGCATTCAATGATAAAATTGTACAAGATGATATTGAAATAGGAAGTATTTTCAATAAATTCCTTGTAACTAAAGGAACAAATATGGCCCATAAATTTGATCATAATACATATGACACTGAAACATATTCTATAAATGCAATGCTAAACTCAATATTCGTTACACCCACATCAGAACAGAAAGTACCAAGTATCATGAAAAGTATGAGTAACGGCAAATCTGCACGTGTTGATTGTATATCAATTAGTGTATTAAAAAAATAGCTAATCGGATTATTACACCATTTGTGCTCATAATATATAAGTGTATAGATACTGGTTATTTTCCTGAACACTTCACAACAGCAGTCGTCGTACCAATTTTTAAGTCTGGAGAAAGACATAAACAACTAATTATGGACTGATATCTTTGATATCAAATTTTGGTAAAATATTTGAAAAGAAATGTTTAAAGAGATTTGATGATTTTATAAGGAAAAATCACGATAATTAACCCTCTTCAATTTGGATATCAGAGGGGATAGAAAGCTGAAACCGCCATTAAAATTTAAAGATAAGATCTATGATGCAATTCATTATGGAAATCCTATTATTTCGGCATTTTTTAACCCGGCAAAAGCCTTAGACACTGTTAATCACAATATATTACCACGTAAACTCTAACCCTATGGTTTTAGGTGCATTGCGCGTAAATTAATGAATAGCGATTTATCTAATAGGAAACAAGTTGTAAAAATAAACAAAACGACAAGCGCAGAATTAAATGTTACCTGCGGTGTTCTACAAGAAACAATTTTAATACGAATCTGGTTTTCTATTGTTACACACTGTGGCTCACACCAGCACTAGTGTCATACCATTCATTGTAAATCCTACATAAAGAACATTCAAATGCCCATGACCTTTTGTCGTTGGTAGAATAGTTGTTGTTTTTCTTTTTAAATTTATTTATTTATTCTCCTCCTCGATTTTGAATTTAATATGTTCATGTTTATGTTGGCGAAACTGAGCATGTTGGGAATGAAATTAATAAAAAAATGCAAGGCGATAATGGCCTCATGTGACCTTCACTCACATCAAGGCATTCACACATAAATTATTACTTTCACACAGATTGCTACAAAATATATTTTCTTACTACCTTACTAGTAAATTACTAGTGCTGAAAATAGTTCTCATTTCCCACTTTCATTTTGTTTGAAAATCCTTTCTAAACTGAAATTGCAGCTCAAAAAGAAATTTACTGACTTGAAAGTTAATGCCAGATACATAAAGAGTTTTTCAGAACCAGTTTTCATGAGATAGCCTTCTGAGCAAGTCCCAGTAGCTAAATAAATGAAAATTATTGTTCCCAAAGCTGATGATACAATGCAGGACAAATTCCGGACAATGGATGATACAATGCAGGACAAAAGAAAGGAATTTGACTGAATTCTACAATCAAGTTCCAATGGACTTTTATCTACAATTTAAAAATATATCCAGAAGTTTCTTGTAAATATTTGGTACAAATTATAGATGTGAACTGACTTTCTCAAAAGTTATGTTAAGCATAAGTACAGATGAAACTTGTGTTAAACATTTGACGTATTTTTATGATAATTTCAATTTATGAAACATTTTAATAATAGGTGAAACAAGAATTGAGCCACAAATTAACTTATTAAAGTAGTCTGAAAAGCAATTTCGTTGCTCTTATTGAGATTAAAAATCATTTATCATTTCTGGATTTTAGAAAAGAAATGGCTGTATTTAAATTCTGAAATTTTAAAATTGTAGCTCTCAGTGTGAATTGTCAGTCTCTACTTGGCACAACAGCCCACAAATGGGACAGGGTCATTGGGCAGTGTCCCAGCCATGCGACAATGGGTTTACAGAGCATGTATGGTTAGCACAAAGACAACCCTACGCCATATTCTGGTCTTCTCAACCTGAGAAGCGAGTTTTTATTTTGTCACACAGCAACATATACCGAGACATCACTGTGTATTAAGTATTACAAATATTATGTCAAGAATTGTGTGAATTGTGTGCTCATATTCCCCCTTGCATTCTAAGAATTAATTTGTTAATAGATAGCACTTTTCTTGTTCTTCAATTACAATAGGATTCAACAAAAATGAATTAAATTCCATCCGATGATGCAATTTAATTTTTGACCCTCACAGCTCTTAAACGCTTTTTACACGGCCCCCAATACCAGATATTTTGGAGACCCCTGCTTTGGATCCATATTAGACCCCGAAGTGGACACACGACTTAGGGAGAAAGCTATGCTCGATTCTTAGTGTATCTTTCCTGCAATTTTTGAAAGCCAGAAATGCTGATCCCAATACCCAACTCCTTGTACTTGTTTTGCCAATTGAGAGTGAACACAAACATTTTCTTTCTGGTGAAGTGGGACATTCCTTTCCTTTTGCCTTGGATTTAGGCATAAAAGATTTCCCCAAAGTAATGCGACCTATCTTTTTCAGCTGCAACTATCTGTTGCACAGCGTGCATGGATATGGCAAGAGTTGTGGGAACACAGCGCAATCTGCGCCAATCGGCTCTGAGTTACTGGAACATCCCAGTGCCTGTTTCAGTTAACCCTTGTTTGAGGGCTCAGTCGAAATTAAGATGGGAGATAATTCTCGCGCAGTGATATACTATAAAATTTTGTTACAAATTTCAGACATTGCAGACTATCAAGTTGCATCAGAAAGCTAGTGATGGGGACTGCACTTCATATTCACAGTGCAAAAGGTGGCAGAAAATGTTCAATGAGGGTCGGGAGGAGGTCGTCGATGAAAATGATCAGGTCACCCTCAACATCGCAAGATGAAAGTTTGGTTAAATTCCGTAGTGGTAGCAGATATCTTGTGGTAATCCATGGTATTGTAAAGGAAATAATCTCCACAAAAGTTTTGTGGAGATTATTTCCTTTACAATCCTACGAAAGTTTGGTTGACAAAGTGTGCAAATTGTTGAACTCTGTTTGAAGAATACATTTTTACTTAATCCCAGAAATACTTCACATTCCGAAGATCAATGTGGACAAGATTGTGTCAGAAAATTTACACAATGTATGCTAAACGTTGCCCCGAGAGTACTCATCGATCTTCCTAAAACACAAAACATATTTTTTATTGCTGAGCTGTAGTTAAGAAAATAAAAACCATTTTATCATTTTAAATTGCATACACTTTGAAAACGGCTACAACAGTTCTGTGCATTTATTTCAGTGTTTATTACACATTTGTAACAAAAATTGATCTGTTGTACAAAAAAACAAAAACTTTTTTATAATGGTACCGACATTATGATTAAAAACACAGATTCACTTTCACAATAACAGAGAAGTGACATTACTCTAAGAACTTTGAATATAACAGAAAATGTTCAGTGGAGAAAGCACGTTTGATTTTTTCTCAGTGTACACTAAGCATTAAGCTAATATCATGCATTTGTTACAACATATATTAGATTATAATGAAAAACATATTTACTAAATTTAATATAAGAGAGAGTTTTACTCAATGCCATATGTATATTTTCACTTTCACACTTTTACAAAAACTGTAAACGTGCAGTGTTTTCTCTCTACAAACAATGTATGTTCACACTACAACTACCGGATCACAGAAAAAAGTAACTTTGTGACTCGTGAATCTGTACACATCGTAGCATTGACCAATTTGTTCTTTTCAAAATCCGTTAAAAAAAATCATTTTACATGGACAACGGCCTAAAGTTTTCCGTTTGCTGACTACACTTCCGTAGAATACAAGTAAGACTGGAAAATACATGATTTTTATCGCATCGAGCACCCACGAAACGTTTGGTGTCAAGAAAACTTATTTTTCCGCATTCAAAATATTAAAAACTAGGAAATTTGTAATGGAAATTATTTATTTGATCATAACGTACATATGTTGGAATTCTAAACAATATGGTACAATACAATAAAATATGCTTTTAGACTATTACATTCAATTGAGGCTATGGCATATGTGGATGGTGCGAATAGGTAGAATTTAGTACAGCTCCCATTGTGTACGCTTTTTTGCTAATATACACAAAAATGCACATTTGCAAACACACTTCCATATTTTGTCCTCTAATTTTGAAGAGAGAAAAACTCCACAAAGTCCGCCTAATTGCGATTACTTCTACTTCGGACATTCTCAATTTATCGTTTTGTAGAAGAGTCTATATTAAAATCAAAAGGTGACCGTTTTGTATGTTTATACAAACAAGTTGTTAGTTAAACATTTTAATAAGACAACATTTGAATAAGAATAAGCTGTTACTCATATTCAATTAAAAATCTGTGTTTCCACACTTAAGAATGTGAATGTGAGAAGTCGAAAGTAGGAACCTAAATATGCTTCCAAAGCATACAATTTGTTTTTTTCTGTAGTTACCTGAAGTTCAAGATCAATATATTCCAAGCAATACTGTTCATGGGTTTTTGAAAATGTGATTTTTAAATATGTTAATGAGGAAGAAAATTAAATGAAATCTTGTCGTAACATTGGGGGGGGGGGGTCCCCCCCTCCCCTCCTGCTACTGAACACATCCGTGGGCTGCACCGTCAGAGGCTCATAACCTTATCGCACGGCAACACGCAGTCTGTTCACAATAATGTTCTTGAAACAGTTGAAATAGTTTTGACGCAAGGTTAACGATGGCAAATAAACATTTACTTTGGCGTCAGGATCCCTACAACAGCAGAGCTCTCACTGCAAACCAATGAGAATTATCCTAACACACATGCATTTGTTTACATCAGAATTTTTCTTAGGGTGAACTGATCTTTTTTATAGTTATTGTTTTATCAATCTGATGTATCACTCATTAAAATTTAAAAAAATTATCACTCAATATTTTGTTAGACAACTCTTATTTCTTTTTACTTTCTTGTATATGTACGGAGTATACATGGTGACTCTCTTAGCTCTAGCACCTTCTGTAACTTTTAAACAGTTCAAGTTATTGCAATGCAGTTTTCACGGAAGTGCATGAGGGAATGGTGCTAATTGGTACGTGTATTTATTCTATTTTATCACTTGTAAATTGAACTATAATTTTTTTTACGGTTCATCATAACGGGTGTAAAAAGACAAATCCAATGATATACATAGTCATATGTTAGATAGGAATTTTTTTTTAGTACTTCTGATTTTTTTGGGGACTGGTATTTAACGAATATTCTTAATGTAACAGTCTACCACACAATGTCACGCACCACTCCTGCTGTTAGCGAGTACTCAGGGAAGGGAAGGGAAGGGAAGGGAACACAAAACTGTTGCAGTTTCTTTCCTGAACTCTGCTTTTCATCCTTCTGCATTTTCATATTTTTTTGTATAACTTAAGGATTGAAAATACTAATTTATCATAAGTAGTATGTATTGAAATAATATTGTTATTTCAACTTCATTTAAGAGTGCCATACCACAGGATATTAATGGAATCTTGAAACTAAATACACTGTAACAGTTTTGTGACTATTTGGAATGTTTCGTATTTTCAAATACTAAGATCCCTTCCCTTCCCTAAGTGTGTGCTGCGTGACTATGTATGTATGTATGTATGTATGTATCTATGTATCTATCTATCTATCTATGTATGTATCTATCTATCTATCTATGTATGTATCTATCTATCTATC
>BOPP01000363.1:159691-189039 GCA_017312745.1 Gryllus bimaculatus | reverse complement strand
TATATATAAATATAAAAATATATATAATGCACATGCTCTAGAGCTGTTGCCATTTCCCTGCTCGCAGTCTGCATGCATCTAACATTTGACTATAGATCATCTTGTATTTCTCTTGCCGTCACAGCCTCTCACACTTCCTGCTGCCATGCAAGTCTGGGTCTTCCTGTATTCTGTCTGCACCCATTTCAGGACTCGTTTTGGCCATCTTTTGTCTGTCATTTGCAAACGTGACCGTACCAACTATTTGTTTTTTCTCTACTTTGTCAAGGATGAATTTCTTTCCATCCATTTTCTTACATCATTGTTCCTGATTCTGTCACATCTGCTATAACAACAATTTTTTACGTCAGTAGTGCATATCAAGGGCAGCAGCTTCCCTCTTGTTTATCAACCTCCCAAACAGTCTTTTAGAAGTGTTAGTGACAGTATTGTTCCAAAAGACAGAGTTTATACTTCGTGTCACATTTCTCTTTAAGCTTATCCATCTCTTTATTTCTTCTTGACTACTTCCTTTTTTTAAAAAACAATTCACCTTTTGTTTACATCTTTCATTTTTCCTTCGTTTTCCGGAAGATCTTCTATCTCATTGTTCCCATCTGCCATGTATTCAGATTTGTCCATGTTAATAGTAGGTCCTGCTTTTAAAAAGTGTCAGTAATCACGAAACTCAAATTGTGAGCAACTTCTGCAATAAATACCTGGTCAACGGCAAAATATAATATATATTATTTATCCTCTCCACTTGTCATACATATTATTTCAAGAGAGAATCAATTCAAAAAACAAGCAAAGACCAAAGCCAATGCGAGTTACGTTTGCTTCGAAGGGTGATGTCATCAAAATTCTGAGAAAAAAAATCAACTGTCAAAGGTGAAGTTTCATTTCAAGCAGACTACACCAGAAACCAGAGGGATGAATTTAACATAAAAGCTGAAGTAAACAAACCTGAAAATCTGGGAAAAAAACAAATTAAATTCATAAACAGTGTACCCCGCACACGTGACATCAAAGATGACAAAAATGATGATTCGACTTCATCTTCTCAACAAAAACATAGAACATCTATCCCAAAAAAGGAGAAAAAGACGTTATAATCTACTATCAAAACGTCAGGGGACTTCGGACTAAGCTTGAAATTCTCAAAGATGCACAACTTCAAACTCCCAGACCTGAAATCATCTTTACCGAGACCTGGCTTCATGCAGACATTCACAACGGCGAACTCAACCTTCAAGGATACAACATACACAGACAAGACAGAGAATCTCAACAAAGAGGTGGAGGAATACTCATAGCGGTTTGTGAGTCTTATGCTAGTATCTTACTAAAATCAAATCGTGCACAGTTTGAGGAAATATTTATCCAATTGACTATTGGCAAATCAAAACATATTTTTGGCTCTGTTTATTTTCCTTCAAATTCACCTGAATCTTATTTACAACATTGCAATAGCATTGATGAACTTTTGTTAGATAACTATACTTTTACAGTAATTGGTGATTACAATTTACCGAAAGTCAATTGGATAAATGAAAACGTAGGACTGAAATAACACCGAGAGAATGTAACTTGAAATGCGTTTTCGACAAAGCATTGATTATGTCAAATTGTGCGAATCTGAATAATTTATATCAAGTTAATAACATAACGAACTGTACTTTCGAAACTCTTGATTGTGTTTCACACCAAATTCTCACTATGATATATACATAAAAACTATGATCCTATATTGTCTTGTGAGAAGTACAATCCAGCTTTATCGTTAAAATTACGCCTTAAATACAATCACAACAAAATTATATCTAATATCAATCCTATATTTGATTATAATAAAGCTGATATTCGATCAATCGAAAAAGACTTAAATGAAATCAACTAGTCACAAACGGATCCATTAACGATAAATGAAGCTTGCAAATTTTTTTACTCCCAAATTGATTTGATTTTTGATCAACATATACCCAAACGTATAGTTTCTAATAATGAGAGAGAAAAAATGGTCAAAGATAAAAATCTCAAATACTTATTAATTGATAAAAAGAAAGTTCATTTTATTTCTAAAAAGAACCCTAACTTTGACGATGCGAAAATCAAGTTTTCTAGATTACGTGCGGAATGTAAAAAACTGAGAAGAAACATTGATAATCTTCAAACTGAATCAATTGAGAAATCTATTGATGAAGATCAAAAAAAAAAATTGGAACTTCATTGATGACAGAAAATCTGAAAAGGGCACTCCAATTAATGTTAAACTAGGCAATGATTCTGCAGAATCTGGAAATGAAGTAGTAAATTTATTTGCGAAACATTTTGAGTCGTGTTACTCTAATAATCCAACGAACCCTCAATCTATTCAGTTTCCCAATAGATATGACATCATAAATATTACGCCAAATATAGTCCTTGAAAAACTGAATAACTTGAGGAATAAATTTAGCACCGGACCAGATGAAATTCCAGAAATTATTTTGAAGAAATGTGCATCTTCATTTGCACTTCCTCTTAGCATGATTTATGATAAATCTATAAAATCTGGAATATTTACTACGAGCTGGAAAATCAGTTACATAACGCCAGTACATAAATCCGGAAGTAAAAATGAAGTAAAAAAACTATAAACCTATCAGTATTTTATCTACAGTACCAAAAATCTTTGAAGAGATGGTTTTAGATTATTTAAAACCACAAATGGAAAACCACATAATTAATCAACAACATGGATTTATAACTGGTCATTCAACTTGGACAAATTTACTGATGTATAGTCATGATTTAATTAGTGCACTAGATGAAGGTGCTCAAATTGATGTGATATATACAGACATCAGTAAAGCGTTTGGCAAAGTAGATATCAATATTTTATTACAAAAAATTCATAAACTCAATCTGTGTCACATTCCTATGAACTGGTTCAAGACATATCTTACTGGAAGATCACAAATAGTTTGACACAAAGAATACAAATCCCGTAAAATTTTTTGTAATTCAGGAGTTCCCCAAGGATCACATTTGGGACCATGGTTCTTCATTATCTATATAAATGATATCGTTGAAGCTTTTGAAAACTCTTCATTTAATCTTTACGCTGATGATTGCAAAATTTGGTGTAAAATATCTGATGTTAATGATGCTAGTTTACTTCAAGACGACCTAAATCGAATGATATCATGGTGTAATGAAAACAAACTTGAACTAAATATAAACAAATGTAAACTACTTCATTGTAATCGTGGTCATACTGAAGTAACAGTAGATTATAGTATTCAAAATACAATAATTGAATCTGTTCCACACATTAAAGATCTGGGAGTAATCATGGATACCAAAAGGTCTTTTAATAAACACATTGATTACATCATCAACGCTTCACTGAAAAAACTTGGATTTATTAAAAGACAAACTGGTAAATTTAAATCAATGAAAATGATTAAAACTCTTTATAATTCCCTGGTCAAATCAAAATTGATGTATTGTTCTTCAGTCTGGTCACCAAATGTTGAATATCTTAACAAAAAAATAGAACGAGTTCAACATTTATTTTTCTCTTATATAGCTTTCAAATTAAAAAAACCTAATCCGAGGTATAATCATGACTACAGTGAAATATCTAGCTATTTGCAAATACCCACTTTGTCATCCTCGAGAATAGTACACAACGTGTTATTTATGAATAAATTATTGACTGGAAAAATTAAAAGTTCATCACTTCGAAATATGTATCAACTGTATAACTATCCATACACAATGCGAAGATCTACTCTACTGAGAGAATTTGACTGTAGAAGCGACTATTTCTATAATTTTGCTATACCACGTTTAGCCAGAATCACCAATACATATATAAATGAAATTGATTTGACTCGAAATACAACGTCAATAGCTAAAATGATCAAACAACTCATATTAGATTTCTCTGGATAGATATGGAACAATTGACAATACTTATTTTATGACAAACAAATATTTTGTAATCTTCAAGAGCATATAAACCTATGTATATACGAAATGTATTTAGGCATTATATGCCAGTTGGATAATAATAATAATAATAATAATAATAATAATAATAATAATAATAACGAAAATGATGATAATGATGATAATGATAATAATAATATTAATAATAACGAAAATGATGATAATGATAATAATAATAATGATAATAATGATGATGATGATAATAATAATAATAATAATAATAATAATAATAATAATAATAATAATAATATATTATTATTATTATTTTGCATTGTTTCACTCACTGCTGTAACATTTGATGCAGATATATTTTAAACAGTGTTGGGGAAAAACAGCAACCATGACGAAGACCATTACTGAAGGGTAATGGATCTGAGGACCTGTTGTAGATCTTAATCTGAGAGGAGGTGTTTTTATATAGATTCTGTGGCTTCAATTACGTTTTTAATGACTAAGTGTATCCATTCCTTCCCACACTTGCAACCAGTACATTGACATATACCTTCTGAAAATCAATGAAACCCAGATGAAATTCCCTGCCTCTCTTTGTTCTCTTTTCTAGAAGTGGTTTTAATGTAAATATATTGTATATACATTTACATTAAAACCACATTGTTTCTCTCAGACTTTTCCTCTTATCTCCTCTATTCTATATCGTATTATTTGGCTAAAGAACCTACCTACAGATCCAAGAACTACTATTCATCTGTGGTGTTTTTTATTGCCTCTAGATCCTTTCTTATGGTTCGGTGTCAGAAAAAATGTTTCTCACTCCATAGGAGGAATTTAATTTAACTCGTAAATAAATTCTCCTTAGTAGTAAAACAACTCGACCACTAATTCCAAAGACATTGTATGTTCTTTAACAAATTTTAATGATTCCACGAGAAGTAAACCTGCTGCTTCTAATTTCTTAATTGCTATTAGCAATTTTACAAAACTGATTTTATATAGTAAGTTAATTTTGTAATAGTAATGGTTTTTTAGACTTGCTTTATTCATTTCTTGCACACAAGCAGACTGAGTCTGTTCTTGATTATTGGAGTAGAGTGAGGTGGCTTCCTGTATCTTAATTATCTTCTGTTATTTAATAACCTGATATTGATACATTTTGATTCATTTCACGATTGTAGCTCGCAGTGCACATACCCACTTAGCAAGTCATTGCATATGTGCCAAAGGATTAAAATTTCTGGTATAACAATAAGCAAAGGCAACTCCATGCTATCAGGATCTAAAATAATGCGCTATTTATACAAAATACACATGCATTTTAATTTTCACAAAATATGAAAATGTAGCTTCACAAGTGTATAATATGCTACATGGATGTCAAAACGGAGTATTAATTGAAAAATGTCCAAACCTCATTGTGCCTAAATTTCTCTCCAAAATTACAAAAACGTGCAAACATGCACGGAAAAACAATGCGTTTTTAAAACGAGTATGCCATGAAGAAACATTTAGAGTTTGAAAGCTCTATGGAGTGTAAATAAAAATATGCATTTGTATGGAAATCTTGTCTCTACTTACCAATCATTTCATAATATTGATGGTGTGAAAGAACCATTAAGAAAACTATACATTACGTGCATATTCTTGCAGAGTTGAAGATAATGTAGCTGAATTGACTTGTGGCAAGACAGATGCCATGAAGAGATAATGAGTATATATTCAACGGGTATATATTCAAAGGCACTAAAATCCATACAATAAGTTGATCAGAAAATTGAAAATTTTAATGCAATTGTCTAGAATGAAAATGTTTGAATGTAGTATTGACAACGAAGTAAAATCATTTCAATTGCAAGTAAAACATCTGGAATCTAAATGTCATGAATAAAGCCTGGATTTCTATGCAGTAAAACTGCCTAAAATATGCCATATAATGTTGGATAAATTTTTAAAATATACAATAAATATGCAGTATAAAATTTGCAATAAATGTTAAGTATTAAAATGTAATGAAAAATTATTGTACAAAAATTTTAATTGTTACGACAGTAATGTCTCTATGAAACATGGTAAAAAGTCAATAAAAAGTAAGTATTGAAAATAGTTCCATGTTAAAGAGACCCAGTGCCACTAGGCAGCATTGGGGCACCTTTTTGGCAATGGAAAGAATTTATTTAATATTAGAGAAATCCAAATACTGTAAAACACCTGAAATAAATTTTATTTTTAGTATAAAGCTAATTAACCAATAAAATGTTTTTATAAATTTTCCATCTCTTTTAACTAAAATGGTTTTGGATTTAAACTACATTTTGTGACCTCCTTAGAGGTTGGGCCCCTTGGCTACTGCCTAGTTTGCACAGACAGAGTTTCAGCCTTGAATGAAAATTCAAAACCTTAACTTTTGACGGCAGAGCCAGGAAATTTGAACAGTTGCTGTGTTGCCAAAGTTTCTCCGACAGTAAGCAGAGGAATAACTTGTCCCCACTCAATTTTTTCAGAATGTGACCCTTCACGCTATGACATGCAAAGTTGGTGCCGAAAATTTAGAAATAAATTTCCTTTTCATCAGGTAATACTATATTTATTTTCTCTGAAAGCCATTCTGTTTCCGAGATAAACAGGTTTCCATTTTAGATTTTTACTTATAAAATTGTTCTGTTCTCAGATTTTTATCAAGGATGACAGGTTTCCATCTTACAGAGGTTATCTTGGACAGGTTTACTGTACTATAAATCGCCATGATCATAAACTTCTTTTAAACCAAACATTAACCATTGTAACAGAAGTGATACTTTATATAATGAGCCTTTAGGAAGAAACTATTTTGGAATTGAAGCTCTTCTGGCTGAGCCTTTAACAAATGGGTCTGATGATTGTGAAAGTGAATGAATATGCCATTGCTGGATGAACAGGGAATAAACAAAGCCATATTCCAATAGCAAACAGGGCCGGTATTGCCACAAACGCTATTCGCAATCCACAACTTCTGTACCATTGAAGGATGAGCCAATGAGGTACATAGTCATGGATGAAAACTGTTCCTCTGTTTATATCAGGATCATTCTAAAGACGAACATTATTAACTGGCATGACTGGACAGAATGCTGTGTGTATTTCCCGCATCGTGTACCACATTAGTTCTTTAAATGAAAGTTGGACAGTGAAAACTCACCAAGACGCCAATGAGTGTACCACCAACCACACCAGCCAACACAGCATCTTCAAGTGAAGAAGGTATCCTTTCCAGACAACTCAAACCTCCAAGGTTAGCCTTTTCTTGATGGTTGCTCTGACAACCATGAAGTAACCAGCGAGAGGACTGGTCTCCCACCACTGCAGTCAGGCCAGTAGTTAGGCCACTGCTGTCAGCTGAAATATAAAATCAAGAAAAATGAGATTCTTCTTACAGTGTGAAATTCATTTGTATCCTGCTTTTTAATTGTGCTGTGGTGTTTCAAATATGAATTGTGTTTGTGTTGTTTCAAGTGTATGATATGATGTGAATTTTATTAGAAACACCAATTTCATGTTTGAAAGACAAAGGTAACAAAAGTTTGAGGTTGTGAACACCCTAATGAATCGCTACAAATACCTAATACCAAGAAGTTTAACATTCACCTAAATGCTAGAATCTTGCTTCCAAACAGCTGTGGTTTAGGGAATTCCACTGGTGGCATTCTCCTACACCTCTATAGAAATTTTGTTGACAATTCTTATTTGTTGCTAATTCTTACTTTTGAAGTTGCATTTACATGAAGAGACAAAGTCTCCTAACTTCCTTGAAGTTAGGAGATAAACTCTCTCACACAGCTTTACATTATTTAAAATATCACCCGAAACATGAGTCTCCTAACTTACGGGAGAGTCGTTTCCTGAGATATCTCCGGAAAAGTATCTCTGTTTACATTTGATACAAATGTATCTTGATCTTCTTTGTCTCCGACATGTTGAATAAACAGTGGATGAGCAGCGGCGAGGAGTTTGAGGTTTAGCAAGGACTATGGTGTCAACTCTTGCAGCAGCATGTGCGGCTTTAATAATTTTGAAGAAATTTTGAAGAGGAAATGAAAAGAGACAAGTGTGGGTGAAAAATGTTTTTAAGAAGAGAAGAGCTAAGTGTGTATAAAATTTTGATGGCGAAATTGCGGGAAGAGGATATAAAAACTTTGTTCGTGTTATTCCCAAAGGTTTTGATTTTTTATTAGGAAAAATTTCCCAAGTAATAAAGAAGCAAGATACTGTCATTTTAACAAATTTTCTCAATTTTTTACGCCTCTAAAAGTAAAATTGAAATATCACTTAATAATATTATATAAGGGCAAAACCCGGTTCTAAATGCTCATTTACATTGGTAAATTTGAAACTGTTTTTAAGTTTTGTTTGAAAGTTCCTGAAAATGCATATTTTCAAGCTCATTTTTACCCAAAACTTACAAGTTTTCAAGAAACATCATTGGAAATAATTCGAAGTAACTGTACTCACAAATGCAATTGTGTACAAGAAATCTCATGTCCATATTTACGTTAAGGACATATCTTTTAAATACTTCACTATCCAAGCAAAACATATAAAGAAAAAATTTGGAATCATTTTGGGGAAATGACGTTTGAGAGTTTCGGAAACTGGAATTTTGAGCTCCTTTAAGAGAAGAGTTTTCAAGGTACTTTATTAGAATTCATTGGATGCAATCATTCTCACAAATGTCTCAAGTGAAATTACCAAAAACTTTAAAAAATTTAGATGACATTCATGAAAGGACTAACTGTGGAGAACAAATTTCATTTAAAAAAAATTGCTGACATCAACACAAAAGTTTTAGAAAGACACCAAAAATATTCCAACTCTCGCAATTTCCGAAAATTCCGAGTTAACAGTGAAAATCAATCCTACAGCATTTTTATAAATGTATTTCACTCTATTCTTACAAGACATGTAAAGAAATAATTTGGAACCATTTTTGAGAAAATTTTCAAAATTGTCCCAGGGACTTGTAAATGTAGAATGCCCTCAAAATTTAAAAAATGTTCTTCAAAATAGTTGAGCCTCGAGTAAAAGCCACATTGACCAGGAAATATGAGAAGGGCAATGCATATGCTGTACACTGCTTTTCTAAAGTGGGCTCAAGCTAAGAGTTTTCGTTCCTGCCAAAGTAAATGAAGTTTTTGGTCTTCCCCAGTTATTTATTTGCATGCCTCATTTTATTGTGAAAAACTATATGAATACATGTAATTTGAATTCAAGATCTCTGAAGAGAAAATTGAGGTCTCATCTAATACTAAACAGGAAAGTGTTTAAATGTTTCATCACAACAGTTATTCTGAGGATATTTGGACTACACAAAAAACATTAATAGTGATAGCACCTGTGTAAGGTGTGCTAATAAAACAATAATTTAATAAATATGTTATTCGGCAGTATTAGTTATATTATGGGGAGTTTTTCAGAAACTTTGTTCATTTTATGGTGACTACCCTTAAATTAATTTTCCAATTCAGATTTATTAGTGAAGAACTCAGAACTCGTCTTTTCCACAATGCAACAGCAACTCCTCTACTCCTCATACTCCAAGATGGCCATTGTCCGTATATTGTGAAATTCAATGATTCACAACGTCAAAAAAAGATGATGGTTTTATGCAAGGAATTAATCTTCTGAAAAGAAAAAGAAAAAATATAGTCGAAGTGAAATGCATATTGGTTAACAGAAAAATTTAACTACTTTTCTGGAACAGAAATTTTACACCATTAAGCTAATTTCAGCCAAAGTTACTAATCCCAAAAATCTTAGTTAAATCTATATTACAAATATTATGTTCACCACAGAGAAGAGTATTCACCTACTATTCACTAGTGTATCCAAGAATTATGAAACATAAAACATTCTGACCCAATTTTATTTTGTCACTCTTGACATATATAAACACTTGTATCTTTTTAAATGCCTTCTTTTTCCTTCTAATGTGTTTATCTGCTTTGAGTCTGTCTCAAAAATAAATTTGTAAATCATCTTTCTTTTTAATCACAATAGCTGTGAACAGGTAAAAGTGGTACGAGATAAGTTGGGGGGGGGATTCAGAACCACTGAAGGTTGGTATCAGTCGCGTCATCATAATTGTCTACTTCCATTTTCCCTGGATAAAAATCTAAGAACTTCTTCATTTGACAATTTTCTTCTCGAGTTCTGGAAAATTTCTTATTCTGAGGATCATGAAAATTGGGTTTTGTACAGATCTGTATTCATGTCTATTGTAGAGATTTTCTTCATAAAGAAATCTCCGAAGTGCTTGGTGTGTTTATTTCTCCCTTCTTGGTTTTTTTCCACAATATTGCCCAATAGATAAGATACAAGTTTTGACCAAGAAAATCAACTGCAACTCTAGTGAATTTCTAACATTGTAAGAGGTTATTGCAATGTGATGGTTCTTAAATTCATGAGTGTTAGGCCAGTCAATATGAAAGCCTAATACACAGTAGATAGGAAGAGGAGGAAGGAGAATGGAATGAGTTTTCAAAAGGAGAAAGCAATAGTGATGAAGACATTACTAGAATCAGTGCATAATAGGGAATGTAAACAGGATGAGCTAATAAAGATAACGAAATGCCTGAAGATACTATGTAGGCAAATTCAGTAGTAAATTACCATAAATTAACACTAATCTGCCTGAATTATTTTGTAAAACATTTTCATTACACCATGGATGAGATGGAAAGCAACATTAAGTTCTAATTGCATTTCTGCATTTTTTAAGGTGAAAGTTTGAAATACCTACAACTTTGTAAAGCATACCCAAATGGGCACGCTAGGCATTTATATGACCATTACGAGTCAAAGCGACGCAGTTTCCTAAATTCCATGCAAAAAATAATCTTCACTACACTCTCTTGCATTGTTTCTGGAACATAAGATTTTGTGAATGATCTTACCCATTCCAATGCTTACTTAAAGAAGATGAGAACTCATAGCCAGTGGAAATGGATTTGCAATTAAAAATTGATGGACTGGACTGATGAAATAAATCAATGCTCTGCCCCTATCTTCCAGTACAGTGCTGATGGGGATTTGCAATTAAAAAATGGCTACTCAAGACTTTTACTAAACACTAAAGACTTTTACTTTACACTGAAAGGGATTTGCAATTAAAAATGGCTACTCAAGACTTTTACTAAACACTAAAGACTTTTACTTTACACTAAAAAGGGATTAAATTGGGACCTTATAAGTAACTTTACAACTTCTTGATAGTAGTAAGTATATAGTATTTTGCAGACCATAACGTAGAGCAAATTGAGGTGACGAACATCTGCCAAGAAAATATTCTCGTGGAAGTCGATTCCTTAAGTCACTCAAAACATGTTGCGATTCAGGAAAAAGTCCCTTACTTGTGACTGAAGTAGCTGTAACACAGAAATGCCTGGTGGCTTGTTCGTAAATATTAGGGTTTTCGGATTACATAGAATCACAAGCCTTGAACTGAAAATTCCAAACATTTCTTCTATTACCATAAATTATTAACCATTTTCCACCAATTTGGTACTCCACTATTTTCCCTAATTACAGAAATTACTGCAATTATCGAAAATTCACAGAGATCAACCACAAATAGACTTCCGCCTTCTTTAAATATTGTTTTATTAGTGAAAAAACCTAAAAGAAAAGAAAAAATGGAGCGGTTTTGAGAAAACTTTCTTTATATAATTTGCATTGATATCAACCAGATGTTACATGAAAACTATTCATTTTTTCAAAAAATTGTATGTTTTTAAGAGTTCATTTTTTAGAACAGAAAGACAAAAATCACGAATTTTGTACTTTTGAAATATAAACTTTTTGCAATTTTCGAAAACACAGAGAGTTTGCTGAAATTGGAACTGGTACCATCTTTTTTACAGCTCTTTGATACATACGAGGAGAAAATTTAGAGTACTTTGGAGTCTTTTTTAAAAGAAATTGTTTGAAAGTTGCCAAAATATAATGCAAAATTACGGGAAAATTACAATTTTCGAAAATTTGTACATCGCCTTATTTCAAGATGTCTTTAAAGAATACATTTCATTAAGAAAAATCTATCTTCAATATTGTAGTTGTAAGGAAGACGCCTAAAACATTGCTCATTCGCAATTTTCGAAAAATTTGCGATTTCAACAAAAATGAGACCTGCAATCATAAGCGTTCTTTAAGTTACCCCAGGGCAAAGTTCAAACAGAATATTTGGAGCCAATTGAGAAAATTTTAAAAATCATTTTGACGCTTGCTGTGTACGGCCCTTTAAAAGCAACACATCCGCAACCGAAACTCGCAAAGTCCCGAAATCGTACAGATCGACCGCGAAATATCAATTTTGGAGAAAATCGGCAGAATGGTTTACGCGCATGCGTTGACCGCGGACGGAAGGCCAGACACAGACCAACACATGCAGAAAAATGTCGCCGCCACGTACAGACGGTATAAGAGAAGATAGTCACCAAATCATTTAGATTTAGATGTATATTTATTAAGTCAAAAAGAAAAACAGAAAAAATTATGTGACGTAGGGGAGGAAAGATTATCTGCGCACGTTTTCTTGAGTTCCAGGGCGATAAACAGGGCGGATTACTGCTGGACACTCCCACTACAAGTATTACCATCCACCCACAGGGTCGAAAGTCAAAGATATGAATTATTAAAAAATGTTAGAGAATCCTTTTTAAATAAGATCAGAAAAAATATTACAATCATCCAATATATACTTCTAAATCTGGTCAAATTTATCAGGAAACGCATCGGCATCAAGATATCTTAAATTTACAAAACGATAAAAATCGTTGCCGGCAATTTGATTTTTTCACAAGATTAACATCACTTCTAATCCCTCCACAGCTTCCATTAAATCAGATATTACGTGATCCCTTCTTCGTAATTGCTTATTTATTCTATTCAAATGACCTACGTGTCAAAAAGGCTACGTCCGGAATCCACTTTTGCATATATCCACTGCGATCTGAGGAAAATATTCACCCCTGCCATTGTATTGCCATCAATACTAAAAGAGCTCTGGTAGCGCTTGTACACCCCTTTCTGGATTTGGAGGGGGAAGGGAGAGGAGGCAAGCTGCCTGTGTCCGCAAGAGAGCCGAGGTTCCCAAGGGGTGTTCGTGCGAAAAGTTGGACGCGCCTGCTTTGGCGGTTTCTCGGAGACGGAGGAGGGAGGTAGGTTTTAGTGAGAAAAAACCTCAAATGCTGGGTAGCTGCCCAGTTCTTAGAAGATTTCCACCTACCCTCCTAAAAAATACAGACAGAGCCTACAATATACGGATTCTTACTACACGTGTTAGAGGAGGTAATTCACTATAATACATAGGAACTAGGTGTATCCACTTTTTCGTTACCGTAGCCCGGCATTGTTTGCTTTTTTCTGTCGAAAATATCGCGGTTTTCCGGCACGATTACAATATGTTCACTTCTTGAAAAATACATGCGTGAAAGTAAAGAGCAAACAAAGATAGAATGGCACAGTCTTTCCCGCATTAGTTTCCATTTCCTTAGGTCTCGGCGAGCTATGCGAACCTGCCACATACTCTTGCCAGCTGCTATGTATCGCCGCACACGTACATTTTTTTAAAAAAATGTACATTTTTCGGGTTCCTAATAGTAGAACGGAAATATTATTTTAAGAATATTTAAAAACCTTGTCAAAAGTTAAAAATTTCTTGTAAAAATAGAGGAAAACACTTATAATGGTGGCGAATGTCTGGTTTTCAGGTGCATTTTTTTGAAACATTTTCGCGCAATATTGCGTGCAATATGTCCAATTTTAATTAAAGTACAAAACCATGATTTTATAAAAAAAAGGCTCCAATTTATTTCTTTAAACTTTTGATAGGGATAGTGCTAAATATACTCTATAATATGACATGAACATCAGTTTGCTCTATTCTTTTGTTGTTTTTTCTAAAATTAGAAAATTGTACTTTTGATTACATATCTCTCGACGTTAATATTTACAATAGCGGTGATTTGTTCACATTATTATAATTACGAGTACATGTGCTTCAAATAATGTCACAAAGTTTTTCGTAAACTCAACCGTATTCTGTGAAAACTAGCTCAAAATTCCGCATTTTCAGAAACTCTCAAATGCCATATTCTCAAAAACGGCTCAATTTTTTTCTTCAAACTTTACAAATGGTTAGTGGTAATTGCACTATTTAATATGACGTAAAATCCATTTTGGGGTATTTTGTTCTTTTTTCAGAAATGGCATTATAATATAATTTTTTAAAGATCTCTCACGCTGTTAATATGCACATTTTCAGCTATTTGTAAACACTAATGTATTGTGAGTTAAAGTGCTTCAAATTACTGCTAATGAAGTTTTTCGAAAACTCGTTTTAACTGTGAAAAAGCTTCAAATTTCGAATTTACATCAGCGCTGAAACGTCAATTCCTTAAAAATGGCTCCAAATGTTTCATAGAAAATTGCCATTTAGGACGAGGTTTAACTGTTCTTAAATATCCTTTAAAAGAATATTTCCGAGCAACTATTAGGAAACAAAGAAAAGTTCAAAATGTGTTCTTTGGGTGCAAGAGATGGCAGTTGGCAAGGGAATGTCAAGTCCGAATATCTAGCTGAGACCAAAGGAAGTAGGAAATTAATACGGGAAAGTCTGTGCAATTCTGAAGTACCACTAGTTTCATAACATTATAATCCTAGCTCCGAGAGGTACGAAACGGGCTGATATACTTTGTGATTACAACGCTATTAACTTGCGAACATTTGAAACTCCCGCACCAAATATCGTAATTTACAATGCATGAGAGCCAACCTACCCTGGAAGTGATGTGTCGGTGACACGCCGTGTCCTCGCTCCCGCTCTGTGATGTTCGGGAAGACAGGCTGGGACGCGCAAGAAGTGACCCGCTCGCTGGCCGGTCTCGCTGCGAATGAACTTGCGGCAGTAGGCGAAGGGCGCGTTCGCCGCCTCACGCAATTCCCCGCCCGAAGCGCCAAGGCCGCAGGAAGGGGAGGGGGAGAAGGGAGGGAGCGCAGCCGAAGAGGGCAAGGCGAAGATGGGAGTTGGAAGGAACTGCGAAGAGGCTGCGAGCAACGACTCGGCGCAGCGAAAGCGGAAACGAAGATAGCGGCAGAGCCTAGAATGCAACAGAGAGGACGGAAAAAGTTTCGTTTCTGTTCCGACATACAATTATTTACGGGCGAATCTAGTTTCGTAAAAAAGTAGAAGGCGGATTTTGACGACCAAATCATTGCCAAAAATGCTGTTAAAATGTTTTTAAAATATCCTAAAAGCAAACAAAAATTATGTAAAAAAATTTATTAAAGAGTTCAGATGAACACCTCAAGATGTTGGATATGTTACCAATGCAATCGAGGCTTCTTCCTTTTGTTCAAGGGAACACAGCTTGCAATTGTTTGGTTTGGACTGTTGTTAACAAGGAAATCTCGGTCTTTATAGCGAAATGGGACGAACCGACAATGGTGCTGGTAGACGTCACAAGAACCTTAGATTACATACAACAGCCGGCAGTACAATTTTTGATAGATACAATCTAATAGGCTACTCAGGAATTGTGTCAAGATTTTTTGTTGTATTTCGTGAATATTATTTGAAGGAAGTACCATTAAAATAATATTTAAATCGATGAAATCAGCGAAAAATGACGGAAATGGGTAAAAAAATGTATTAGTGGAAATCGAAAAAAAGCAACAAACAATGGCCTATTTCCTTTTGTCATAACACAAAGTAAACTATTTACTAAACGGCACTGGCGTAAAGTAAATAGAAAAAATGACATTTCATTAAAATACTAACTCTTATTTATGATCTTCGTTGTCGATAAAATTCAAAGTAAAAAGTGCCAATTATTTTTAATACGGAATATTTATACGAGTTAACAATACGTGGCATAGTTCATTAAAGTGATATTTCTTTTACTTCACATTACAGAAAATGTAGTTTATTGACTGTTTAATAAAGAAACGAAAGTATGTATTTTCTTTGTTCCTTCCGTTTTTTGTTTGTTTTTACTTCCAGTTTCATAACACTGTTGCAATGACCTTTTCTAAGTAGAATTCAGCCTTGCTTAAAAATAAAGTTGTTCTTAAAAAAATAAGTTATTTACTTTATCAGCCTACTTAAATAACTTCCTGGGTAAATTCATAGGTTTCTGGATTTGAAGGCTAGCTTTTATTGACAATATTTTAGTTGCACCCCCTCCTTCTATCGGAAGGTCCTCTTCCGGTAGACTTTGCGAAGCGAAGAAATGCCACTCAGCACTAAAGAGATCTTTAGGGAGAACTTCCATTTTTGTGGAACTAGGCGCTGATCCCGGCTGCAAAATGTCTTAACATTGTCAAATACCTATTCGGAAAGGTCATATGAGTAAAGTTCGGACATGCAGGCACTGAACCAGTCGAAAATAGACAAGCAAATAGGTTTAATATGCAGGGAAATGGCATTATATTTGAAAATAGGCCCAAAAATCTCGCAAGAAATTGAAAATATTCTTTATTCTAATGTAAGACAAACCCATGGGATGAACACAATTCTCTATAAATAAATACAGTGTATGTACAATCAGCAGTCTTCAAAATCAATACAAAATTATCATAGGTAATACAAAGAATGCTATGGAAATAAATTCCCGACTCGCGAAATGAGAAGTAACTGAGAATTTCCAAAGCACGAGTGGTATTTAATACTAGGTAACCAGACTTACCGTATTTGCCGGAACTGTTCCCGTTTTTGAGTCCCTGTCCAGTATTTTTTTTTTTATCGAAAGACAACGGGACACCAAAATATCCCGTTTTTGTGACAATGAGTAATCGACTTGAAATGCCGTCAATGATTTCAAATTTACAATCATGTTTTCTGTTGGGTTTCCACTAATTTATAAAAAAGTAAGCACGAGTAGATAATACGCTCATGCACCACGTAACAGGATTGTTTCACAGACTAGTGAAATCAAGAAGGGAGAGATGCAGTGGTGATTCTAGAAACGGAAAATGAGCTATTGCGTCATTTGAGTTTGTATATGCGTTATCGATATCTATATCCTTTCCAAGAAATTCAAAAATCCGAACTTTCTCATTAGTCTCCAAATTCATTAGATTTGTGACACTCACAGAAGACAGTTGTGGTCAGAATTTATGAAATATTGCAGTGTCTTTTTGTAGGATGAGAGTGATAAAACGCGTAAATATGTCACCATCGAAGAGGAAGTGTGTGTTTAATAGTGAGCTACAGAAGGAATATCCGTATATTAAAAAAAAAACATTTCTGACTCTATATTCGTTGCAACAAGTGTTCACCTACCTTCAATGTAAACCACGGGGGAAGGTCGGATATATTACAACATACAAATAGCGAAAACAAAAGGATGGAGCGCGTGAGTGTCTTTGTGCACCGCATTGACAAATTTGTTTTTAAAAGTGGAAGTTTTTTTTTTTGACAAAGATGGCATTAGAAGCTACAGAAAGAGCGTTTGCTTATCATACTGTCCAGCACAATTAATCTTTCAGATCCGTGGATTGTACCTCCTAACTTATCCAGCGTACTTTTGAAAGAAAATTTGCGTGTCACCGTAGCAAAGCTGAGGCAATTATACTTAATGTTTTAAGGCAAAATGTACCGAAAAATACTTGTAGGAAAATTAAACAGATCGCAGCACTATCACAGGGAACTTTACTTTGCCGATAACGTCTCAACCAATGGTCAGCTTTTCGATCTGTGAACGACATTTGACGCCTTTTTAAAATAGAATTTTCACTACGAAGCCCTTTTTACCTAAAATACTAGTAAAATCTCGAATTTGAAATTGATGCTCGTACTTCCGAACAATTTATAGAATGTGGGCTTATAGCACGATGGCGACATGTTTCCTGAACCCAACGCCGAGTCAATTATGCAAATCGGGTGAATAGGAGCGTCCGAAAGTGAAATTTGAGAAAACACCTCGCCCCCCTCCTCCAACCGCGCCGTTGCGTCACCCTTGCGTTGCGGGCCTTCTCGGCGCGGTGGCATCGCCAGAGGAGGCCGAACTTGCGGGACAGGTAAGCCAGACAGTCAGTTTATGCTATTGTCACTTTACATCTCAATATATGTTTCCCCATACATCAAACTAGTAAATCTGTATCAGAAACAAACGGCCTCGTATCATCTGTAAGTGGTATAAAACCATTTATCTTGTTCACATATTTCCGTCTTCCCTCGAATACCGTCATCAAATTGTTTGAGGCATTACTCAAAATATCGATTCCGATTTGGAACTTATTTCAAAAAGAAATTCGAACTAATTGTGTAAATATCAAACATATTCCATCTCCTCACATATTCTTTTAGATATATTTTACTTCTAAGATCTTCCATTATCGATCCACTACCAGAAAGAATGAGCAGAGATTACGCACAAGCTCTTTTATCCAACGACTCAAATTTTGATCTCAAAACGGCAATTGTCTCCTTGATAGAATTCATCTTGTGAATCTCTTTTCCCAAATAAAATTGCTAAAGCTACTTTTAAAAATGGTTTCGTACTTTCGGACAAATTTGAAAAAGTGGGAAAATAGCGCTGTCACATCTCGAATCAAATGAATCAAATTTATCCCCCACGCGAATATGTTAGACATACTAAACCAGATGGATTTTGGGCGATGTTTTAATTTTGAATATTAAAATTCTGAAATTAAATTTAGAGGATGTTTGCACTTACAATCCTGGTACATTGTTGCTCTCTCGCTATCGCTACTGCGATAGAACGTTGCGGCGGCGATGGTGTAACGGTTAGCGTACTGGACTGTTGTACCCAAGTTGGCGTGTTCAAACCCGATCGAAGCCGTGGATTTTTAAGGGCGAAAAAATCGTTCGTACGCCTTCCTTCGGAGGGGAAGTAAAGCCGGCTGTCCCATGTTCGTAGATTTACTTGCATGTAAAAGATCCTCAAGCCTAAATGACGCCTCTGAGCTAAATTCAAATCGCCTGTTTCTCGCCCAAGAAATACCTCCTTTCTCTCCTAGTTGGTGAACGGAGCGTAGCGAAATTTGCGTGGTCAGACGGAAGAGCGGGCCTGATGGCCCGAGTCTCGCCACGTAAAATAAGGCAAATTCAATTCAACGTTATATAATGCTGCGCGAAAAACGGCCAATTTTCGGCAGAAAAACTTATAACACGACCGTGGCAACAAAAAGTGAATAAATAGACATGCTAAATGTAGAAAAGATCTTCTAACACGTGATGTAGCAAGAAACTATGTTTTGTGGGTTCTTGATACAGAAAAATCGATTGACGGCAAAATGAATGTCTGTCCGTCTGCCTATGAATATAT
The DNA here is from genome assembly GCA_017312745.1 of Gryllus bimaculatus. NCBI lineage: Eukaryota > Metazoa > Arthropoda > Insecta > Orthoptera > Gryllidae > Gryllus > Gryllus bimaculatus. The sequence continues at coordinate 169,786 of BOPP01000363.1, read as the reverse complement.
AGCGAGTTAACGTTCAGCAGATTTTCTCGAAAATTGATATTCCTCGATCGATCTGGCTGATGCATTTGAAATCGATATTTTAATTTTGTGGGGTACTTTACATGAAGCCCCCGGGGAATTTTCAAAAATGGGACCATTGCTTCTAATTAAATTTTGTTGTTGAATAGTGTTAGGACGTTTAAGAGAATGGTACAGGACTCATTTTCGTTCAAAACTCTTCACAAAACTGTAAAAAACGTTACGCGGAAAATAGCGAAAGCATTATCTTGCGACACCCAGTCGGAGTTCAAGAGAACTGCCTGCCTCACTTTGCCTATATAGCATACCTCCGGGCCCCTGCAGCCGCCCAAAACAGGTACCCACCACGCGGTTGCGGCGGTGGTGGTGGTGGCGCAGCAGGGCGGGGGGGAGCTTTATATTTTGCCAAAATAAAAAAAAAACTTGTAACGTCAAAGTTGAGTTAGAGATATCTTTTTATTTCTGCAGTCAAAAAGATTGTTAACAAGCCGTGCCAAAAGAAGCACGGCTTCTTCTTAATTTGCATCTGCAAAAAGCTAATACTCAGTGAAACATTAAGCGTGCGGGAAACATCGCGAAGTGTGTGCGAAACACTTTTTACACACGGCGTGTTAAAAAATAATATACGCGTACGTGATACGTTACTTACGATTTTCGGAGAGGTTGACAGGGAATAATAATTTAGAAAAACGTTAAATGTTCACTGTTACAAAAGGCAAAAAAACAAAAATTGCGAACTAAAATTGTATTGTGTATGTTTTGCCCATTTTTTCCTTCATCGTGCATGCTTGGCTATTTGATAGCGCATTTTCCCATGCTACTTTAGTATTTAATATATTCTTTAAATCATTAAATAAATGGATCACAGTCCACTAACCAACACTCACGAGGTTAAAATATAAACTATCGAGCATGTTTGTTTTTTTTTTTTTCACTTAGTCAAACACATACCCATTTTAAACGAAGAAATTCATAAATCAGAACAGTTCTTGCGAACTGATTCATATAAACGCTTCAAGTAATTTCTCGTAGAATTCCACTACTAAAAATTTAATGATTTCATCTTGAAATATACCATTCAGTGTTCTCAAAATCATGGAGATGCGCTAGAGCAAATACTATAGAGACAATACAGGACACTTCCCGTTCTTCCACGCAACGGATGGAAACAAGTTCCCACTAGCGCTCCTAGTGTCAGAACCTGGTACTTAAGCGCCAAATAAAGACATCGGTATGATTCTTACGGAAGAAATACATTTTTTTTTAAATTGACCTAACGAAAAAAGACTCATTTTTACGCACTTTTTCTGTGACTTAATTATATTGAAGTGCTCAAATTACGGAAAATAATAATGTACTAAAGAGATGTTTTATATATTCCAAGATTAAAATGGTTACAATTGCAAGATTTGTCTTGCCTTAACACTTCCAGTGATACATTTGGTATTTTTTTCATTTGCTTTCTTTAAAAAGCACTTATCAACACATTGATACCTCTGCTTACACACTAATTAGTACACTCCTCACATAATATTTTCCAATTAAATAATAATGATTCGCCTTAATTGATTTTTGATCTCAGGTTTACTGTGACGTAAACAATTTAAAAAGTCTATCGAAAACATAATTAATCTTAGAAAACAAACTAATAGCTAATTCGTTTAGGTACAAAAGAGTAGCATTCACATACTGCTTAGTCAGAATATGGGAGTTTCTTAATTTATGCTTTTCATATATATTCCATTTACTATTTTTACGTGAAGAACGAACGCGAGTTCTTTTGAATTTCATAATTAAAACAGCCAAAAACTGCACACTTTTTTCCTGCCTTACGGAAAGATGCCAAGAACAGTATTGTAAAATAAGTTTTCCAGAAATTGACCAGAAAGACAATCAAATTAAAAGAAATCGAGAAGAAAACAAACATCGACAGAGCACTGAAGCTTAGGCTGTATGGGTTTTCACCAGGATCTACCACTAGATGGCGCTGGTATCGGTGTTTCTCGATTTATTGTCTCTATAGTATTTGGCTCGAGCGTTACGAACTGTTGACTGAATAGATTGGTGATCCACGAAACCTTAAGATCGGTCCAAGTGGCGAGGTTCAACATACCTGCCGAACTGCAAGCGAAACCCAAGGCCGCTGCTCCCCTCACACTGAGAACGCCTCTAGTTCGGAGAACAGGGGCGTCCGCGCCGTCAAGTCGACACCGATTAGAATCCCCTCAAAGCGTGAGAACCGGGAGGACTTCGCGCTCACTGGCACAGCCTGAAAAATAAAGTTTTCGGCCTGGAGTGAGAGAGGACGGGGAAATTCAACAGTACATTGGTGTAATGATCAGTGGCAGAATTAAATCGCAGGTGCAGTGTCCTGTCTTCCTATGTTATTTTGAGAATATTTAAAACGAAATTCTGGTGGCCTCTTTAAAACTTTAGTTTCAAATTACGGGTTTCTCTAGTCATACAAAAAGCGTACCCTCATCTCTAGTTGCATTTTACGGCCCGTTATCCGTAAAATACTTTGTTGGACGAGGCCGCAAAATCATGGCCCCAATTTTACCCAAGAAAACGTCATATGACCGAAAATCAAATTTACTGTTATAAACGTTAATTAAGCCTCTTGTGTCGAAAGCTCTTTTATTTAGGATGGAAATAATCACGTTACTATAAATGCTCATTTTCAATTTATTAAATTAATTGTTTTCTTTGATATTCTAGTCTTCGCCGTCTGACCACGCAAATTTCACAACGCTCCTTTCACCCACTAGCGAAGGAGGTATTTCTTGGGCGACGAAACACGCGATTTGAATTTAGCTCAGAGGCGTTTAGGCTTGAGGATATTTTGCATGTAAGTAAATCTACTAACATAGGCAGCCGGCTTTATTTCCCCTCCGAAGAAAAGCGTAGGAAGGATTTTTTCGCCCTTAAAAATGCAAGGGCTCTGGGTCCGAAGGCCCCGCGCATCCTGCGCGACACCGACCGAGAGGCGAACAGCGACGCGCATCGGTCCCGGAAAGGTCCGAAGCGCGTCGCCTTCTCCCGCGCGCTGCCCCACGACACCCTTGCAAAGGTCCGTAAAGTTGGTATAGCAAAGTTATCAAAAAATGTTGATATTCAACTCAAAATTTCATTAAATTGCTAATTAATTAAGTTGTTGCTAATTAATTAGGCAAAAATCGCTCTTCATTTGACCCTGCTACAAAACACAGGGCTAACTTGATGTCACGTTGGTAGAGCCGGGCAAAACGCATTCTATTAGAATAGAATCGGTCTCGCTGGCGGATTCGCAGTATCGGAGCTTCGGAGGTTCGGAGCGCGCGCATTTCATTTGCCTGTTGAAATCTAGAAGTTGGTCTCCCTCAGAAAAGTCGGAACCGCTCCATTCACTTGCCAATATCGGCCGTCATCGGTGTAGATAATTTTAGAGACAAAACAAAACACAAAATAATTAAACAATTAAAATAATTAAAAGCAAAAAAATGTGTGAAAAGTAATTTAAAATCGACAGTTTATCTACGTCAATAAAATAGAATAAAAAACTAAAATAATTTTATCAATTATTTTTTTTCTCGCTACGGAGTTTTACTCCGTACTTTTACTTTAGAAAGTAATGTAATTCTGGGGTAAAAACAGAATTTTCGGGAGTAAAACTCTTATTGCAGGGCCCTGGAAACGAAAAAGTGAATAAATCTAGTTGCTAAATTAAAAAACAAATTTCTCTTTCACGTGCTGTAGCCAGAATCAATGTTTAGTGGGTCCTTCAAATCGAAAAATCAAAGGTCGGCAAAACGTCTGTCCGTGAACAACGTTAACGGCTACATCGCTCAGTCGATACTCTTCAAAATTGATATTTCCCAATCGATCTACCCGATGTCGCAGCACCTTGATTTTTTTCGGCGGGGGGATACTTTAAATGAAGTCCCTGGATGGGACTTCTTAAAATTTTCAAATAATTGCTTCATCGTTTTATATTACATCTGGTTGTTGGATAGTGCGAAGAATGTTTAAGAGGTTAATGGTGCAGGTCTCACGTTCGTTCAAACCCTGGTTTTTCGAAAATTGTTTAAAGTTCCAACATTTTTTCGGAGACTTCCTACAACTAAAATATTAAAGATAGATTTTTCCTTCAATGAAATCTTAGATCCTTAGATCTAAGGATTGCATTAAAGGAAATCATGAAAGAAATTTCATTAAAATCTTATATCTTTAAAGATAGATTTTGAAATAAGGTCATAAACAATTTTTCGACAATTTCCGTACTTTTCATGTAAGTTTGCGTGAAAGTGCGGGCAAGAAAGTACGTGCTGTTTTAGCACCACTAGTTACAATTATTACACAATGTTGAAATCAAAATTATTATTTGGAATCTCTAATAATGTAAATGACCTGCAGTTTATCTGCAAGTAAGAAAAGAAAATACCACTATACAAGACAAAAAGTTTACATTCCAGAATTGCATATGAAAGTACAAAAATATGCGTTAAGGGAAAAATAATTCATTTAATAATTATTGGAATGCCATTTAAGTTTTTTTACAAATTCGAATATAAAGCACATTTATTAAACACAATTCACATTTAGTATTGATTCATCATTATATTAAAAAATGTATATGCTAATCAAAATTGAAATGGGTTCTGTTCTTCCCTGCGTGATAACTTATTTTCGTTACGGCACAATGTATTGTGGAACAGATTTTATAAGCCGTCATGGCCTATCAGCCTACACAACTCGTATATCCTACCTATCGCCACACAGGGATAGTGTTTTCAATAATTCGAAATACATAAATATCATATACCACATGTAATACAGTATATAGGATAAATGAGGGAAAACTAATAAATTTATAACATTGTTGGGCAATAGAAAATGCGTAATACTGTAATTTGTATAAGCCTAAAAATTACAAAAATTAATGTTTTAATTGTCTTCAATTATTTCAATTAACAGCCATTCTTCCATTTGCCTTACCTTAAGAACATCCGAAACGTCGGACGGACGTTTTGGAGAAAAAACAAACAAACACTTTTTCGGTATCAGGTGACCCCCAAACTTGCATTTTCGTCGAAATCTAGAAATCGATTTTCCGCAGCATTGCATAACTTTTTCTATACTACGTATATTACTTCGTATTACGCACTTATACGGGAAAGTGATAATTGAACAATAAAGCGTTATCCAGTTAAACATTTAGTAAATACAATAAAATACAACTTAAAGATGTCTTGCCACAAATTCCCCACAAATGAACGAAGATCCAAATCCCCATAGTCCCAAGTGTTGTGACGTCTATCGAAAACTATCGTATAAGTTGGTCTCATTTCCCGTTTTTAAATTGTTTTATTAGAAATTTTAAAAGGTATATCAATAGCTGAGAAGCACTTGCTACAGCCAATAGTTATGACCACGTAAAAAGTGTTATGGTTTTTTATTATATTCCGATTGTTTCATTCGTTATGGAGGTGAAACAAGAAGAAAACGTGAAACACATATAGTTGTTTTTTGTCGAATTCAATATTTAAAATGTGAAAATGACAGCAAAAAACAGATCTATTGTATTAATGAATATGTTCTCAAATTATTGCCTACATTTCCGTATAGTTTGTGAATATGAAGGAACGCTCTGTAGTATTGGCAGATTTTACCATATCATCATATTGTTCAACATCTTCAGTTCATCAACGTAATGTAGGCTGTGTAGAAGAAAGCACATGTAAACTACAAGTTGTTAAAATCTTTAGAAATCAGGCTTGATTAATCAAAGAACAAACGTAAATAACACAAGCGTTAGTCATGTTATTAAGTAACATTACATATTAATACACACGTGCTTCTGTACTTTCAAAGTGCAATAACGTAAGCTATTTTACATCGGTATGCCTATTTAAGAGACCATTTGTGTAGAATTTTAAGTATACAAAAATATCTGAAATATCTTCCGAAGCTCGAAAGACGGAAATGCAATCCACGGATATTGGCACGAAGATTTCGTGTGAAAATTCCAGCACACGATGGGGGTGGACAGACGCCTACTTTCGTCCGCCGGTCCTGCTCTCCTCAATGAGCATTGTTCTGCCAAGTTTTCCCCACGCACAGTAATTGAACCCACCTGAGTTCATTCGCCCAGCCGCGAGCGGGGGGGGGGGTCGCTTCGGTCGCGACAGGTAGCCTGGAGGGATTGAGAAGAGTGGAGTCAGGTAGAAAGCTCAATGAAAACTCCTTCATTTCTTTCTTTCTTACTTTCTTCCCTCTGGGAAGTCCAGATTTTCTGTTTACGCAATTTCCCCACTTCATTCACTTTTTTTTAAAACAATTTTGTTAGTATATTTCATACAATATTTTTTTGGTATTCTACTCTTAAATATTAAGTGCAATAATGAGACATCGGATGTTAAGGTACTAAAAAGTATGTTTTAGGCGCCTAAATTGCACTAAAATTCCTTAAATAAGCACCGAAAAAGGCAATAAAAACTCAAAATTTGAGGAATAAAGTAATATATTTCACAGCACTTGTACCTAAAATTAGTTAATAACCAAAAAACATTACATGAGAGAATATTAATGACATTGTAACTTTTTTGGGCAAGTACATATTACTATTTATAAACCTATAATAATGACAATAATAAATGTCCAAATTTCTATATACTAATTAGTATTACAATAAATAACTAAAGCTTTCTCATGATTGGAACATTCAAACTTGAGGCACTTGTGAAATAAAATAAGTTTGTATGCCGAAAATGACCTTTCAACGTCAACAAAAGTCACTAGAGCATGTTTAAACAATTCAACTCTATTTGCAGAGCATTCCTTTGGCAGCTCACCGTTTCCACCCGATACATTGTGGATTGAATGTATAGTTTTATAGCCTGGGTTTTGTATCAGAACACTTTCAAATTTCTCTAATATTTGAGAAGACGTTTTACCAGCAACTTCTAATTGTCTAACTGATTTCTAAATGCTGAATAGTGTCAGCTAGAAATGTAAAATTGGTATTGATATAAGTCAAATATACCTTCAGGTGCTTCTCAATTAGCACTAATTGTGCTTCCTTAATAAATTGTGCATCACCCTCATCAAATTCACTAACTACTTCTACAATGTTTTCATATTTCTTGGCATAATTGGCACTGCTTTCTACCATGTATTCCACCGTGTCATTGCAGGTTCTGGCGGTAAGGACGCATTTGGTTACTTTTCTTTAAATTTACAAATTCTATGCAGAAATCATATAAGGAACTTCATCTGTTAACATTAAAAGTACCCATCGATCTTCAACCCTATTCGAATATAATAATTTCAACCCTGAATTTACAAAATATGCGATACTTTGGGAATTAGTTCTCAAGATTTCCTTTGAACACCAAAGATGAGACTTGACCGATTCATTGTCACTCATTTTCACCACAATTAAACGAGCAACATGACGTCCAAGTGAATCGAAAGTTTCATCTACAGAAATCCAAATACACTTGTCGCCAATATCATCTCTAATTTCCTCCAGTGTTGCCTGACATACTGGTTCAAGATGGCTTTTCCGCAATGTCGATTCTGAAGGAATGTTTTGCTTACAGCACTTTTCCAAAAATCTTTTCATTGTTGCGTTTTGCACAACATTCCACGGAATTCCAGGGCCGGCAAATGCATGACACATAGTATAATTGGTTTTGTTTTCCCGAACTGAGAGGCTTGATTAAAAATGTTTGCATGTGGTTGTTGGCGCTTACGATTTCCTTCACGAAGGGCAGTTTTTTCGTGCTGAGAGAGATGATATTTCTTCCCTGCGGCAATCTACCAAGAAGCAAAATTTATCGTAAATTTCACTACTGAAAAATGGTAAAAAAATTTATTTAACCCTTCGAGAAGCGCTGTTGTATCATTTACAATAGCGCTGTTATTTTTATCTCTAAGAAAAATCCTGTACGAGCTGGCAATGTGGTTCCGACGTAATTCATCGCCTGACTCTCCCCCACTACTCATTCTACCCTATTGTTGAACGGATAGTTAGTGGCTCTGCAGGTTGAATTGAATGTGCGTGCATTGCCTTGTACGGTTTAGAACCCGCACCTCCTCACGTGGTGTTTAATTTTTGTAGCAACACATACTTCCAAAAAAAACACAATAATATTCAACAACAAACATTTTAAGATGAAAAATAAGAATCATATTTATAAGAATAAATAAATAAGCTAAAATATTAAATGAAGAGAGTTGTAAAAAATACAACGTGCGACTGCTCGCTTCAGTGAAAGGTGCGCTTCTCGAAGGGTTAAACAAAATTGGATTACAATTTCGTTAACTTTTTTTTAAATTTATAATTCTAGGATTTATTCGTATCATTCCCAAATTCGTTCCAATACACCGATAAAATTATAAAAAGTAAAATGAAATTAAAACGATTCGTGAAGGCATACATAAACGGGAAAAAACAGTTTTTACTCCCCTCACACTTTTGTGAATCACGTTTTAGTTTCATTTATCTATTTTGACTCAAAGTTGTATCTATTTCTACTCAAAGCAGATATAGCACAGCATTACTACCCCATCTGTTGTAAAAGACGGGAATTCCTCTATCCATTGCCGGAATAAACCTGCTCTCGTTGGTTTAGACTTTGACATCTTCACACGGTTGAGCTGTTACAATACTTAAAGAGACACTGTGAGGTACTTCGCGTAGTCCGCAACTCGGACAGCTGGGAGATTGAAGACGCACCTCACGCCCCGCAAAGATATAAGTTCCAATGATCGGACAGCACTGCCCTGTTCCCAGAAGAACATCTGGCACGGAAAGGTATCCTTGACGGAAGACGGGGTCATCGCCTTGCCCTCTGGAGCCGATTGCTTTGAATACGTCGCGAATTTGTGCTCAGCTGTCCCAAGCGCACGCCGCTACGTATTTCAGCGCATAAATTACTAACCGAGATCCTATTACGTTATAACAACAATTCTCCACAATAATTAATTCCCGCTCACAAGTTTATAAGACGCCGTTTGTAAGTACGAAGGGAAAACACATCCCATTGCTTCGGACCTGATTGATTATCGTTGTTTTTTTTTTAATTTATTTATTTCTTTCCTCCAAATAATAAACAGATCCCACCCACGTTATTCGAATAAGCCTCTATTTTTGGTGTACAAATTATACCGTTGCCTTACCTCTTTTGAGTTACGAATAAGAGTTTTTGTCAATAATGACTTACTCAAGCGCGGGAAAATTTTTGCACCCAATAAGGATGTCTATAACGTGTTACTTCAAGTGTTGTAATAGTTATCAGTTCATCAAGTGTAAGCATTGCCCGATGACATTATTAATATCTATACTCAATTTTATGTCCCAAGTAAAATATGTTATGCTGCATACCTGTTCCTGTACAATTAGTAACAGAGTAACAAAAAGTGAATCAATACTGATTTTAACAAAGATATTGAAATATTCCCTGCATTTTCTCCCTCTAATACATATCTCGGCTGAGTCAGTAACCTTGTATTATTTTTTAACTTATAAATCTCAGGGCTTTAATTATATCTTTACATTATTTCACAGGACACTTTATATAAAATAATTCACCATGTGCGCTTGAATATTCGCCGCACATACGAACTTCCAGCGAATCGATTTTTTTATACTATGGGATTTCCGAATTTAATGGCTAACACACGAAACAATACTATTCAGAAATATTAAAATTTTCAAGAAAAACATAAACCGCAACGGCGACGTTCTAACGTAATTTATATTTTTGCCAAAAAATTTCAAGAGGCATAATTAAATTTCAACAAAATCATGTTCACGCATAAGAAAAAAAAAACATTCAAAATAATTTCTCTCATACGTGCGCTGATTTGTGCAATTGTTACTGAATTATGTGTTACAGAATTGTGTTGATATCAAAGCTCCCCGCTAACAATTTTTGGCTGAAGATTAGGGCTAAAGTATTGGTTGGGGGTAGTAATTAGTATTTAAACAGTAAAAAATTCTAGTACTACTTTGATTTGATTCTGTAATGGTGAGGGGGCCAGCTTCATGGACCTTCCCATTTCTAAGGCCGGGACCAAAGGCCCGTATTACAC
>BOPP01000363.1:94765-159568 GCA_017312745.1 Gryllus bimaculatus | reverse complement strand
AGAAAATTGAACGTTTTCTCGGCCATCCTCAATATATTTCATCTAGTTCTTTAATTAATGCTTCACAATGTGCGACCCATAGCCATAGCCTCCCCATGGATGAATAACACGGTCTTGCTCCATGACCTCACCCTCAAACGTTTCCTCTCTATATTTTACTTCTTCAGCATTAAACATAGATTAATAATTATTAAGCATAAAGCAGCACACAACTACTGTACTATTGGTGTGACGTACTCTTGGCTATCCGGGATGAGCTCATCCCGGATAGCCAAGAATACATTAACTCCGGCCGCGGAAGCCTACGAACCCTAATTGTGTGACATCCATCTTAAATCACGATCAAAACTATATAAAATATTGGCAAAATACGTTTCTCAAAGTTTCTATCGTCAAAGTTCAAACAACTTCCACAAAGTTCTTCATCAAAGATATGTGTCAAATATATTTTACAGTGTGATACCGCCCAAAGAATTCAACGCGGGGCTGGCAACGGCAGAGGGCCTGGCCGCTTACAAGCAGGCAAGGGAACAAAGAAAAAAGGGGGGGCAGGGACTGGGGCAACAGCGGCAGGCGTAACGCACTGCCTGGGCCTTCCCCGGGTGCCCCTCACATCCGGAGGTCACCGAGGGGAAGGGGGTGGGATGGCCGTAGCAGCGGCACGTGCAGTCGCCGCCCTCCCTCGTACCCCCTCAGGAACAAACACCCCAAAGTGCCGAGGAAAGAAGAAAAAAAAACAGTCTCGCTGTCCGCTTCAAAACGTCCTTTTCGTGCCACGCTGCGCGCTGATACAATCGAATACAAATCGACGCTGGTGCAAACGCACCACTTACAGCTCATCGTTTCAGAAAACAGAAATTCAAAATAAAAACACGTAAAGTGTTTATTTGGTTCAATTCAGGATATTTCTATTGTCAGTAGTATGATATAACGCTTAAGTCATTTAATAGTTTGAAATCAACTTATTTCATTACTATGGAGATAAATTCAATGTAAGTTACAACAGTTTATTATCATTTTTCTTTTATTTCGAAAAATAAAATTAAATGATTTTAAATTGGCTAATAATCGCTCTCGTCACATGAACCAATAGACCCATGGCCAATAGACATGTGTACGTACGAAGAACTGCAAGTGATTACGCAAGCTGAATATCTCTCTCCTGCAGACATTATTCCAAATTCTGCAAATGTGTGCTGTGTATGATCCTGTATGAGATCAGAGATGTTAGTGCTCTATTTTCCCAAATGGAGAGCAGAAAGGTTTGGGCTATTTAATAGCGATTTAATCGCAATCGATTATATTAAATTAGCATAGCTTATACTGAAGTCAATTAATCTCTTATCTGTTTGGTTTATTAAGGCAGATTAATTCAAATATTTTTAAGACGAAACAATAATAGCTATTGTAGAAATTACGACCATTGATGAATAATAAAATTGGTTCATGGGATTGGTCAGTACGGGTAGGAAAACAATTAGTTATGAAAAAATTAGTTGGCAGAACTAATTTTTTCTTTACCCACTCTGACCCGTGAACCTATTTTATTATAAAAATAGCCTTACACACAAATTTAAAGAACAATTGATCGTTGATATCTCTCAGATTACAAAAAAGGAGACAAACACAAGCCAGTGAATTAATATAAGCAAAACTGACAAAATGTCACCATGAATCTTATTCCGGTAACCGGATGTTTAATAACTTCCGGGATGTTTAATAACTCCACTTATCACTTGTAGGAGGAGGCTTACCATGACAAGAGGAATTGAACTCCGTATTATGGATAAAATGAAATATTTCCTGCGTGATCCCCGACAATTCGTTCAGTCTTAATCGTCAAGTAATAATAAAAACCAAGAATGTCTTCGCATGCGTTCCTCCCGCCAAGGAACAATGAGAAATTCCAATTGAAAACCACTAGTCACAACTTGTTTATAGGGCAACAATTTCCCGGACATAGGACGCGGAACAGCACGTACAATCGACCCCGACAAAGAGGGGAGGGAGGGGTGACCAAAGCGACCATTTTGCCAAAAACCAGGCGACTGGCTTCCCCGCGGATCCTAGGCTTGCGAATATCTTCAACAGACACATACAATGTACATATACATATGAACTTCCTAGTGTACAATGAACACATTCATATGCTCTTCCAATTACTCCATTCTGTACGCACGCCCGCGGCAGCCCTTGTAGTCGTGAGCGAGAATTTCACATGTTCTGAGCATCCATTAGGTAATTTATTTTCCTACATGCCGTCCTGATTTCAACTCATCATTATTACGCACTATGATGTCATTGATAAAAATAATGAATGATGAACGTGAAAAAAAACAAACTAAAATATAACTGATTTCAAACCTAGTTCCCATTTTTATTAGTTTTTTAAATTTATTTTCAAATTTCTCACGATCTAATATCCGACAAATTCCCGGTTTCCAGGTTCGCCAAATTCGCTTTGGGAAAGAGAAAAAGGAATCTCCCAAAAAGTAAGTTTTTTAAAGAGACTTCTCAGAAACAATGAATACCTAACCATTATTTACTTGATTATTTCCAAATTCAATGTTACAGAATAATTTTCTTTCGTATCTGTGTAGCCAGAATTCATGATTTGTGAGTCGTTACTAAAAAATCGATTTACGGCAATACATCCGTCTCTCTGTCCGACTGTAGTCCTAGTTAGCTGGAGCTACGTAAGCTGATTTTTTTTCAAAATAGATATTCCTTTACCTGTCCCTCTGTGTTTGAAACGGATATTTAGATTTCGGGGTCTACTTTACATAACGACTCAACATTTTCAAAATTGTCTAAAAATGTCTCCAAATTGTTTTATTAAACATTCTCTTAGAGCGTTAAGGTCGCTTCAGAGAATGGTGTACGACTGACGTTCATTGAAATAAATTATTTCTACAAAAATGCAAATTGTTTTCCGGTCTTCCTGTTACTACAATACTGGAGATACAATTTCTGTTATTTAAAGGCTGACCTTGATATAAGATCATACTCAATTTTTCGACACGACTAGTTTTCGCATACATCTGCGTGATATACATGCATTTTTTTATTTTTTTGAATTTTTTTCTCAAAAACTCTACCTATGTTTTACTTCAATTTTCTCATCGTATCTCTCAAATGTTAAAAAAGTGGGGTTTGTTTCAATTTATTTTCGAAATTGCACAAATGTTACATTCCAAAATGTATAAAATTGAATCGAGATTTTTGCCTTCTAAAAAGATCAGCTCTTTAAAAACGGTCATATTATAAAAAAAATACGTTCGAGCAATTTATGCTTCAAATTAATACCATTATTTTTTTAACTCAAAAAAAGTTTTCAAAGTTTTTTTTCTTTAAACTTATACCACGCATAGAACAAAGCAAGCTTAAAAATGGTGCCTGCCTCAATTTCGTTAAATTCTATGAGCTTTTGGAAAAATGCTGATTTAGATACAATGCAAGAATGTAGCACCACTATATGAAGGCCAACATGAATTCTGACTATGAGCGATGAGGAAAGGAACAAGATATACCAGGGTCCGGCAATACAACACTACATTGTGCAACGTCCCGCAATGTTTGTAAGTCACTGAAAAATACGCGCAGCCACTCACGTTTACATAATTGCATGGAATTTTTTTATACATTTCATTTTGATGAACATATTTCATTAAGCAAAATATTACTCTAAATGCAGGGTTGCGGTATGCTTTGCCAGCGGTCTGATTCGCGCGAGGAACCAGAGAACAAATGAGCAGAACGAATTAAATGATTTTTAAAGTGAGTATTCGCATAAAATGCGTTGGTCAGACTCAAGAATGTTTTTTATTCACGCGTGGGCCTAAGGTGCGGGCCTCGTCCTCAATTTTGACTCGCGTAGAGAAGCGTCACAATTCAGCGCGAAGTGCGTTGGCCGCGCACACTGTGGCCGCGCCGCGAGTGAGTCATTCTCGGAATCGACAGCGCGCGGCAACGAACCATACCGCTAACTGAATTTCTATCAAACACATCTTCGATATTGTAATTGTAGGAAAACACCGAAACAATTTTGAAGTATCGCAAGATTTGAAAATTTATAGAGTTCAAGACAATCCGACCTGTGCCATTTACATAACCGTCCTTTCTTTTCTCTATCCGATAAGAAAAGTATAGAAAAAAATGAGAAAAAATTTAAAGAAAATTTTGTAAAAGTCGTCTACTCTCTATGTAATGAAGCCGCAAACATTAAAAAGTGAATTTGCCACATTTCTAATTCAGCCAATAACAACAGTTACCATAGAATTAAAAAAAAAATACATCTGAAAATTAAATTCCATTAAAACATACTTTTTTTTAAAGAAACACGAGTTTGGAATGCATCTTTGTATTATATTTCACTATTAACCTGGTTGTAATTTGTGTGTTTCACGTTAATTTTGTTGGCGTAGTAGTGGTGTTTTAATGAAAACACGAGATAAAACTTCTTTGTTCATTAAATTCGTATTAGCAACTGTACTAAATCAAATTTAAAAGAAAATCAAAACTGAAGTGTAAAACGTGTCTTTTCAGGAGGAAAGCGGAATGTCTGGCAATTAACGCGCGTTTACACATAGCCATTGCTTGAGGAACATTCATACAAAAGCAGATTATTCACGAATAGTGAACTCTTCCCCACTGACGAATTGTCGTTCTAGATATTTGGCACATATTTCGAATGCGAATGAAGCTTAGAACCACAGGCAAAGTCGCGGGAAAGAGGGAATTCCTTTTCCATACTTCCACATACTTTTGCAGAATTTAATTCCGAAGGGACAGATCTCCATGAAACAATATTTCAGTACGGAAAAATATTTGTATACAACCTAAGTAAGATTCAATAGTTTCCTGATACCGTTAAACATGCCAAACAATAACTCACTATTTGGAAGAACGATGGAGAAGCATATTTAAAGAACATTAAGAATATTATTATTAAAATATAATATTTATATTTTATATTTATTCCTAAAATTAGAAAATAAACGGAAATTGAGATGTGTCACTTCGGAAATGAGCTCATTTGTGCGTGTTTGAACTTCGTATGTAATATTGTGAACAAACACGAAAAAGAAAGAAATAAACAACAAATGATTATGAAGAAAACAATGAATGAAAATGAAAAAAAATCGTGAATCTTAATTTGAATGTTAAGAATTTGTGGCGATCTTTCTTCAAAACTTCGAAAGCAGCGGAGAATCCGCTCCACCTTAAGATTTTACTCTACACAGAGACTCAGCCAATGTCCGTTGAACAAACTGTACTTGGGTTGATTTAATTTCCCGACACATTCATATATAGGCTCAAATGTAATTCTGGAGACTTTCTTGAAAAGTGATGTCTTATAAAAGTGAATTGGTAATTATGCATTGGATAGACTCAAGGAAGTTTATAGTGAACGCGAGGGCCGAAGGCCCGAGCCTCGCCGTGACTTGGATCCGGGCGAGCGAAGCGAGCAAACTTGCCGTTGAAAGTAAATTGGCGTTACAATGCGGCGGGGACAAAGCTTATGAAGGGTGAACCACGAAAATAGCCTATCCGTAAATTTTATTCATTTCTATTAGAGCACGTACAGTAATTAGGGCTTAAGCCCGCCGCCACGCTTCTCTAAGAGTGTACCGTATACTAAATTTTAAACCATAAATACTATCAAATATATACGATGCTAACCGTAAAAGAAGGGAAATTTTAAGACTATTTCCCCCACCCTAACAATAGTTGCACGACGAGCATGATAAACCATCTTCATTGGTTTGGGCTATCTAGTATCTACTGGCTTCAAAACATTGGTAATATACAATTCGACGCAACCACTATGACTCTCGGACTTCTACGTCTCCCACAATTAATTGTATCGTAATGTATACTGCCTGAAGGCCAACTTACCCTGGAAGTGTTCTCAGTGACGAGAAGAAGAAAAAACGCTGCCACTGGCCTGCGCTCCACGTCCGCAACAGCCCCGAAGGAGGCCACACGCCCGCTCGCTGCCAACACCCGATCTCGAATCCCTTCCAATTGCGATTGCGAGGCCCAGTCGAAGCCCATGTCTCTCTTCGGTGCCGATTCTCAGGCCGATGCGCCACAGCTTTAGGAGGGGGGATTCCGAACGGCGGGGAGGACGGTGGGAGGGAGAGAACACGGCACGAAGGCCGCAGGAAGGGTCACGCCAAGGAGGCCCGAAGGGAGGGGCAAAGCAAGTGGCTGGGAGGGGCTGCGTAGTGAAGGACACTGCGCTCGTGGCCAAAGCCCGGAAAGCTGGCGAAAATTATAATAAGATATCAGGCCTATACAACAGCCATTTGTTTTTAAGGGAATCGCTGAATCCGAATCTTAAATCAAATGTACAACATTCAAAATAACAGTCTATATTTAAAAAAAAAAATAAAGTATTAATTTAACTCGTATGTTTTATAAAATATTATTTCTGTTATCATTCTTCGAATGTTTTCATTCAGTTCATAAATGATTGAATAGCATTCCGTGTTACTTTGTCGCCCTTTCAAGTGTGTGTATAGAAAATATTGTAATCTTGCGCCGCAAAACTGTAACGAAAAAGGGGCTAAATCATTTTCTTACAGTATAGTATTTTCTCTAAAAGGTGGGTACTTGACCCCGAAAACTCGATTGATAGCAAAACGTCCGTCCGTCCATCTTTTTGTCTTTCGACCAATTTTCACCAAAATTGATATTCCTCAATCGATCTAAACGAACTAGATCCCTTTGGATATTCAAACAGATACATTGGTTTTTGACAGTACTTTACATGTAGAATTTGGTTTTGTTGACGATTTTTTAATTTTTTGTAAATCGATTTTTTCTCTAATGAAATCTGTTCTTTATGTGAAAAAGGACGGTAAAAGAATAAAGTACTAGCCTCATTTTCGACACTCTCCGCATTTTTTCTAAAATTGCAAAAAATTGCAGAAGTTAACACGAGCCGTCATCCCTGTCCTCACCTCCGCCCCGTCCCCTTGCCACGCCACTGGCTTCGCCGCCTCCACACACGTGTCCCACTCCTCTTCCCGCCTCGCCCCGCCTTCGAGTCGTCTCGCGCCTCCACCGCCCCCTACTGTCCGCCCCCCGTTATCAATCCGCTTCCGCCACAAGTAACAGACTCTTCATCCCATCTTGAACATCCACCACGCATTCACCCCACCTTGCCTCCGACAACGCCTCCGCCCGCACCGCCCTCGCATCGACTCCGTCGCGCGCCTCAGCCCCTGCTCCTTCATCCGGCCACGCCACAACCCACTGCTCCGACCCGTGACCTCTCCACATCCGTCGCCTCCGTTTTTCCGCCCCTGCCTCGCCTTCCCCCGCCGCCGCCTCGATCCCAGCGCATTCCCCGTCTCCTTCCCAGTCATCGTCTTCATCCCGCCTCGTACTTCTCGTCCGCAAGTAAACGCCCCGCTTCCGTAACTCACCCTGGTCCCGTCCCGGCTCGTCTCCGCCCCCGCCCCGCACCCCCGCCCCACCCCCGCCTCCGCCCGCCTCGCCCACTCCCCTCCGCCTCACCGTCACGCCCTGGCTCCGCCATCACTCTCAGCCACCACTCCTCTCACTACGGCCCCGGCCCCGGCCCGACTCTCTCTTGGGACTTGGCGTCACAGTTTTTTAACCGTTATTGGATCATGCAAGGGGAAATTTTAAAGAACACATTTGGTGCCGTGTTTAGGAAAACACGTTTAAAAATTGCGTATTTCAAGCAAATTACCGAAAACGACTCATATCTTCGAAATATATAACACGACGTTATTTCCAGATCTCTCTTAGATAACAAATTTCCATTAAAGAGAAAAATCTTTATATTCATATAGTAGTAATATAAAAAGAAACCTTTCAAATAAATTTCCATACTGATGCAATTTTCGTAAAAATCAGAGTTTCAACGAAAACCGAACTGTGAGCATTTCTTTTAAGTGTCTTTTTACTTTAATTGAGGCAATTTTTAGAAATCCGTTGCTCAGTG
The DNA here is from genome assembly GCA_017312745.1 of Gryllus bimaculatus. NCBI lineage: Eukaryota > Metazoa > Arthropoda > Insecta > Orthoptera > Gryllidae > Gryllus > Gryllus bimaculatus. The sequence goes on along the minus strand of BOPP01000363.1, from coordinate 151,587 downwards.
TTTAATGAAAACTTTTTGAACATTTTTGAGAAAAACTTAATTGTTGAGGCTTCATGTAAGTCTTCCAAAAATTAAAATGCCATCTTTTAAACTTCGCCAGTGCCTCAAGTTTCCTTTAAAACGACCGAAAATATAATTTTTTTTTTTACTGTCAAGTCGTGCATCAAATTTTTGGTATCAAGGACCCCAAAACATGGATTCCCTGACATTACACAACGATTCAGATAAAGTATTTACTATTCAAGAACAAGATTTATCCACTTTTTTTCATTACCAGGCACCGTTAAAAAAATGTTTTTTTTTTCTGTCGCAATTGACAGTCTCTAAGCAGACGATTGCAATATTTTTTCGTCTTAGAAGGAAAGGGGAAAACAAAAATAAAAAGGCGTGGAGCAAGGAAATGTAAAAGGCAGCCCACAGACCCAACACCGGCTGGCTTTTGTCACTCCCTCAAGGCCCTCTTTCACACCCGGCATCTCCTGCGCTCCCTTCTGCGCGGACCTTTCCTCGGTCGCTTTCCTTGCTGAGTGTGCTTGTCAGAGAGTATGGGTGCTGTGGTCCCGTGCTCTCCGGCGCGGGGTCACGTGGCGGCATTGCGGCGTGAAGATGCTGCTCCGAGTTAGAACATGACATGAAAAGTTTTATACTTGGCTCACCCAGACACCCAGATTAAACTCCAGGAATCGGTAAGTTCTACGATATTTTGATGACGGTTTGTAAGGAAACATATATAAGCAAGAAACAGAAACAGAATTGTTTGCTTTATAAACGGATAACGTATAAACAAAACAAAGTGCCGAATGTTAGTTTGACCGATTCATAAGAAAAGAATACTAAATAAATTTTCTGGATTCATTTGTCACTGTAATATTCGACACGTGAAATGAAAAATTAATATATATATATATATATATATATATATATATAGTATATATATATATATATATATAATTTCACGAAAAATTAATACTTGTAATCGAAAAGTGTAGTGCATTTTTTCTCTCGGTAGGGTAACGGTTGATCCTTCCCTCCGCTGGATAGTGAGATCCGGCGCCAACGCTATATCCCGTCGTCTTGTTCCTCAGTCAGTATTCTCCACCCCAGCTGGGACACGATATAGCTCCCCAGTGGTATTCCGGCATGTGTAGTAGTATTGTGCATGTGAGTGTAAGTGTGGTTAAGTAAGGGGTCAGGAAAGGACACGCAAATGGAAGGAAAGATCGCGCGTGCTCTGTGGCTCGTTTGTTTGGGTACTTCTCCGGCATTCGTCTTGTATTGATCGGAGAAACTACTGATCAGAGCAGCCGGCCGCAAGAATTCTCCTCCAGGCAGTAGCTGAATTCGACCTAGCTATGTAGCTAGTGTCGAAATCTTGCAAGCGTCGGGCCGGGAGAGGTGGCTCACAGCAACTTCAGGACTAGAATATTAAAATTTAGCTGTAAGACAAAGCCCCTCCGCTAACTGCTTAAGTAACTGCTAGGTAGCAGCTTAATGTATAAATCAAAAGTAAATAAATTCCCCTTCTCCACAGGGTTACTGTGGAGGGGACAAAATAAAAAAAGGCTCACTGCTCACTGCAAAAAAAGGCTCACTGCGACAAAAAGGCAGTGCCTCTGAACGGGAGGTCGTAGGTTCGAGTCTCGACAGTGGTAGGATTTTCGACCCTGGCTTCTCAGCTAGGTTGAATTCAGTCGCTGTGTGGAGCTTCTAGCGACCGGCTGCTCTGATATGTAGTTTTCCGTGGTTTCTCCGATCAACACCAGGCGGATGCCGGAGCTGTACCTTAACGAACAGGCCACGGATCGTGCGTGATCTTTCCTTCCTCTTCCTTGTCTTATCCTCACCCCTCACTTATACATGCACATACTACCACACATGCTGTGAGACCGGTCGAGAGCATAGAGCTTGACCCGACTGGGGCGGTGCCCCGCTGGTGCGAGGTTGGGGACGGTAGGTCGGCGCCGGATCTCGCCATCCAGCAGTGGAAGTTCACCACCATCTTCCGAGGAGAAATCCTGCACTACACTTACGCTACTAACAACCTTAGCAGTTGACGCGACCGAATCTTTAACAATCAATCAGCCACCGTCGGGATTCGAACCCTAGGTCTTCCCGATCAGAGGCACTGCAGAGATGTCAATTGATGTCGTGAGCTACCAAAGTCAGTCATTTTGATACGAAATATGGCGGAGCACGGAAACCGCCAGCGGAGGCGCAGTCAGGGGCACCCAAGGCGATTCAGAATTTGCGCTGAATGCGACGCCACAGGAGGCGCAAGGTTGAAGGGCACGGCCAGGAAATGACCTCTGGCATCGGCGGACACGGGACTGCTGAAAATAAACTGCCAGAGACAACTCACGAATAACGACGTAGGAAGCTACTCAGGCGGCCAGCTTTCCGGGATTCAAATGACCATTCACATCATTTTGAATTAGCGTCGGGTCCAAAATACCAATGCGCCACCTCTGACGGGTTAAGGAGTCGTCCATAAATTACGTAACGCTAAAGAGGGGGGAGGGAGTACAGCGTTACATTGAGGTAGTTTTTTTAAAATTAAGTGTTACGTAATATTGATAATTATTTATTTACATTTTTCAACATTTGCTGAAATTATTCCTTTTTGAGTCCAGTACTGAAAACTTAAAATATTAAGTAATTAATTTGTTTTAAAAACATAAATAAACTAAAGTTATTAGTTGTAAATTGTTACAATGAATGAAAATATCTTTAACCCTTTTTTAATCTGTACGTTTGCGAAGAAAGTATTCAAAACTTATATGACGTATATACTAAAATCCATTTATATTGGCGTTGTAGACTCTAGCTCTTGCATCATCCACGTCGGCGAGTACATAGCTTCTGATCAAACATTTCTCGACCAAGCATTCTTCCTTCACTCACACCTTGCCTCAATCTTACTGTTAGGTGCAACTAGCATTGCCAACTAATTTGTACTTTAATTATCATTAATTAGTTTAATATACAACACATACAGTGAAATACATGCCATTTGTGTTTACTGAGCTATAATTCATTTTCACTTCTGGCATTTACAAGGAGAGGGATGTTGTCGCAAACGTTACGAAATTGGTCATTACAAGAGCGAGAGTGGGTATTGAAAATACTAAGAATTTGCATTACGTAATTTATGGGCGGCTCCTAAGCCTTTGTTCTCCTGGCTTGGAATCTTCACACGATTAAACTACTGAATGGAGTCCCTAGCGGGTCTGTTAAGTACTTCGCTTGGTGCGTTGTAACACACATACTATATCAATGTTGTAATGCCTTTCGCTGCAGGTCTCGTGCTACTAGCAGCGATTGCAAGCAATTACAAATGCTTCCAGTACAGGATGCAAAAGTATTGAGTTCGCAGGGAAGCTAAGTTCCCTGGAGGAGCGTGGTGGTGAGCGAGGTTTCAAGTACAGAGACCAAGTCCGATGAAGTATGAAAAGTTTAATTGAAAAGTAGAGCTGCGTAGCAGCGGGAAGTTGACATAGCCAAGTCTCTGGGCTGTCTGGCCGATATCAACGCTAGAGTATCCTTATATGGGAAACGGAGAATTACGAGGCCATTACGCCACCCCCGCCAGAACTCGGCATGCCCTGGACGCAATAAACTGACATAACTGTCAGAGGACTTTTTCCCTTTTGAAAACTCACAAGTTCCCAAACATTCCTGTTTCCACGTCTGAGTCGTGTTAGCGACGACGGCGGCCCAATCACCCATGACCTTAAGCAGGGCGCCTGCTCCAGACGCGACCCTAATTTAAACACGTTTGAAGGGTGATATTTCTCTCACGTACAGTTTGAAAGAAATATTCACTGCTTCTCTTACGCAATACGTACTTCATATGTACGTAGGTGCATTTACCATTACAATGTATATTAATCTAATCCCGCAAAAGGCATGTGCATTTGCACTTGGCTACGGCTCGGTGGAGTTCCATCACTAAAGAGATGTCTGAGTTTCGCTTGCACGTACGTGAGTCCGGGAAATGTCGAAATTGATTTACATATGTGGGAAAATGTCTTAACGTGATCTCACATTCAATAAAAGAAAACTGCCACGAATGTAAATAGAAAGAAAATTGAATGGCTCATCCACTTTTGTAGTGAATAGGGTTGTTAATAATTATAACACCCCGACTATCAAAACTTGGTACTGTGCTCTCATAACTCAACTCAAGCATGATATCACGAAAAGCTCCCAAACACAGGTCGTCAGTCGTCACACAGCGCAGATGCCGGAAACACGTGCACCGTCACGAGTACGCATCTCACATTCAAGATACGATTTTAAAACATACATTATACTTATCACATAAAAACTAAATTCAATGTAATTTTTATTTTAAAAAAATTACAATAGAGCACAAAGCTCTGCACTTCCTAATTTCAATTATTTCTCGGTACGCACTCACTATATTTTCGTCGGACGAGAACAACACAACAGGGAGCGTCGAAACTATTTACAAGTTAGCCAACTGCAAACAAACGAATAGAGGAAAGAGAGTCTAATAAGTTCAATGACACAACGACCACAGAATCGTCAGTTGTGTTGCCAGCACTAGCTGTCAAATCATCCCATTCTAAAGAAAATCGCACAATACCTCGCATTCCCTGGAATAGGGGCGGGGCGGACAATGTACCTTCTGCCGAAGATGACGCGAAACGAGCAATGGAACGCAATCCGGCAGCTGTTTAAGCCCGCGAGATGGATTCATTCGAGAAGCTGTGACTCCAGTCACCTCGTGTTCTGTCAGTGTCGCAAGACCGTTCGAACTGTTTAGGCGTGACGAAAATTTGTTTGGAGAAACAAATCTTTCTTTAGGTCAGATTCGTTCAAAATATTTGTGTCATCCACGAATTTAAAAACGTAGTTTACTGTGACAATAGATTAATCGTCGGTTATGTATTTTTTTCTCTCCTATTACGTGCTTAATTAGTAGAGAGAATTAATTTTGCCGCGAAAAATTGCGATTTTTCAACAGAAAAACTCTTATTCTAGGGCCCTGATATCGAAAAAGTGGTTAAATTTTGCTCCTAGTACAGTATATAGTCAATTATTTCCTCTCACATGATAGTAATCAGAATCCATGTTTTCTGTGTCCTTAATACCGACTAAATGGTTTACGACAAAACGTGCCAGTCCGTCTGTCTGCCTGTACATGTTGTACTGGACAACATTTACAAATCTTACTCAAAAATGGCAAGAAATATTTGGATTCATTTTTATATTATAGGGAGAGTTATATTTTATATTTATAGGGAGAGTTATGTAATGCTGCGGAAAATAGATTTAGATATTTCGACGGAAATACTCGTTTTGGAGTCCCCTGACACAGAAAAAGTAGTGTTTTTCAAAACGTCCGTCCGTCCGTCCGCTGTGTGTGACCACCACTAATACCTTAACCATGCGTTTCCAGATTGAAGAAACCCGGATCAATTTGACTTTACATGAAGCCCCCGGACATTTTCAAATTTTTCTCAAAAAACGGCACGAAAATTTTTCCTTTAAATTAATGTATGTATATTATTTTATGAATAGAGTAAAATATATCTATAAAGTTGGCATAGGTCCGATTTTCAAGTTTAACACTGAATTTTCGAAAAATTAAAAATTATTCGGAGATCTGCCTAACAAAATCGAAGATAGAGATTTTTCCTTCAAGTAAAATTTGTTTTTCATAGTAAGTTCTTTTATTGAGGTCATGTACATTTTTTGAAAACTGTTTTCGCGCAATATTGCGTGCAATGTGCAATTTTTAAAAAATTACAAAACCAAGATTTTCTCAAAAATTGCTCCAAATTTTTTCTTTAAACTTTTTTTCAAAAACAATTTTTTTCAAGAACTACAAAATGTATTTTTTTTGGCTTGCCTCTCATGTTTATATTTATATTATCGGCAATCGTATTAATATTTATATTGTTGGCAATTAGTTGACATTATTGTATTTATGAATACTTCTGCTTTAAATAATGTCATATAAAGTTTCTCGAAAAATCCTTTTTCTGGGAAAATTAGCTCAAACGCCGCATTTTCAGAAACGCTCAAACACCATTTTCTCTAAAACGGCTCCAAATTTTTTCTTCAGACTTTTCGAACGGATACTGGTAATTGTACTCTTTAATATGCCGTAAAGTTAATTTCGGTGTTTTTTCTTTCAAAATTACACAAATGTAATTTTTTTTGAAAGATCTCTCACACCACTGATATTTCAAGCAAATTGTAAATACCATTGTACTTTAACATTGTGAATTAAAGTACTTCAAATGACTTGAAATGAAAAAGTGAGAAAGAGCTTCCAAATTCCAATTTCGAAAGAGTAGCGCTTAAAGACCAGATTTTTAAAAATGGCTCCAAATTTTTCAAAAAAAATTGCCATTTAGGACGAGGTTTACAGTACTTTAATAATCTTAAAAAAAATATTTTCGGTCTACAATTGGGAAACCAAACATTTAAGAAACGTCAAAAAATGTACTTTAGGCGGCGATAGATGGCAGCAGGCAAGAATATGTGGCAAGTTTGAATTGCTAACCGAGATAAAAGAATATATAAATATTGTAACGTCGTGTGTAGTGATCTACACCACAAGGAAACAGACACGAGTGAGTGTACACAAGTTTTATTTACACAATGTACATTTTTACAACTCTCACTCTAAGGCGGTTTGCCAGAGCTACCACTGCAGCCCTCCTCTCCCTACATGCGCCTTGCGGCGACGTCTACAACCGGCCTGCGAGGCCGCCTCACAAATTGGCACCTGGTGTGCCCCGGCAGATTGACGATCTGCCCGAAAGTGTTTGAAGAACACATCACCCTGTCCGAACACAACGAACAACCACGTGCCATCGGCACTCCGCACCAGCCTGGGCGGACAAAGTTTTTGTGGTCTAGCCACGAGGAAACCAGAAACGTTACCCGTTCGCGCCGTCTCGCCGCGGCGTCTTTATAGGTTCAGGTCACCTGACCTCCTACGTCACTACTCCCCACCCCCGCGCGGTGGAAAGAGCCTTTCCCTGGCGCTGCCTGGCCCGCGGACCATTTCCTGTCGGAAAGTCCCTTCTTTGTTTGGGCGTCTATTTTCAGATCCCCCAACCCTCTACCTTGCACTCGGCTTGCTGCTGCCAATCCGTGACGCTACAATATAATACGGGAAAGTCTTTGCCAATCTGATGCACCACTAGATTTTTCCCCTCACTTTACTCTCACCGCTTAAGCTCTAAGTGGGCGCCGGAAATCGGGGATTTTTGGAGAGAAAAACATTTAAAACATTTCTCTCAGAGAATTCACACAGACCATCCTTGACACAGAAAACACAGACCATCGAGTGACGCGAGTCTCACAATAATAGTCCTTTTTATCCTTAGAACATTTTCACAAGAATGAGGTTTTAGGAAAAAAGTGCCTAAAACATGATTGTACCGCATAAAGCCATATAGTATAATTGTTTCTTTTTTAGTTTTACTTTCTCGCCTTACGAATTCTTAGTAACAAGGTGTTTTATACTTCTATTACTGAAGGAAATCATATATGGAAAGGTGCTGCACCTATTTTTAAGAATTAAGAGATGGAAATGATTGAGTTAATAATATTTACATTTTAAATAAAATATAATTCAGGACAACAAAAGTTAATAATGTTGATGAAGCTATGGCTTGAATAATAAAATATTTTATGGCTGCCTCTGTTGATTGATATTAATGGAATGAAAGCTAGTATATTAATTTCTAAACCCATTCATGTGGCTGGTCATGAATTAGATCTAATAGAAATTATTGTATCTAGAATTAATATTATCAAAAATAATGATTTTGAAGGATTAAATATTCAAATTAAAAAGAAAACGATTATTATCTTTATAAATGGGTTATGAACCCATTGAATCCCACCCAAATTTTGAATTTTTAAGTAATAGTTTAATTCTATTAAATTCAATGAAAGTAATTAAATTTACATAATTTATCATATCAAGATAACCCCTTTTCAGCCATTTCATTAATTTATTTAGTGTGAGTTTAATCAGTTCAATCAGTTCAATTAATTTGGATTAATTAGAATTTATTTTATAGAATTAATATTAGGAACAATATAACATCAATCCAATTAATAGAGAACAATCTTTTTTTTTGATTTTGATTGTGCTCCCATATGGATAGATGTTTTATTATTCTGTTGCTATATAAGATCTGATATATATATATATATATATATATATATATATATATATATATATACTTTATTTTCCTGTAGTTGTGTAGCTGTAGATATATATTTAGAATTTATTATAGATAATTTTTCCCTTTTTGTAAGCGAAAAAAATGAAAAATTAATTATAATAACGATTTATAATTAGTTTGATTTAAATATATGTGGGATAATTTATAAAAATGATATCTGGGATGTTTATTGTAGAAGTGATCTGATGATTTGACTGGTTGTTCTTGCTTAAAGATTTATTGGGGGCATACCCCTTACAATTAATTGAACCGCACAATAATTGAGAATTGGGATTAGAATTAGTTTTTATTTCTTGAAATGTGTTATTGGATATGTTATACGATGATATGAATTGGGTTGATCTCAGGATTGATTTGTGAGAAATAAAGTTTTATTTTTGCTTTGTTATTTGCATGGAGAATGATATACATATATTGATTATCTAGAGGGTCAATTTATGTAGTAATTAATATTATACAATTAGATTAATTTGGGTATAGGATTTCTTATAATATTGGCAAAATGCGTGTCAGCTGCCGCAGTTAGAAGTGAATATTGTTGATTAGAAGTAAATTATTGTTTTTCATGAAATTATAATTAATTTTGGTGAAATAAATATATTATATTTGTTTAATCATTGAAATAGGGAGGTTTCAAAATTAAAAATTTAGACTACGATTAGATACCCCATTATAAATTATGTAAATATTTAGTATCAGGGTAGTAATAGTTATGATCTTGAAACCCAAAGAATTTGGCGGTGTTTTAGTCCTGTCAGAGGAATCTGTTCTGTAATTGATAATACACGATTTATGTGACTTGATTTTGTTATCAGTTTATATACCGCTGTCAGTAAGATTATTCTGTTGAGAGTATAAAATTTTATTATATTTGATTTATATTATGTCAGGTCACGGTGTAGCAAATAATTAAGTAGAAATGGATTACAATGAAAATATTTATATGGATAATATTTTGAATAATATATTTGAAGGTGGATTGGATCTAAATTAAAATAAATTGATTAGTTAATTAGGGCTCTAGAATGTGTACACATTGCCTGTCACTCTCGTTTTAAGGTGAGAAGTCGTAACATAGTAGATTGCTGGAAGGTAACATAGTAGATTGCTGGAAGGTATATCTGGAATGACAAAGTAGGGATTGGTAGTAGAGCAATCCATTTACATTGGAGAGGTTTTGTGCAAATCAAATATTTATATAAGCTTGAATTTAAATTTTAAATATAATTTAGATTAATTGGATGTATGAGCTTTTAGTTAGCTATTATTTATAAGTTTGTTAATAATTATTTTGAATGTAATTATTTATAATGCTTGTATATTAATGTTGTATTGAGATGATAAAATTAATTTATATTTTATGTAAAAATGGTGGAATTAGTAAATAAATTGTTTATTTTATTGGTGATTATTTATTTTAAGGAATTATGCAAAATTAATTGTTTGTCTGTTTATCATATACATGTCTTCTTGAATTAATATGAAGTCGTGCCTGCCCACTGAATTTTGAATGGTTGTGGTATATTGACCATGCAAAGCTAGCATAATCATTAGTCCTTTAATTGGAGGGTGGAATGAATTGTTTGACAAAGCAATAACTGTCTCAGGGTAATTAATTGAATTTTACTTTTAAGTTAAAAGGCTTAAATAATAGCAGGGGACGAGAAGACCCTATAGATCTTAATAACAGTATATTAAAGTTTGTGTTTAGTAGTATTTTGTAAAAATTAGTATCTAATATTTGGTTGGGGTGACAAGGGAATAATTTAACTTCTTTTTATTTACCTATGATGATTGATTAATTGATCCTATTATATGGAATAAAGATAAAGATACCTTAGGGATAACAGTGTAATATTATTGGAGAGTTCATATTGATAATAGAGATTGTGACCTTGATGTTGGATTAAGAAAATTGTTAGGTGCAAAAGCTTAATATATTGGTTTGTTTGACCATTAAGTTCTTACATGATCTGAGTTCAAACCGGTGTGAGCCAGATTGGTTTCTATCTTCAGTTTATAATATGTACTTTAGTAGTAAAGGATTAAATACATTAAATAATTTTTTGTTTGGAATTATATTAATTACTATTTTGGCAGAATTAAGTGCAATGAATTTAGAATTCATGAATGTAATAAAATTACATATAGTATTGCTTAATTATTTAATGAGTTTGTTTTGTTTTCTTGTTTTAGTAATTTTTGTATTAGTTGGGTGTGACTTTGTTGGAGCATAAGGTTTTGGGTCATATTCAAATTAGGAATGGTCCAAATAAGTTAGGTATTATAGGTATTCATCAACCTTTTGCTGATGCTATTAAATTGTTTTGTAGGGGCTGAATTACCCTATGATGTCTAATTATTTAATATTTTTTTTGTCCAGTAATTAGATTATTTTTGTTTCTTTTGATTTGATTAATTTATCCTTTAGGATATGAATTAGTTTCATTTCATTGGCATTGTTATTTTTTGTTGTTGTACTGGGATGGGTGTATATTCTATAATATTGGCTGGTTGAACATCTAATTCTAATTATGCTTTATTGGGTGGTTAGTGGGCTGTAGTCCAAACTATTTCTTATGAAGTTAGTATGGCATTAATTTTATTGAGATATATTGTTTTGGTAGGTGGTTTTGGAATTAATTTATTTTACATTTATCAGTTACATATTTGATTTTTTTCTCAATATTTCTTTATTTTTTTTGTTGGTTTTCCTCTTGTTTGGCTGAAACTAATTGACTCCTTTTGATTTTTCTGAATGTGAGTCTGAATTAGTATCAGGTTTTAATGTTGAATATAGAAGGGGTGGTTTTGCATTAATTTTTATGGCGGAATATTCAAGAATTTTATTTATAAGAATATTGACTGTTTTGGGTTTTTTTTGGGGGGGGTGATTTATTTTCTTTATTATTTTATATAATATTGGTTTTTGTATAATTTATTTTTATTTGAGTTTGAGGGACTTTACCATGTTTTTGTTATGATAAATTAATGTATTTGGTTTGAAGGACTTATTTACCTTTTTCTTTGAATAATTTTATTTTTTTGTTGTTTTTCGTTTTGAATATATAGTATGGTTTATTGAGACATTTTTGGAAGTTAAGTTAATTGAATGATCATTCTATCTTTTGTTTTCAAAACAAATGCTTATTAACTTAATTTATTAATCGATCTCATAATTTAAATGTTATGGGACTGATGAGAAAGAATATAAAATATCTGACGGTTAAAATTTGTTTTGTTCAAATGTATGGTTCTTCAACTGGTTGAGCACCAATTCAAGTCAATAAAATAACAATTGATCTATAAATTTAGAATAATATTTGGTTAATTGGATAGAACTGTATTCTTCAGAATTTATTATTGGATGTGAAAGGTAAGATGAATAAAATAGTAATGGATGCAATTAGGGCTATTACTCCTAATTTATTAGGAATCAACCGTAAAATGGCATAGGGTATCATTCAGGTTGAATATGAACTGGGGTTATTAAAGGATTGGCAGGGGTACAATTGTCGGGGTCTCCTAATAAATAAGGATTTGTAAGTGATAGAATAGTTAATGAATAAAATATATAATTAAAATTATAATAGTAGATGTTATATGTCTAGTAATTATGGTTTATTGGGTAATTGAAACATTTCATTTGATGCTAATCTTGTAATGTAAATGAATAATACTAATATTCCTCCTAGGAAGGTTATGAATAGAATATAGGAAAATCAGAATGAATAGGAGATTGATCCTATAATAAGACAGATTATTAATGTTTATATAATAATAAGTAGAGTAATAGGTAGGGGGTGATTTATTATAATTAAAAAAAATTGATTGTTAATATTATGATAGTGAATATAAGTATATAATTATCAGAGAATAATTAAATAAATTGCTAATTTCTGGGATTGGTGATTGGTGGAATATATCTTTCTCTGAAGTTTTAAAAGATATTCTTACTTTTGATTTACAAGACCAATGTTTTATATTAAACTATTAAAACTTAATGTTTGAATTTTTTGGTTTGGTAATGATAATGTTTTGTTATTTTAGTGGTATTTGAATTTATTGTTCTAAGCAAAAGCATATATTGATTATTTTATGGAGTTTGGAATATATAGTATTATTTACTTTTTTCTTATTAGTGTTTTGGTTGGGAAGAATTCAATATGAATTATATTTTTCTATAATCTAGTATTTGCAGTTTGTGAAGGTTCTTTGGGATTAGGAATTTTAATTTCAATGATTTGTTCTCTTGGAAATTATTATTTTCAGTCTTTTATAGTATTACGATGTTAAAATGTATTATTATATTTATATTTATGAATTCTATTTCTTTTTTAAATGGAATATTTTGATGAGTGGTTCAGTTGATATTTTTTGATAGCTTTTTTATTTATATTGTGTATTAATTTAAGTAGAAATATTGAAGGTTTAAGTTATATATTAGGGTATGATTTATTATCTTATGGTCTGATTTTATTAAGTTTTTGGACTTGTGGTTTAATAATTATGACGAGAATTTCTATTTATCAATATGGTTGTCATAGAAATTTATTTATTTTTATGTTTTTTTTAATATTAACATTAATATGTACTTTTTCGAGAACGGTTATATTATCTTTTTATATTTTTTTTTGAAGGAAGATTAATTCCTACATTGTTTTTGATTTTGAATACCCATTGTTAGTGTAGACCTTTGTTTATCGTTGGTGTGGCCTTCTTCCATATCAATTTCTACATCTTTAAAAAAAATAAATAAATAAAAAAATAAAATAAAAATAAAAATAAAAAAAAAAAAACAAAAAAAAAGAAACGATTCTGGAGAAATTGCTCGTCGTGTAGGTTGCATGTCGGAACCAAAGTCGGCCTGCCCATAAAGCCATTCAAGTCCTTACGTAATCACCCGCCGCCTCGAGTAACGACGTTCAACCGGCGCGTAAAATTCTTCAACAAGACCTTGACGGTCGGACGTCACCGACACCTTATTTCTCTTCTGCGTGACCAGAGGGGCTAGGCGATAATACCAGCGTCACACAATTCTTCTATTTCTACTATTTCACCGTCGAGGCCGTTGTTACCGGCGGCTTTCGATGCGCAAAAGACTTAGCCTCGCTACGCGTTTGTTCGGATCACGCCAATATTTGCAGTCGGACGCGGTCACGAAACGTAGTCCCCTTCATTTTTATTTTTATTTTGTACTCTGCTGCTGTTTCGCCTTTTGTCTCTAAAAAGAGGGGAGATAATATCACGACATTTCTTTGGATTACCTTTTGCACTCTTTTGAGAAATTTCTGTGTAATTATTTTTGTGAGCGGAACTTAATTAAGAAGTTTTTGTACTTCTCTAATTCCTCGTCCGGTGCATTATTTGCGTTGGGGTGCTTAAGAAATAGCAGTTCGAGGAGGCCGGACTCGGGTTAGAATCTCTGTCCCTGAATGGAGAAGAATCCGTCCTCCGGATGAAGACCAATCAAACTGTTGCCGATCGACCTTCTAAATAGGACGCTTCGGAAATGTTATCTCCTAGACCGTGCTTCGCGTCTTTCAAAAACCTTTCCAATTGTGGCGTCTTATCAGCCGCCTTGTACAAACGTGAGAAAATATTAGCCACGTGCATTTCATGCACATGAAATGCACGAGGAAGTAGTTTGCGACAGCAGGCAGCGCTGGCGGGAAGGGGCGCCGGGCTGAACAATGGCAAACCTAGGGAACGGAAGAGAAGGGATGCCGTGTCCTGGGTGGCCACTTGGGAACACCGTAGACCACTTGGGCAAACTTGTGAACTCCGTAGACAGGCTGGCTGTGGAAATGCGTCGGCGGCAACAGCGAGATGACGCAGTTCCGTCAGTCATCCCAGAAAGCAATATAAGCGGACCCCGGACCTAAACTCCTTCTTCTGATTCTTGGACGCGTCGGTAGGAAGTCGTGTGGGTTGTGCGCGGCGCTGCATTTCAATGCATAGGCTACTGAGGCAGAGAACTGAAGCCGGCGTGCTACGTCGAGACGGGAGGTGCGGCATACTCGCTTGTATGCTCACGTAGGCTACTGGTGCATCACACCGAATAAGATATCAAATTATCAGGCCAGCGGTGGTGGTGACAAGGAACATTCCTTCAGGTAACGGGTCAATATTGTTTATTGTAATTATTGTAAATAATATTCAGGTGTTGGAGAATATTTCAAATAAATACTCAATAAATTACAAACCGTTCACGTCTGTGATTTATTGCCCGGGCAAAGACGCCACACAATAAAGAATAACTTTGGAACGCGAACGCCCTTTTCCTCAGTCTCCGGAATCGACTCAAACGAGGAAAAGAGCTCGTTATCGCTATCATCATCATCATCATCTTCGTCTTCTTCTTCTTCTTCTTCTTCTTCTTCTTCTTCGTCTCCTTCCGAATTGACCGGGTGACGTGTTCACGCTCTTAATAGAGGCTATTTCAGATTTAGGTGTCGAAGAGAATGGCGGAACAGCGATTTGTTTTCTTGGAAAACGCTTTGGACATGGGAGCCGTGAGAAACGGGCTGAGTAAAGGATTGCGCACCGTTTCGGATTCTAGCAAAGCGTTTATTTTGTTCGCGCGCCTTCTCCACTTCCAATTTCGACCTCTCCTCTGGTGTCGGATGGGCGCGGGAGGCGGGGAAGGGCGATGGCGCGGTGACTTGCCCCGCAAGGTCTTTTTCACTTGTTCACGCTTGCTGAGCTTCTTCAGATCTTTTTGAAGTATTTTTTGTTCGTTTCTGTTTTTTCGTTTTCTTTTCACTCCCCTCGCCCCTATTTTATTTTGCACGCATCCTTTTCGTTTTGATTTTAGTTTCATTACTCCCGCAACACCGAGCGCCGCAGCTCACACTGAACCTCGCGTCTCTCGACTTGACTCTCTCCCACGCTGTCTTGCCGAGTGCTTCATCTGCCCTTTTGCGTTCCTCCACTCGCTTGTAATTGTAGTCAGCAATAACGTGCACTCTACACGCTTCGTCCAGCGGATTGATGCCCCGGTCAAAACGAATTTCTTTTCGTGAGTTTCGTCCTGGGTCAACACAAATAACCACCGGGAATGTGAACTTCGAACGGCAGCTTGTTTATCGCCGCATACACCATTCGTCCTATAAATCCACTTCCGCGATAGTGAAGTCGCCGCCGCCTTGTGAAATTGCTGACATTGAAATGCTGTCGCACGTACACCATGTCGGAGAGTGAATATAAGTGTTGTGGTGAGTTATCGTTGGCATTTCTAATAAAATAATTATATGCGTCGTCATTGCCAACAATATTATTTATTAAAAAAGCAGCTTTCTATGGCTTAGCCATCATCATCAGTTTTCTATTACAAGAAGAAAAACAAAAACATTAAAACGTGAACATTCTTTTGATTTGACAACAAAATTATAATAAAGGTTACTAATAATTTACACTTTTTTGGAAAATATATTTAACATTCAAAGAATTGAAAGAAAGAAAAAAGTGGGGGTGGGTAAGTCATTTAATACTAAAGGAAAATGTTAAATTAATAACTAATTTTGTTGGCAATGACGACGCATATAAGTATTTCATCGGAGAGTGAAGCTCGTGTAGGAAGAAAAGATATTATGTAGCGGTATTAGAATCTGTACCTCCGTCGGACAAAACAAGGAACCGATCAAAACCCAATCGGTATTGCCCGTTATTGACAGGACTTCGCTTGCATATCCCCACAAAGCAAAAGGATCGGAATTCCACACTTTGGAGCACACCGCCTTAAAATCGTTGAAAGTTCTAAAATCGTTTCCGACGTGTTTCATGTAGATGTATTCAAGATTGTTATCGTCCTGGAGGAAGACGACGATCATAATCGCGTTATCGCGAATCAGCTTGGGAATTTTCGTGTACGTTTGACATACATAGTGTTTTTATGTCTTCCGTCCAAAGTAGGCTTTGATATGTTAAGAATATACATGTTAATATGTTAAAAAAATACATACATTCTTGTTTCAATGACATTCAATATTCAAGACATTGCAGCAATATCGATGTATATAAAATCATTCTGAAACCAAAGAGCGCCCAACTGGCGCTCTCTCCGGCGTCTGGTGCCCTGTAAGGTATTGCACCACGCCCTTGTCTCTTGCCTCTATTACTGCGTTTACTGCATTTACTCTTTGACCCTACGCTTGAACACGCCTCTACAAACCTTCAATGTGGCCATCAGTGGGGGGGGGGGGTTGATCGTCGAGTGTTGCGCAGTGTACCGAGGGGAATCCCAATGTTCTGTCTTCGACTGAAAGTATCTGTAACCTAATTTTATGAATTTCGCGTGTTATTGATAGTTAGGGCAATTATTGACGGCATTGAATGCATTATTTATGTTTGGAGAATTAATTTTCTTTTGATATTAGGTTTTTGATTCGAAATGTACGTTTGATTATGAGTCTGTTACGTAAAGTTGGCCGTTTTGGAAGAAAGTCCCTTTCTGTCTGTTACGGCGGATCCGTATTTTCGTCTGCAGTTACAGCTAACTCACAGTCTGCGAGCAATGTTGTATGTGTGGAATGCATTTATTCCACGATAAACCAGAGTATTGGAATTCATTGGCGGCTTGACTTAGGTTGCATAGTTGCACAACACGCAGGTAACCGAAAAAGATCACATAATTTCTTAGGCATTCCTAAGATTCCATATTCCTTTTAAAAATTCAATATTCAAGATATTGCCGCAATATCGATGTATATGAAATCATTTTGAAACCAAAGAGCGTCCAACTGGCGCTCTCTCCGGTGTCTGGTCCGGTCCAACTGGCCTTGTCGGCTACTGCACTATGTTCTTGGTTGTATGCTTTGGCAGTTACTCTTTGATTTAACACGGGGAAGATGCTAGCTTTTGGTGGTACAACCAGCTCGTGGCGCTTTCTAGCGCTGCGCGGCGACCGAGGGAGTCTCAAAGGAATCCCAATATTCTGTCTTCGTCTGACTGTAATTTTCTTCGTCTTGCTATGTAATTTTATGTATTTCGCTTGTTATTGAAAGTACACAAGTTCAGTCTATTATTGACAATATTCAATGCATTGTTTATGACATTTGGAGATTTTTTTCCATTTGATATTAGGGTTGTTGATTCAAACCGTACATTCGAAGGGTTCTTTGTGAATAGGTGGCCATTCCGGATGGTAGTCCCTTAGTGTTTCGCGGAAGCCAGTGTGTTTGCACCTGGCCAGCACTTTGTGAGTGTTCTTGTGAATAGGAATGTGTGTTGAAGATTTTTCATTATTTCCATATATATCAGGGCAGTGAAGTTTTCGAAATAAAATAATTTAAATTGTGTAAAACGTGTCAAAGCAATAATGCCTGTTGCAATGTGCTGGAGTCATTCGATGGGAGTGCATGTGGTCTGTTGGGACACCAGCTACCTCTGTTGGAAATGCATTAGACCAAATCGATGATCTTTTATGTTAACCACGGTGGCTGAAGCCCGGAGTCACGTGCAAATCGCATGCGTTGAAAAGAGTATCTACACCTTTACACATAAATTGTTGTAATTTTGTACCCTATGTGACATAGTAATGTACTAAAAAAACTAATGGCCAAGTAATGTACTAAAACGTCATTTTGGCGGAACGAGGGGCATTCACAGACAATCGAGTATCGTCATTCATCCCTCTAATTCTAACTTC
The DNA here is from genome assembly GCA_017312745.1 of Gryllus bimaculatus. Taxonomy (NCBI): domain Eukaryota; kingdom Metazoa; phylum Arthropoda; class Insecta; order Orthoptera; family Gryllidae; genus Gryllus; species Gryllus bimaculatus. The sequence goes on along the minus strand of BOPP01000363.1, from coordinate 133,698 downwards.
TGCAATTAAGTATGTTTTGTAATTGCGACGCATTTCCACTCGTATTTGTTTCAAATGCTTACAAAAATACATTTGTTTTGTTCTGTTGGCTAAATCAATTTACATTTTACTTTTCTAATCTATTTGGTTGGTAGTCTGACATAGGAGAACACGTGTGGCAACGATTCCCGGTAAGTAAACTATATCTATTTATTTATAGACAATTTGTAAATAATTGTATATATATATATATATATTACTGATAATTTATTTATAGATATATTTTATTTTATCCATCTGAAGACTAATTTATTGTTCTGATGAAACATTGTGATGTATTGGACTATTGTAGTCTGGGCCGTGTGTGCTTGCCATAAAATAAATAAAAATAATTTTATTGATAAAGACGTAAAAACTGTATGTGTGACTATCTGGGATAAGGGTAATCTTTCTTTAAAAAAGAACTAGGTTTTGTAATCACAAGCATTTCCCGATTTTTGATATTGAAAGGCCAGATTATTGTTGAGGTTATGTTTGGGAGAAAGTTCATTATGTAAGTCCAGAGAGAAATTTCCAAACACTTTTAACAGGAAATGAATGTAATAGCGTTATTACTGTCCATTGTGTCTGCGACATGCACCCAAAAAATTAATCAATATTTCTAGATTTTCATGAAATACTAATTTTTGCATACCTACTAAAACTCTCTCTGCAGAACTTGTAATAATTGTCAATTGTTTAAATGCATTTCATATTTTACAACACTTGATATGGTCTTACAAAAATATTTATTGTAATATTTTTGTATAAAAATATTTTTATCAAAGGCAGTTTTTTGAGATCATATAAGGTAGACTATATTTAAGAAATGGAATTATAGTTGATGTCTGAAAAATTCCAAGTAGCATTTTTAACATTTGAGTGTCTGCTTATTCCTTGATGAAAGTAGGAGAAATGAAATTATAACAGAACAATGGACGTAGATAATGAAAAATTTGCAGTAACAAGGTAAAAGGAGGTTTCACAAGTTACATTTTTTTATTTTAACAGCTGTTCTGTTGCTTTAAAAAATGCTTTTGAATCTAGCATTCTGAATTGGAATGAGATGATAATGAAATTCAATCTTCACAAAATTTTCTATACTTCTCTTCATTATATGTATGCTTTAATTTTGCATAACTTATTTGCAGATACTTAAGTTTGTACTTTTCATTCTTGAGGAGAATCATTTCTAGCAAATAATTTAGTTTCTATTAGAACATACAAGTATACTTTGACATATGAGCTTGTGTGTGTGTGTTTTAGAATGTCATTATTAGCAAAGTTCTTTTGGTAATAATGGTTGGAGTCTTTTTTTATAAATACACACATGGTTGTGGAAAATATGTTGAGTTTTTCAAATAAGGAACTATAAAAAATTTTTATTTCATGTTTGGTATAATCTAGATGGATCTCTACAAGAATTCAAAGGGTCATCAATAAGGGTCCAAAGAATATCCCCATGAAAAGTCACCATGGTAGGATTCAGTTTTAAATTTTCCAGAGCATCAATTCCCTCAATCGGATCTCCAGGGTAGGGGTGGGGGAGCCTTGAATAATGGCATGAACAATTATAGTAATACACTGTTTGCAACATTGAATGTAAGATCATTGTAGCAACCAGGTAAAATAAATAATGTTGTACAAGAAAGACAGAAGAGAGTAAGACGCAGACTTGCATGGCAGCAGGGAGTATGAGAGGCAATGACAGCAGGAGAAAATCAAGATGATTGATAGTCAAATAGAGAGAGGTGGAGACTGAGAGCAGAGAAACGGTGACGGCTCAGGAGAAATGACTATGTGAAAATATACTACTCAGAAAATTCTGATAATTTTCACCGGACTGGTGTACGAACAATTTTAAATAAATACACTAGTTGATCTGTTACAAGCTTTATGCCGATTTTACAGTGGTCACCTTACACTTACAAACAAAACTAACCATTAATATCAGTATGATTCAAGTTTATGCCCCAACAGCAGACAAAAATGACATTGAAGTTCAAACATTTTATGAACATTTTCTACAAGCAATAAAAACATCTAAATCCAAAGATATTATTGTCATAATGGGAGATTTCAATGCAAAAATACAGGAAGGATGTGACTATATTGGACATTTTGGTTTAGGGACAAGAAATGTGAGATGTGAATCGCTGACACAATTTTGCCAAGAACATGATTTGCTATTATCAAATACTTTCTTTAAACTACCCAAGCCAAGACTTTACACTTGGAAAGCAATGAGAGATAACAATGAAAAAATGTGTAGAAAATAAATAGAATTTACTCTTATCAACAAAAGATACAGAAGAGAAGACGTATCAAGAAACAGGGAAGAAATAATAAAATAACTCAACTAACAATTGTAAGACACCTGGGCTGGACATAATCACAAAAGACCTACTGAAAATTATAGAAGCAGAAGGAATAGATATATTTGTAGATATGTTTAATGATATATACGATACTGGAATTATTCCTAATGAATGGATGACATCCACTTTTGTTATGCTACCCAAAAAAGTTCAGACTAAAACCTGTAGTGGTTATTGAACTATTAGTCTGATGAGCTACACTCTAAAAATATCTCTAAAAGTTATACATAAAACAATTTTCAACAATGTAAAAGAACCTTCTTCTTAGCGTTATTTAAATTTAATGTATTAGCAGAAAGATTCATTGATGTTAGTCAGCTGTTATATGTTTGCTTTCTAGATTATAACAAAACGTTTGACAAAGTTACTCAAGAAGAAATACCTGGATAAAAAAGATATTCGCATTGTATACAACCTGACTACAATGAAATGGCCAATATAAAATTAGAAAATGAGTTTTCAGAAGAAATATAAATTAAAAGAGGTGAAAGACAGGACAGTGTTCTGTCCCCCTTATTGTTTAGCATCTAGTCAGACGATATAATCCAAGCAGCCTTATGAGATGAAACTGCTGACAAAATAGCAAATGGTATAATTATGAAAAAGGTACTCTGATGATACTGCATAGTTAGCTGAAAAACTTGAAGACTTATAATATCTTCTCAACAAAGTAGTGGGAAAAAGTGAAGAGTTTAGGTTGACGCTGAATGTAAGCAAGACTAAGTTTATGGAGATTTCTGAAACATCAGCACCTTTGAAAGCCATGTAGTCAAAATGGGTCGACACTAAGTGACTTTTGGATCTGTAAGAATCTGAAGCTGGAGGAAATAATGAACTCCGAAATGATATTAGCTGTTAATTGGCAAGTAAAAATTTGAATTTTTTTTTGAGATGTCAATTTAAGAATGTAAACAATAAAAAAACAGGTGATTGTCAAAAAAGTATATGGAGTTTTCAATGATAAAAAGATTTCTGAAACACATCGAGAACATATTTTAATCAATTGAGGGACAATTTATTTAATCAATAGAAAGACAATTCAACAAGTACAGAGATATAAATACCTTGGCACTACTATAAATCAGAAAAATTTAATCTCAGATGAGATTAAGGCAAGAATACGTCAGGCAAGAAGCATCTTTAACTAAATGAAAACTGTATTCTGCACAAGAGGATTTAATGTAAGTGTTAAGATAAAGTTGTTCAAGTGTTATGTATTTTTGACTCTTTTTTATAGAATGGAGAGCTGGACTTTAATGAAAAGAGACAGTGCAGGCTACAAGTATTGGAAATGTGGTCATACAAAAGAATCCGTAGAATCAATGGTATTGAGAACTACAAATAATAAAGTCCTGAGAAGAATAGAAAAACGCAAAGAAATTTTAAAAACAATGAAAATAAGAAAGTTACTGTATTTATGACACATTATGAGAGAAGAAAAATGTAACATTTTACAGATAATTTTTCAAGGGAAGATTTGTGGTAAAAGAGCAAGAGGAAGAATACGTACAGCCTGGTTGGACAATTTGAAAACCTGGTACAGTTTTTCAGCTGCAGAATTGTTTATAATAAACCCATTGGAATCTCATACAGGGAAGAGGCCTCTCCAAGATGGAGGATAGCTGGATAATTTGAAGGCCCATAATTGAGCTAGATGATTGTGGGAATGACTTTGGACTATTTTGACAATTGTGGTTTTGTTCTTATGTAAATTGATCAATTTTGAGTTTAAAGTTTCTGTGTGTGTGTGTGTGTGTGTGACAAATATCAGAAACTGTAAATTTTCAAATGCAAAACAAAAATGATCATTATGTTGGAAATGATCCATAAGACTACACTATGATAATGTTATTTATAGTTGAAAAGAAAGTGTCAGAGGTGAACCATCCTCTCCTCTATCCTTCAGCCACCTTCATCAACAACCTGTTCCTGCCCCTATCACCACAAGGCTTCACGTCATCATGCTGCATATGAGAATAGAGCATTGAAGAAAATGATTGTACATGAAATTCTTCTGTGAAATGTAGTCAGCTATTTTCTTTTAAAGGTGATTCTATTTATATCGCTATGTTATATACTTTATAAATCTAATGTGAAACTTCTACACTTATATTAGTTACGTTTTATTGTAAATAATATTGTATCAAAGTATTTTAAATATAAGAATTTTATCTTATTAGATAATATAATAATACTGGCTTCTGAAGGGGCAAGAAGTTGATTGTAAAACATTGTGTTATTGTGATGTTACAAAAACAAGAGGTTTAAGATATTTTGAATGTGAATTGAGACAGTATTTTCACCTCAAATAACATGTGTCTCAGATGCAATATTGTAAGACTAGATGGGCTGTCTAAAAAGATTAAGGGACTACAAATTAAGAACTTAAAGAGTATAGATTACAAGAAAGACATGTATTCATAAAATTATTTCACATTATAATCATTTACTCATTGCTTTTACTTCAAATTACAAAGCATTTGATAGCAAATGAAAATTAAAAGCAAGGAACTTCTGTAAACCTACATATTATTCAAATTAAATATAAGCAATATTTTTAAAACTTAAAATTCTTTGTGAAAATTCTTGAATTTATTCTCTGTGTTGTCAGAATCTTTTTCCATATTTTATTTGACAAAAGGTTTAAGTGTATTTTGTTAGTAAGAAGCAAAATAATATTCTGACAGGATAAATATCTTTCTCATTTTTAAAAACATTCTCCAATTTTACCCGAGAACACATAAAATTCAACAATACCATGATTTGTGCTGTGTATAACACTTAACCCTCAAAATGAGATGTTTTATTTAGGTTGAGACCATTGTTTTCATTTATTCACAAAATTGAGCATACATATAATATGTTTTCTTAACTAAGTTGGTACTCTTTTTTTTGTTGCTTATGAACTCCTAATTTTTGGAAAGGACAGATATTATCATGTGATTAACAATGGCTCATGATTTGTTCTTGTATACTAATATATGTTAATTTGAGTTATTAATTAAAATGTGAAAGGGCAGGTAGTGTGTAATAATACTACATTGTGGAAACACAGTAAAATGAAGAAAAACAGTGCATAAAATTTTCTCAAAAATGGCTCCAATTATTTTATTAAATGTTATCATTATTTTATTAAATGTCCTCATAATTATGGGACGGATTTTGGGAGATCCAGAGACGGATTTTGGGAGAGGAAATTCAAAATGTTATCATCAATTGTCATATTACAGATTTTATAAAATGTTGCAGGCTACACTCATCTCATGCTGCGATACGATTTTATTCGTTTTGATAATAATCCAAAAATATTTTTCTTGAAAGTCTCGTGAAGTTAAAATTAATAATTGCTGAAAAACTTTAGCCTGGGAAATTTCCCTCTCCATGGATCCGTGCCTGTCATGATATAAAAGAGGCTTACGAGAATGGTGCTGGTATAAATTTCATTGAAATCCCTGAATTTTCAAATATTGCAAAAGTTTAAATTGTTCTGTCTTTCTATATCTAATACTACTACTTTATTGAAGATAGATATTTTTTCCAAATGAAATTTGCTCATTGATGGAGGATCGAGAAAACAGTCATTTAGAATTTTTCAAAAATACGAGTAGTTTTGTGGTAATGTGTGAAATAGAGGCAATTTTTAAGGTTTTTAAATTTTTTTTCAGAAAGAGTGATCCAAGTTTTTTCTTTAAGATACAGAGGGTTTGCTGGAAAGAATTTCCAGGAAACCCTTTGTATTTTCGAAAATTGTAAAATTTTAACATTTCAAAATCTAAATTTAAAGATAGAATTTTTTGCCTCCATTCTAAAAATCTGCTTTTTAATGAAGGTCGTGTAATTTTTTCGAATAATGGGTATTTTGTGCATATTTCTTGAAATTTATTCAATTTATAAAAAATTAACTTATATCAGAAACTGCTCCCAATTTTTGTTTCAAATTTTCCCATGGATAGAGCAAAAAATGCAAAAAAGGATGGCACATGTCTCATTTTTCGACGATCTTTCAAAATTTTAAAAAACTGTTTTCTGATCTTTCAGAATTTTCAAAAAAGTTCCTATATTTATTACTTAGAATATTCACTGATATACAAAATGAGGTATTTTTTTTAGAGACCAGTATTTGACAATACAAACTATATTAGAAATTTATGAGAAAGAATATGATTTGCATCTCCTTTACTGCCACAATGTTTGTGTTTTATTGATGGAAAAAAATGATTTTAAAGTCAGGTTAAAAATAACAATTTGTATAATTATTAGGTTTTGTATACACTGAATTATTAATTTTTTGGAATTTTGTTAGTACCCTTTCCAGCATTATTAGTAACTACTGTTGGGAGTTTCATTTTGGTTGGTGCAAGAGTTGTTAATAGAGGCATTTGTCCCTGAAAAAAGTTGCTGTTTATGTCTTCGTCATCGTCATCAAAAATTACGTTTTTGTATTAACTTACTGCCTGGAATTTAAAGTTTAATACCATGACTTTTTCTGTAAAATTTTAGGCAAATTTTCTTTATTTTTCAATTATTTTCTTTTTTATCATTAGTATAGTGAAACATTTTCACTTATTTAAAATATAAATGGTAATATTTATAATTTATAATTCTTATTTATTTTAAACTTAATAAGAAATGGTTTATTTTATTCATTTACTAATAAATATTTACAAATTTGTGTTTAACTAGCTAACGCTGGTAGTAAATGAAATTTAATGAAAAGTAACTTTTTTAAACTTACAATTGGAAAAAATAAAATAAAATAAAAAAATCAAAAAAATCAAAAAAAAATCTTTAATTGATTCACGGGGTCATCAGAATGTTTTTCTTTTTTTATTTGGTAAAAGTTAATGTATTTTTGGTTAGTAAGAAATAGGCCAACTTTCTGACTAGAACAATAAGATGAAATAATATGACTCAGAATGAGATATTTACTTGAAATAGATGCAATTGTGGCCATTCAAACACAAATTTATGCATAAATGTAATATGTTTTCTTTATCTATTTGGTTTTCATTCTTACCTGTTTCTGTACCACCTCAAAGGTTTTGAAAAACAAGTATTGTCATATGAAAAACAGTGGTCTCATGATTAGTTCTTGTTATTTATTATGTTTTAATTTTAATTTATAATTAAAAACTCGAAGGGCAGTTAAGGGTGTTTAAATCTACATTTTAGAAACATTGTAAACCGAAGAAAAAATATGTTCTTAGAGAATGTGTAATAATTTCTCTGATTTAAGAAATAGGGTGAAATCAGTGTTTATAATTGCATAGTAATAGAACATTTTGCAACCATCAGAATTATAATACTAATTTGTGATAAAATGTGAAAGTTCGATTTTTCTTTAATTTTTACTGAACTGAGCATAAAATAATGCATTTTTACAATCTAGCAATTCATTTCCCTTTTTTTCCAGGCCTGTGGGTTTCTGGAGAGGATTTTTTTGAGCCTTTATTTACTGCAGTTTACGGAAGAAGAAGAAGAAGAACAAACATGGTTATTGCGAACGATAGAAATAAGTATTATTTGGAGTAAATTGATGCAATCTGAATTGATTGGACAAAATCAAAAATATTTTGATTATAAACTAATATTGTTTTTTCATTCAGCATATTGACTGTGATAAAACATACTTCAGGTATATTTTAGTGGCAGCTATTTTAAAGTACCTACATTATTTAAATATATGAGGAACATTAATTAGATTTGCATCACATTTACTCACTCAATATTTTGTTTTATTGTTTGCAAAAATTATTTTAAAATCAGGTTAAAAATTTCCTTTGTATAATCATTAGTTTTCATACCATATGCACTATTCATTGTTTTCAAATCTTGTTATTACTATTTTCAGCATGGTCGATATTACTGTAGTGAGTTTCATTTTGATTAATGCAAGTGTTGTAATGGAGGAATTTGTGACTGATGACACTGAAAAAAGTTATTGTAATTGTTGTCAAGAACTAGCTTTTGTATATTAAATCAGTGCGTGGTATTTAAAGTTGTTATCATTACTTTTTTTCGAAAATTTAAGGCTAAATTCTTAATTTTTGGGATTTACTTTCTTTGTTATCATAATCATCATTATTAGTAGTTGTATTAATATTAGTAGTGGTGGTGGTAGTCATCGTCGTTGCAATGTAGTAGTGGTAGTGGTAGAAGTAGTAGCAGTAGCAGTAGTGATAGTGGTTGCGAGAGCGGCGGCGGTGTCAGTAGCAGTAGTACTAGCAGTAGCAATAGCAGTAGCAGCAGGAGGAGGATTTTTAAAATAATTGTTTGTAAGTGCTTGCACGTCTGCTGAGTTTGAGTCTATAGCATCTGGATATGGCTACGATGTGTGTGTACGCGTCTCTCTCTCTCCCCTCTCCCTCTCTCCCCCCGCTCACTTCTCATTTAACTTCGTTTGTAAGCACTCTGTTCTTTCAAATATTGTTTAGGCACAGAAGGATGATGTTCCTGCGAACCTGATAACGGATGAAGAACTGTTCGCGAACGAGTTTTTCGAGGTGAATATGTTATGTTTTCCATCATTTTTACCACCTTTTCCGCACATGCCTTTATTACCTATTACTGTAGCATCAGATTATAATCCTTCTGCACGTATTTCACCATACGATTGACCTAATATTTTGTACACGTTCCATAACGCTTTCTTAATGTATGAGGTTTAAGTATTATATGTGCACGTTTCCTTGAGTCGCGGTATACCTTCCTACTAAAAGAAGTTGAATTACGCCGAAATAACGGTGATGAGCGTTGTTGACAAAATATTATGACCAAAAACGTTCAACAAACTGTGTAACAAACTACTTTGCATCGAAAACGATCTACAGATTTGATACAGTAGTCCGGTCGTCAAAATAACCAACACTCTGACTCCTCTCACATCTAGCGAATGGAAGGCTCAAGAAAACGTGAGCATATAATATAGTAGGGATTCAGTCTCTGATTTTTAATGAAAAAAAGCCAGATACCGCTTTGATAATAGAAATCTTCTAAATATTATGTGGATTAATCGATTTGTAATCAATGTGTCACATACATATCATTTCGATTTCACGAAAAGGCGATATAGCCGTCAGAGTCGGAATGGGAATGCGTGTTCATATCTTTAAATTCTCGGCTATCCGGGAGACGCCGCGTCGTTGGCAGTGACCTCAGGGCAGTCACTGCCCTGAGGAAGCCTGCGACATGTCAGGCGAAACGTCAGCACCCCAGCCAACGACGCGGCGTCTCCCGGATAGCCGAGAATTTATGGATTCGAGCCGCGGAAGCTTACGTATACATGTTCCTGTCCTTGTTGCAGTTGGATTCCGACGAGGAACTGCAGTTGGTGCCGATTGAACCTGTGCTCGTCGAGTTGTCCTCCGACTTGGGGTTGGAGGTGGGGTCCGGGCTCGACGCAGTCCCTCCAGAACAGGAGCAGGAGCCCGCGCAGGAGCTGGTGTCCGTAGAGGAGCTGATGTCCGCAGATGAGCTGATGTCCGCAGAGGAGCTGATGTCCGCAGAGGAGCTGGTGTCCGCAGAGGAGCTGATGTCCGCAGAGGAGCTGGTGTCCGCAGAGGAGCTGGTGTCCATAGAGGAGCTGATGTCCGCAGAGGAGCTGGTGTCCATAGAGGAGCTGGTGTCCGCAGAGGAGGCGGTGTCCGCAGAGGAGGCGGTGTCCGCAGAGGAGGCGGCGTCCGCAGAGGAGGTGGTGTCCGCAGAGGAGGCGGTGTCCGTAGAGGAGGTGGTGTCCGCAGAGGAGGCGGTGCCCGAGCAAGAGCAGGTGCCCGCGCCGGTGGTGCAGCTGGACCCCTCTATGTTAATCAGACGAGTTGAACGCCGCTTCGGCGGAATTCCCACCAAACTCAACTTACCGCTGCCCACAAACGCTATACCATTCCCGCTGACACGCGATCGCCTGGTGAGTTAACCGACTCGAGACACGAGAGTTGAACGGATGCTTAGATTTTAAGGGGACATCGCCAAAGACAAGGAATCGTCCAAAGCACACTTGTCAAAACACGAGCAGCTTTTCTCAATTCGAAGAAACGAGGTTGTTAAATTGAGTTTTTAGAACTTTTGATGTAATATTATTCTAAAATAATGAAAGATTTGTATAAATATATTATCGCTTTCTTAGTTGGTTTAATTTAAAAACATAATAAAAAATTTTCACATTACTTGTCTATTTAATTATTTAAAAACAACGTTTCGACAAAGTTCATATTGTCATTATTATACATTAAGTGACTTTCGATGCTTTAGCCTATAATCGACATTACTGTGAGGGTGGCCGGGTTCAACTACGAAATGTGTGTGTGTGTGTGTGTGTGTGTGTGTACTTCTTGTCTTTCACCATCTTGAAATGTGTTTACTTGACAATTGAAAGGCTCAGAAGAAAGGGCTATTCGTTCTGAGATATTGATGGTTTACTAGAACTTTCATAATGTAACTTAGTACAATTTTAACTATTAAACACAGTACACTTGCATATAGTAAATCCATACTGCACTTAAATAACATATTATACTAAAGGAATAATATTTGAAGTTCCCAATACAATGTTGGATAGCCCGTTGTTCTACTGCGCCCTTCAGTTATGTGGGAGTAATCTTCGTGTTTCATAAATGCCTCGAATGATTGCCATAATTGTATAGTAAGCCTTTGCCTCCCGTTGGAAAAAGATTTAACTTAATACCTCATTTTATAAGCCTATTATGCGTAATCTAATCTGCGCACCTTGCCGTAGCACAGCAATTAAATATCGCCCAAGCAATCCCATTGCATTGCGCCTCCTGTTGGCAGCGAATGCGCTGCTTCGCCCCGATCCCGCTCGACTTCTGCCGGGCCATCATCTGGCGCAACCCGCGCCGCGTGTATTGCGTGCGCGTGACGCCGCCGTGGCCGCTGAGCTGGGAGGAGCGCGTGGCGCTCATCGCCGTCGTGCCGCACCCGCGCCGCCCGCACCGCGTCACCCGCCTGCGCTTCATCACCTTCACCCCGGACTGGGTGCTGCAGAGCTGGCATTTCAACTGGATGCGCGCCTGGAACTGCCCAAATGTAAGTCTGATCGTCCCCGCGGATGCAGAGCAACGGCGAATCCGGAAGGCCTGCGTCGCACGGGCGTTACGTTGACGCGCGTCACCATCCACGTCAGCTGCGCACACGAGTCGGCTAACGCGCGTCGTAGATTGACATTTTATCGTATGCGAAGCGGCACACTAGCGCTCTTGGTGACATGCGTTATTACAACGCCAATGGGCGTCGCGCGTTGAATGTTAGGAAACGGGTTTCTTGACTTACGTTGTAGCTTGAGCGTCTCGCATGGCGCCAAGAGCGTTCGTGTGCAGTTTCGTACAATGTTAGTCTACGACGCGCGTTAGGGCGACTCGTGTGCTTGGCCATTAAAGCGCGTCGACGCAGCTGATATCAGAGTTACGTAACGCGCGTGAACGCAAAGCTCGCGTGACACACGTCTCAGAGCCATCTGCAATAAATAATAATAATAATATTAATAATAATAACACATGTATACACAATAATAATACATGTATTCCAGATGGTCTAGGTCTGGCGGTGGGGTAACCGAAATACGCAAAAAAAACTGAAGACTGTCTTCTCTCTTTTCTAGAATGATTTTGCAGTGGTGTTCGCTGAGGACACAGTGGTAGCCTACGTTCTCGTCGGGAACCATGGTTGGCTGAAAGGGCGCCGGTTGATATTCACTCCAGAAGAAATGGAGCTGCATGATGTGTTCTTTAAAGATCGAGATACTGAATAATCTTGTTTAAATGGAGGTTGTTTTTTTTTTTGAAGATGTTTGTTATTTTTTGTGTCATTTTTCTCTTGTGTCAGTTGTTAGCTTGTGCCAATTTGTTTTAATAAGTTGCGTTTGATGTATTTTTGTGATTGGATAAACATCTGTGATATATAAACTTACTTTGATTTGACTCCTGTAATGGAAAAAAATTGTTTTCTGATGGATATATCTATTTTTATGGTTGATAAATTGTGTTTGTGTTTGATAATTCTATGTATTTACTCATTTTGTGTTTGATAATTTTATGTGTTTGATATTTTTTGTGTTTAATAATTTTATGTGTTTGATTAATTCTTTGTGACTGATTCATTCTTTGTGTTTGATTCATGCTTTGTATTTGATACATTATTTGTGTTTGATACATTATTTGTGTTAAATTCATTCTTTGTGTTTGATACATTATTTGTGTTAGATTCATTCTTTGTGTTTGATTTATTCTTTATGTTTGATTTATTGTTTGTATTCGATTGATTCTTTGTGTTTAATACATGTTTTTGGATAATTAATTTTGTCTCTTACTATTATACTAAATTTACATTATATCAATCCTTTCCTCTGAAATACCTGGCGACTCTCTCATCCAATATTAAAGGTCTTTCAGGGCCTCTTTCACCGGTGCCTAATAAAGTTTCTGATAGTCTGTACAGAAGTTATCTTAATGATATGTTGAAAATTTTTGTTTTTCGAGTGCCTGTAAAATCTATGCAGTGTTTGAAGTATCCGATAAATAATCTGGAGGTTTGAGAAGCTGTTAAATGTTTATCTGGCAGCAATAGATTGCAATCATGTTCCCATACAATCACAGAGCGCGCTCGCGACAGAGCGCGCTCGCGACAGAGCGATCTTTAGAATGGATAGTGTTAAATGTACTCTATAAGACGACATTAATGCCATATTGCTCTATTCTGTTGTTTTTCCAAAAATTACAAAAAATATAATTTTTTTGGGTTTGCCTCTCATGTTAATATTTTGTGTAGCAGCAATTTGTTCTCATTATAGTATATATGAGTACATTGCATTAAATAATGTCATAAAGTTTCAAAACTACCATTTTCTCTAAAAATGTCTAAAAAATCCGCATTTTCAAAAACACTCAAACGCCTTTTTCTCAAATACTGCTCCATTTTTTTCTTCAAACATTTCGAACAGATGTTGGTAATTGCACTTTTTAATATGACGTAAAGATAATTTCGGTGAATTTTTTGTTTTTTCAAAAATTACACAAATGTAAATTTTTTGAAAGACCTCTCACGCCGTTGATTTGCAGATAACCAGCAATTTGTAAACACTATTTTATTTGTAAGTTAATGCACTTGAAATTATTTCAAATGAAGTTTTTCGAAGTATCTTCAAATTTAGAATGTACAGTACGGCTTAAGCGCTATTTTTTTTAAAACGCTCCATATTTTTCAAAGAAAATTGCCATTTAGGGTGAGGTTTACTGTTACTGCAATTTTAATTTTACGGTACTTTAATGTTCTTAAAATCACATTTACATTCTACTATTAGGAAACAGAGAAATTAAGAAAATTTCAAAACAATGTACTTTGGGCGGCGATAGATGCAGCAGACAAGAGCACGTGGCAAGTTTAAATAGCTTGCCGTCGCCATAGGAAATTGCAAACCAAGTCTGTGCTAATTGTAGCACCACTAGATGATATTGAAGGGCAATAATAAAATAAATTAAAAATAATTCAATGCAGGTCTGTGTGTAAGGCAGGGAGACATTTTGAAACATGTTTAACAGGTAATGACTTTATTACTGTCCACTGTGTCTGTGACATACATCTCAATATTTCTGCATTTCGATGTAGGGCCTAATTCAATTTTTTGCATGTCAACTTATATTTACTGTTCGTTTGACTTATTCTAATACCCCATTGTGAACATTGAACATGTATCAATCCTACTGTTCCATTCATGTATTAACCATTGTATAGCTTAAAGAAGAAAATTTAGTAAGTTTAGTAACCAAGGTTTGAGCTAGAAAACAAACTAAATAATCTTTGCAAAAATTGTCATAATTGTCAATTGTTTAAATGCATTTCCTATTTTACACTTCAAAATATCTTGACCATAGTATGGTCTCACAAATGGTTGATTGCGATTTTTGTTTAAAAGTATTTGTATTATTTATTATTGTTATGCATGGTAATAATTTGTGATTTTAGGTAATTAGTTTTTGACAGATGGTGAAAGGCAACAACAACAGTTCAATGAACGTAGACAATGACAAATTTGCACTAAGAATGAGAAAGGAAGTTTCACAAACTACAATATTTTTAATTTTGTTCTGTTCCTTAAAAACAAAATACGTTTGAAACAAGCATTATGGATTGGAATGAAATGATAATGAAATTCAATCTTAACAAAATTCTTCATTCATTAAGTTACATTAAGTTTTGCGTAACTTTTTTGCAGACACAAAAGCTTGCCTTTTTTATTGTTGAGGGGAATAATTGCTAACAAATAATTTAGCCTCTGTTAAAAAACATACGAGTATACTTTGACATATGAGTTTGAGCTCTCTTTGTAAAGAATGGGATTATCAATAAAATTATTTTTTATAACAAGACTTTTCGTATAAATGCATTCACGGCTGTGGAAATATATTAATTTTTTTCAAGTAAGTAACTACAAATTTATTTCTATAGTTCCAAATAAGAGCTTTAAAATTAAGAGAAAAGTCTAAACAGATGTCCTAAAATTTTTTATATTCTACATTGTCATTTTGTTTCCTTCTTGTGCGAGGGAGTTATATTTTATTTCAGAAGACTTTGAACATTTCCACTGTACTACTATGACTTTAGACTCTTGACAGGTGTGATTTTGTTGTTATGCCTAGAATTCAGTTTGATCGATTTTGAGTTTAAAGTTCCTATATATGTCTGTGTGCGCCCTACACTTACGATTGGAAGGTAAAATAGTGTGAAAATTATGGCAAACTGAATGCGAGTTGTGGACTGTCTGTGTATTTGTTTATTTTTTATAATTTGCTTTGGGTGGGTCCATTGAAGTAAAAGTCAAAGATGACACGACTGACTACTAGAGCTTTGGTGATTTGCCCTTCTAATAATGTATTAATGTTATTAGCAAATAGAATATTTTTAATATTTTCCATTATTGAATAGAGATCTTTTTCAAACAAGATTTTTTAATATTATTACAGAAAAATGCCTTGTGTAATTATTAATAATATTATACTACAGGTAGACTTTCAATCTTTCATTGAAGAGTTCTAAAATTTTACAAAATTCTTATTATTGTGATATAAAACAATAGAGTTAGTAATTTAATACAATGCATAATTATGAATGAACTTTTACCCTCTGTCACATTGGGAATACTTATGAAGTTTATGTAGAACATTGAGAGAAGATTAAAGTATTTCACATTATAGAAATTCGTTATTTTAGGCACTTAGTGTTTTTACACTGTGTAATCTGACAATATTACCGACACATTCCAGTTTATAGTCAAAATTCCATCAAAACTCGTATTCAATTACAAACAACAACAACAACAAACAAACAAAAACACACTAGTTTTATTAGTACTTCACATTAACACAATGTTTCAAGAACAATTTCTTTCCCTCTTCAGTTGTCAATAAAATTTGATTATCTATTAAATTCTAAGCCATTGTTAAATTTCTGATATTTAGGAATATTTTTTGTAACAACATTTTTTAAAATAAATATACTAATTCAAGCGACTGAGTCTCACCTTTATATTCATAAAATATAACACAGTATATCATTAGCAATACAATCAAGTTTACATGATCTTGAGTGGCTACATTTCACTGAAGAATTTTATGTATAATCATTCACATTTCTACTCTGCTCTTGTACGAGGCAGGATCATTATGGCGTTCTTGTATGTTGGTAGGGGCGAGTAGTCCACAAAAGAGGCAGAGAGAGGGAGATTTGAAGAAAGGTCAGAGAATGGGTTTTCTGAGGCTTTCTCTTCAAACTATAAATGGTGTTACCATAACGTACAGTTATTTGGTTAATTTGCAATATTATGTTCATTATTCACATTTTGATATTTATGATTTTTGACATTAGTATAAATACTGTCTTTGTTTTACTATTCGAAAGCAGTTTTTTTAATCACTTTTATGTAGTTTTTTGATTGAATGCTTAGATATGAAGTTTGGTCAGTCATGTTTATTAATCTTTATGGACTTACAACCATCTAGTTCAATGTTGGAAGCTGAGATCAAGGGACGTTGTTACTTAATTAAAACATTAAATGATTAATTTTGCCGCTTTTTAAGTATTTTAGCTTAAGTATTTTATTCCATCATCAGAGGGTACTCCTCAAAAGATATAAAATTCTTCATAATATCTCAGCAGAAACATGGATAGTACAACTCCCCAACACAGACACAAGGAGAGGTTACAGGATGTGGGTGCATCCTGCTGAGATCCACCTCAGGTCAAGGCATCATAGCAAATGAAAGAAGACTTTTGATGTGAATCAGAATGCAGATGTGTGTGAATAGAGCCTTGTTCTGTAATATCTCCTTGTGTCAGTGCCTGAGTGTTATGCTATGCTATGCTATGCTATGTTATGCTATGCTACATAAGCCCTAAAAATGGAATAAAATATTCTGAAATGTTGATAAACAATGCTTTAATGTTTTAATTACTCTGAACAAATTCTATATCTCAACCTCCTCATTTATATCGTTATCATTTACTCCAGTTTGTATTCTCCTACTTGTTGACCTATAAATTCCTATTCACAATTCAGACATTGAATTTCATAATCTACATTTTCTTTATCTTTAAAATTAGTTTCATATTCTTGATTGCTTTGTAGGCTTGTTGTTATTGTTCACCTTGTATAGAGGTTTCCGTTTTAGTTTATGAGCTATGACCTTAAAGTTAGTGACTTTCCAGTACAGTTCATCTTCCAATATTGCTTTGCAATTCATTGATTTTTTTCTATCAATGATTACATCACAGAAATGGTCTATTTCAGTTGCTACTGTAAATTTAATTTTAATGTTTTAATAACTTCACATTTCTTATTTTTCAGGATTCTTCACATTAACTGTAACAGGTTATTTGTCTGTACAAACAAAAGTAATAGAATTTTTTTACTATATCAACCAAAGATAACAAAATTAGTAAATAAAATTTAAAAAATACACACTTTGAACTGATATAGGCTGTGCTGCCTAAAAAAAAATACTACAAAGAGAATTATAACTGTAATGATAACTATTATTCAATGCAAATGGTATCATGTTGAACTATTTACAGGGTTGCCAAACATGAAGAGCGTCTTTCCCAAAAGTCATACAACAAATTATAAACATTAAAAATAAAATATTGTGTGTTAAACACAATCTCATATATTAATTTATTTGGCTATTGGGTTTACATGGACAGACAGTTTACACAAACAATGAAATTTTAGAATATCTTCACAAAAATCTAATGATAATAATTTTCTGAGCAACGTTTCAGGGATTACATTTTACCCCATCTTCGGTTTGTAATACAAAGAAGAAAACTATTACTATTTTAAAAGGAATATAAAATAAGAAGTTTAAAGATTACCGATTCAATAGCAGTTAAAAATTGTTATAACAAAACATAGCACTCAAAATAACTCACCATTGTAAACAACAAGAGAACTTTCAAAATATATACATATATGTATAACATAGCTTGTGGACGCTCCTCAAGTATGACAATCATAACATTAGCATTTGAACTGACTGTTTAAGAAATGGCTAAGACTGTTGTGAGATAATATAATCATAAAACATTTTCTTTAATTTACTTATGTTTTTTACAAAATAATTTAAATTATTTTGAATAAATTATTGTGATTAATAAGTCGATATTTGTTATAATTTGTAAATGGTTAAATGACTTCTGCATAAATCAATTGTGGGTGCTAATGACCTCTGTTTTTTCAAGTGAACTAAAATAATTCAAATTATAGAAATCTAATTGCGATGTGAAAGAGGAAAATGAATTATTGAAAATATTTTCAGAAATTAAATATTTTATGGTGTAGAGCACTTTTGAAAATGTTGTGGGGGAGGGGGGGGGGAAGCCTTTCTGGAACCTGCAGTGCACATACTCATCAAAACCAGTATTTGGGATGAACAATGAAGAAAAGTTTACATACATTAAAAAAGACAAAACTGAATTTAAAGAGAAAAGAAATCAGATATGTGGATTGCAATGTGAAAAATAGGGAACAATGAAAAGGAAATTCAAACTAGAACAATTGAATGGCAGTATTGTCTGAAACACAAAACTCCAAATCAAAGCTCAGAATACATAAAACTATTTTATTAACTGATTTAAATAAAATACAAAATTTAGATAGGGTACTAAGAAAGGCCTGCGAACAAATATCAAAAACTGTAAATATTTAAATTCACAATATGAACATGTCTGAAATGATACCTAAGACTACTGTAAATGATAAAACCATTTGTTGTTAAAAAGAAGTTTCCGAGAAACACATTTTCACTATCTTCTCATCTCCACCCGTGTGCCTCCATTACGAACAACCAGTCCTTACTGTGAAATGACCACAAGGCTTTACGTTGTCTTGCCATTTGAGAACAAAGTGCTTACGGAAATGATTATGCATGAAATTCTGCTGTTAAATGTATCCAGTCAATATCTTTTAAATTTGAGCATATTTCTATTAGAATGTTATTTTTTATAAATATAAATATGAAACTCATACTCTTGTATTAGTGCATACATTTTATTGTAAATAATGTTTCAAAATATATTAAATGTATGAATTTTACCTTATTAGATAATTAATGTAATTGTACTGACAGCTGTTGGGGGAAGTAGTAGTTTTCGAACTGTATTAATGTGAAGCAACAGAAATAAGAGTTTTGTGAACTTCTGATTACAAGTTTATACAGAACTTCGACCTCCAACTAACATGTCTCTAAGATGGAATATTGTATGACAGGATGCATTGCTTAAAAATGCATTAAAGGTTCCTAAGGGGCATTAAGTAAAAACGTAGAGAAGTATATACAAAAAAGACGTCAATTCATGAAATTATTTTACATTATGATCACCTACTCATAATGTGTACATAACTTTATAAAAAATTGCTAATAAATAAAAATTAAATATAGGCAACTTTTTTAAACTACCAAATTATATATTAAAATACTTGAATTGATTTTCCTTGTTGTGAGAATATTTTTATATTTTATTTGGTAAAGATTCAGGTGTTTTTGGTTAGTAAGAAAAAATAATAACATTCTGACAGGGTCAATAAAATGAGAGGACCACTCAAAATGAGATATGTACTTGCAATCAAGATAATTGTGTCCATTCATTTGCAAAATTAACCTTACGTGTAAAATGTTTTCTTTACTAACTTGGTACTTTGTTTGCTGTTTCTCTACATCAAAAGTTTTGAAAAAGAACAAGTATTACCATATAAATAACAATGACCTTATTATTAGATCTTGTATTTATTACATTTAATTTGAATTAAAATTAAAACTAAAAGAGCAGTTAAGGCTCTTTTATATGAACATTTTTGAAACATGGTAAACTGAAGAAAAAAATGCTTTTAATGAAAGTGAAATTTTTTTTATTCCGAGATTGTAAGAAATACGATAAAAGTAAGTGTTTTTAATTGCACAGCAGTAGATCAATTTGTATCAATCACAATTAAAATACTAATTTATGATGAAATGTGAAAGATGGATTTTTCTTTTGTTTTTCCTAAACTCAGCATGAAAAAATGCATATACTACTTAGCTATTCATTTCACTCATTATTTCATTTCAGGCCTGTGGGTATCATCTGAAGATATTTTATATTTATCTGCTGCAATTTGAATAAACTTAAGAAGAAGAGGAAACACGGTTATTATGAATCATAGTATAATAAAAATTATTGAGAGTAAATTGATACACTCTGAGTTTATTGGACAAAGTCAAAAATGTTTTAATTATGCTCTAATACTGTTTTTTTCGTTCAGCATTTGACTGTGATAAAAAAATATTTTATGTATATTTTATTGACAGCTATTTTAAAATACAAACTGTTTTTGAAATGTATGAGAAGCAGTGATTAGATTTGTATCACATTTACTCTTCCAATATTTTGTTTGATTGTTTGCAAACGCAATTTTAAAATCAGATCAAAAATTTCCTTCGTTTTATCATTAGTTTTCTTTCTTATGCGTTGATCTTTGTTTTTGAAATTTTGTTATCACTTTTCACTCTTTTCAGCATGGTTAGTATTACTGTAGCGAGTTCCCTTATGGTTAATGCTAGTGTTATGAATGGAGGAATTTGTCACAATAGTTCTTGATAACAATTGTAAAAACTATGTTCTGTATATTAAATCAGTGCCTGGTATTTAAAGGGTGTTATCATTCCTTTTTTTACAATTCCAGACTTTATTAATATTTTGGGGTTATTTCCTTTATTATCAAAATCATTGTTATTATAACTAATGGGATCGCTTGCCTGGGACCCCAACCCAGGCAAGTCTACTACCCGCGTACGGGAGGGCGAATCCTCACCGGCATTCACCTGGAAGCTATTAAAGCCGCAATTGTACAATTTTACAAAGTCGGAGCTGACATGTCAAAGGTCCCTCTTTGGATTTAACCTTCCGGCTGGGGAAAGACCCTGAGAAGGGAAAACGAATCCCGAGCTAGTCTACTGCTCGCCCACGATGGGCAGACAGTAGTCCCCGGGCGGGGGACGCCATACCATTTACTCCCGTCGTTTACCCGCGCTCGCTTGAATTTCTTCACTTTGACATTCAGAGCACTGGGCAGAAATCACATCGCGTCAACACCCTTTCGCGCCGTCGCGATGCTTTGTTTTAATTAGACAGTCGGATTCCACTGGTCCGTGCCAGTTCTGAGCTGATCGTTATTCGGCGGCCGAAGGGTGATGCGACGCGCCACCCGACAGCACGCCGGCGAACCGACGCGCGCCGTGCGCGCCGCGCCCGCAGCAAGGAAGATCCGCGGGAGGCCAAGACGAGGGACCGGGTCAATACGCCGAAGATGGGGGACAAAAGGAAAGTCATTAATCCATTCACGCGTGTCACTAATTGGATGACGAGGCATTTGGCTATTAAAACATGTTTATTTTAGTCCAAGCATACAAAGTAATTACACAAACAAACACAGTATCCGGTAAGTTGTAAGCCTCGGCTTGGGCTGATTTACATTACAAAGGAAAAGAAAAAAAAAAACAATTACATAGTGTCTTATTTGACTTGCAGTTATACTAATTATTAAACCAAGTATTTTACCAAAGTGTATCCAGATGAAAGACAAGATACAATTAAACTTTACAACAATTTAATAAGTTAATTAGGTATTTACAATGTACAATGTATTTATACCAAAATAAATATTTTACAAAACAAAGTATTCTGGTGAACAAAATACAGTTGCGCTTTACAATCAATTAAAGTTATCTAAGTATTACAGTATACAATCGGGCTGTTACCTACAAAATCTACAATTGTAATTACAATCACAACCATCAACAATAAGCAACACCAAAGTACCTATGCCCGCGAACCCGAGGCAACTGGGGACTCGACATGGACCACCCCGGGCGCGGGTCCACTTCATGTCCGAGATAAGGCGGCTGGGGTGGGCGCCTATTCACACGCGCAGTAGTTCTATTCCAGTCGACCCAGATTTGGAAAGACCCCGACAAGACGCGGGTAACGAGGCCCGCAAGGGCCCACCGCTGGCTCCCGAGCTCGGAAAACCAGCGGCCGACCCCCGGGGCCACAATCCCCCGCCATGTCAGGGTCATCGCGTGGACTTGCTCGGAGGAGGCGGAGAAGGCTTCGGCCACGGCGGCTTTAATATCAGGTTTATCGTAAACCGCAACCTTGGCCTCCTCCGCGTCCCGAAGGCGCCTATCTGCACCCCCAACCACCTGCATGTCAATGACGGTCGCCCTGCCATCCTTAACAGCGATAATATCAGGATTCCATGTCCCCGAGGAAACACGCACCTTGTGCTCCTTGGCGACTCGGAAACCCCGGGCCCTAAGATGCTCCGCGAGGAATCTGGCGGCCACGTCATGGCGGCGGACGCTGGGCACGTGGGACCGGGGGCAAACCTGGAGGACATGGGCACCGGTCTCCGTGGGGACAGGCACCCCGGGACGTCCACGCGCCCTGCGGACCGCAGTGGGGAGGGCATTAATACGTGTTTTAATGGCGTTGATATACTGCCCTCCGCTCCACTGCGGGGGTGGGGACCTCGCCCAGGCCGTAGAAGCCGGGTTCTTAGTGGCCCCCAGCAACTCGCGCCCGTCTACGCTCAGGGATGGAGGGCGTTGGCCCAGAAAGCCCGGCGAAGCTCGGGTGTTGAGACAAGGTGACCATCACTCCGAGGAAGGGACCTCTGCGCCCACTCAATTTTCCCTAGCACCCAGGCAGCCTGGGCCACGGCGGCCGCCCCAGGAAGCTCGGTGCCGCGAGCCCGCCCATCCGAGAATGGACAAGGCTCGGGACCAAGAGCCCGAGGACGGGATACCGAGGCCACCGTCGCGCACCGCAGCGTGGATGAACGCGTTAGGCGCGTCATGGGGGAGATTAAGTCATGCACTCACGCTGGGGCGCACTAGTATATCGATGGCCCGGAGGTCGCTCATCCGGAGCAAACCCAGGACCACCGAGTGGACAAACCGGGCCACCAGGTGCGTCCTAAGGACTTCGAGACGCTGGTGGGGTTTGAGGGGGGCTCTTGATATGTTGTCGAGCCCCTTCTCAATCAGGTGGCGGACCTTCACGGGAACCGTCCCGTAAAACTCCAGCCCAGATAGGTCCATTTTGTAACCAGGGAGATGGCTCATATCGGCCACCCCGCCACGCGGATCGGACCTCGACCAACTTGGGCTTCCGGTCCTTGGCATTGGCATAAATGCAAATTGTTCTTGATTGGTGTATTGGCCAGAGATATGTTGTATTAAGTTGTATTTTCGTCCCACAACCTACTATCGTGATAGTACACTGTCTATGCCTATAGTATTGCGCTTCTAAATAAATGAATTAAATTATTAATTGTAGGACTATTTATCTAATGTATTTTTAATGGCAGATTATTGAAAACTGATTTCTCTTGAAATAACTTGGAACAAAATATATCCTTAATGAACATAACTTAACCAGTGCAGGGAGGATGAAGATTTTTTAATATTGCGAAGGACTTACAAAAGAGGTGAGAAAGTATATGCTGTTTTGGAACCACTAGTTTTTGACTGAGGTCTTCAATGAATGATCAAAATTTTTCTCCTTAAATATATTTGGGTCTTTGTTGAAAAATTTAGGACATTTTTCTATTAGGTGGTGTATATTGCATGATTATCGGCTACAGTCTTGCGAAACTGCGAAATACTACGGATTTTTAATAATCATTTAATTAGATTGTCCACAATCATCGCATGGGGGTTTGGGTATGTGTATTACCAGTACTTCCAGTTAATAAAACCCTCAGAAATACAAATGTGGTAAATGGTTTGACCAGAAGTTTGCGTTGCCATCTCAGTAACATAACATATGTTCATGTTCAGATATTGTTTCTAATGGCGACGAATGTTATATATTGGCGTTATATTGCATGATTTTGTTCAAGATATTTGGTGAGTATTCCCGCATTTTTTATTGAAATTTCGGGTTTACTGAAATGGAGAATTTGAATTTTTTTCCTTCATTATTTGCGCTCATTAAAATGCATATTTAAATGTTCCGCGAAAATGGTGATTCACTTGTATCACTCGTTCAAATAGTTGAGAACCGACTCTTTTCTGGTGAACGAAGTTGTTTGTGTGGAACGAACAGGCACCGTAAACGGTCAATTTCCTAGAAAATGATATGTAATCCTAACAGAGCACAATAGCAAATGTAGCAACCGTGTATTCAGCAACTATAAATGTTATAGTAACTACGGTATGTTATTAGTTTTTAAATTATAATACGACAGTTTGAATATCCATAATTGCACAATACGAACAATCGTAAGAATCGATAAATCGAAGTAAATATGACAAACGATATGGCACAACAATCCTTTTAAACAAAAGATAAACATTTACAATGAATTAGAGCTAACTAGTCTGTTTGTGGTAAATAGTTCTTTCTTATTTATTGTGTTAATTTAATTCATGTGTGTAAAATACCTTTTCCTATAGATTTCATATTGAATTACACAACACTTAAGATACGTAAACGTTACTACCATTATCTAATCAACTTATTAAAATTTGTAGTTTAAAGAAACGTCCGCTGCACAAAATGGATGAGGAGGTATTCCCAATCAGTAGAAGCTTGTTTGAAACAATATTAGATGAAGAAATGGTTATTGAGCTCGATCTGATTGTTGAGCGTCTACAGAGAAAATTGAGATCACGGAATCGGTTGAGTATTGAAACGGCGATTGTGGCTATTGACACAATACGTGACATTGGAGGACACGTGAACTCAATGCTAAACCTACTGGAAGGTATGAGTATTCTGAAACTTCTTTTACTTGGTACGTCTATCTTAAGAATGCACATTTGTTTTTAAGAAAAATTTGCTTATGTCATGCTGAAAACTGTTAGAAACTTATGGAGACGAATATATAATTTGAAGGAGTTAGCGATTAGAATGACGTGAACGCGCGAGATCCGATGTTTTCCAGATTCTCCTTAAATGTACAAAACCATAAATCTCCGAATTTATTTTCAGGAAATGAAATAACAATGTTCTTCCATCAGAAATATTTCTGTGATGAATTTTGTCATGCAAAGCCAGATTGTCAGAACTAAACTGAGTAATTTGACACATTTGCATTATTAAAAACAAAATTTAACATTTCTAATAGTATCGCATTCGTTATTTAAAGCCATTTTTTGGAAAAAAAAAGCGTTTAATGGTAGACCCGGTTGGGTGGAACTGTGTTCCTCTGACAATACTTCATTAAGCTTCGACGTTAACTGAGGGCCCGGCAGCATCAAATATTCATGTGCTTAAGTTCTAAAGGGTTAAGGCGACCTTTAACTGCAACTTGCTTTTCCTATTCTAGCCACTGATAATTAGAATTTCAAATCTTTTTATTATTTGAAGTAGGCGATGCGACAGATTTTGACTTCCAATAATAGATTTTCCATTCAAATGGTTTACTATGCTGTTTTTTCACTACAGGTTACGAGAGTAACCCAGATTTTGAAGACCTCTACAATCGTCTCTGCAGATACAACAATCTTCTAGTGCTCCTCCAGTTCACCCTAGGTCAATTTCTTCATGCAGATCATCCCTTCAATAATTAAGGTATTGGCATGTAGTTTCCACTAGTAATTACTAGCTTTCTATCATTGTTACAAAATTGTCTTGTGCATTCATAAATACTACAGTAATCACAGGGTATATTTTTCAGCAATCTTATTTTCACTCAAAAATCTTTATCCTGAAATTTGTATTGTTATAATAATTTTGCAATTCATTACATTTTTTATTTACATGCATGGTAAACAGAGAGTGAAAATTGTATTTAGGATGCAACAAAGTAATGTTACCTTAGTGTTTAAGGTATTAATATATTAACAAATTTTTCACCAAGAAAATTTATATGAAACTTTTGTGGAGATATTAAACAATCTTCCTCTTTCCTGCACTCTTAAGCTTAACTTAACTGCTTAAGTGCTTAAGTCATGTTCATTAAGGATATATTTTGTTCCAAGTTATTTCAAGAGAAATCAATTTTCAATAATATGCCATTACAAATATATTAGATAAATGGTACTACAATTAATAATTTAATTCATTTATTTAGAAGCGCAATACTATAGCACAGACAGTGTACTATCACTATTGCAGGATGTGGGATGAACATACAACTTAATACAACGTATCTCTGGCCAATAAACCAATCAAGAACAATTTATTTAAAACTCTTCTATTCAATTACATATTGCAATATTAATACTTACAATTACTCATACAATTCAGTGATATAACGCATTGAATAGAATTTGCTGTTACATTTGTTGTTTTATAGAATTCATAAATTTTGAAATTGCTTTATTAATTCTTAAGAGTAAAGTTCTTTTGGAAATACAATTTTCCCATAAAATGCAATTCTCTGTGATATTAAATGACTGAAAAAGCAAAATAGCAAGTCCTGGCCATATCTTTAGTAATATTGGTTTTATTATTCTCATGGCAAATGAGATTTTTAACAACTTTATGTGAATTAAAGTTTGGTCCAGTTTGCATTTTATTCCCCTTTATTCATAGAAATTTAGTTCCTGAAAAGTATTTTATTTTATCATTTCTTCAAGGAAATCATTAGTTTACTTTGCTTTTTGTGAGAGCTTACTTCAAATATTTTCTTCTCATTAATAACTAGTTTGGAGCCAACCATGCAAGTATTTGTGCTTATATTTTTTATATTATTTTGATATGAGACACTTCATCCATGCTATTTCCTGATACTAAAATTGTTGTTTCATCTGCATTATGAAATATTTCAATGAGAGTTATTACATTACCATTTACTCTAACCATATCATTTAAATTTAACAGAAATAATATGAGACCAAGAATTTATATGTGTATCAGCCTATTTCAATATGAATCTCTCAGAGCATTGCTAAACCGAGCTCTTTAATTCACTTATTCTAGTTATTCCTACAAACTGGGTTCTCTTCCTGGAATATGACTAATCTTTTATATCAATTCCTATTCAAGTTTCTACAATATCTGTTTAAATAAATAATCTTTTATTACTTCAGATGCCTTTGGAAAGTCCAAGAAAACACCAATAGAACACACTATCGTCTCCCTCAGCATTGTCATCGCCGCCGTCTCCCTTTTCCCCTTTCTCATCGTCGTCGCCCTCTCGCGAATCGGTGGCGGCAGTGATCAGACGTTCAGGGTAGGCAAAACATTACTGAAAACCTGTAGATCTCGAGAAGGGTGCGCTTCAATACATTTTTTTGTGAAATTTTATTTGATTTATTCAAAACAATTGTCTCATTGATATTATATTCCAAAGCATTATTTCAATGAAACACGCGCAGACGTGATTTAAAGATATTCAGATAGTTATGAAGTGTTGCTAGTTTGTGTTTTTCTAACAATTATTCAGAAATCTTATTTTTTCACGCGTTTAAGATTCACTGAATACACGTGTGACCTTTAGCATTTCAGTTTTTGTATTGCTATTGATAATATTTTCATGTCAACTGTGGTTTATATAAAATCGACCACTCTTTCACGAGGTTTGCATACAGAAAATCGAGGCTAAATCGAATATTTTGCATAGAACCAAAATTTGGTTTATTTAATGAACGGACACAAGAGCATACAACAGCATTTCCTTTTCGCAGTATTATCCAACTTTTGCAATTTTCGAAAATTCTGAGTTTAATGAAATTTGGAAATGCTCCGTTCTTTGAAGCGACCCTTGTTCTATCTGTGGAAAAAATTGAAGAAAATATTAGAAGCAATGATGTTTATGACGTGATCAGGATTTTTATTCCTGCGACTTTTTTGTTGTCAAAATGCTGTTTGTTTGTGATGCGGTGTCAATAGATTTGGACTGGACAATAGATTTTTGAAAAGACGACCCCAGATAAAGTCGAAACGTCAAAAAAATAAATTGTAAAAAATACCGAATCTTTATTAAGGTCAAAAATAATTTCAATAAAGACCAAATTTTTCAGAAAATATTTTTCTTTTATAATTCGCATAGAGTTACAAGAGAAATTACGTAAAAACTACCTATCTTCAATATTGTACTTTTGCAATGTGAACGTTATGCAATTTTTGAAATAGAAAGAGGTCGCCGAAAATGGGATAAGCATTTTTTCTACCATCCTTCGATACGAGGAGAATTTTTTAAAAAAATTGAGCAATTTTTAGACAAAATCAAAAATGACCTTTAAACAAAAATGTATAACAATCTTATATTTCACGCAAAAATTATGCGAAAACAAGTGATTGTCGAAAAATTGTGCATTAACTTATTTATAGATCAGTCTTGAAAGAAATTTTAATAAGGAAGAAACTTGCCTTCAATATCGGAGAAAGACGCCGAAAACATTTTAAACTTTTGCAATCTTCGAAAAATCAAGCATTTCTTCTACAATGCACCGTTCTTTCAAGCGTTTTCTACGCTATCCGAGGGCAAAGTATAATAAACAACTGCAAGCCTTTTTGAGAAAACGGACAGACTGGCAGCCACGTTTTGTCGACATGTTTCTCGGTATAAACGCACAAAACATTGATTCTAACTACGCAAATTGCTAGAGGAAGTAATTTGCTGCATATATGAAGTTTTATACTCTCTTTGTCATCAGGGTCCGGCAATATGAATTCACCTATCGAAAAATGGTCATTTTCCGGCGCATGAAAATAATCCTTTTCCTACTTATGAAGGAAGTTGCTCAAGAAAACTAGTGGTGCTAAATCAGTAAATACTTCTTGCATTATTTTTAAATCTGCAATTTTCGAAAATTCAGAGAATTGGACAAAAATGAGACTTGCGCCATTTTTTAAACTCTCCTTGTTCTATTCATGGATGGTCTTCGGAGCGGTTATTGAGAAAACTAAATTGTGAATCGAATCCGAATATTTATAACAGACTTTTTTACAGCAAGGAGAAAAAAAAAATCTCCAATATTATTAGCGTAGGAATACGCTGGAAAACATTTGAACGCTTACCATTTTTTAGGAAATCTTGAGGCTTCATGAAGCGTACCCCACGAAATGAAAATATCTATTTCAAACTCTAAAGTGGCATCGAGTTCATATACATTATTGGGGAATATAAATGTCGAGGGAAACCTTCTGATCAATTTAGGTGATAGTTTTGACCACAGACGGACGTTTTGCCGTCAATCGATTTTTCGATATCAAGGACTCGCAAAACAGATTCTAACTACATAACTTGTTAGAGGAAGTAATTTACTGTATAAAATCAAGTTTTATCCACTTATTCCCTACTAGGGCCCGGCAATTAGATTTTCTACCGAAAAGTAGCCGTTTTCCGGCGCAGTAAAAATACAAGGCTTTTTGGCCATGAGTGTGTTAAAACATTGTTTCATATAAACATCAAAAGTATTTTAACGTGTTCATTGGCAAAAAACGTTCTGATTTTGATGTTTTTGTGTCAGTTTATTTGGAACTCATTCACGATTTAGTTTTCACTGAAGTTTGTAAAATAAAGACAAATTTAATTTTCGCAGTCAAACCATTTTCTTTTTATGTTATTTATTTTTTCTTTTTATTCTGATGGATGCATTCTTTCTATTTCTTAAATTATTCAAAATAAAATTTATAATTTCGAAATTATGTAAAACACTTCATTATACTTGCTTCTCATTAATTATATCCAAGTGCTAATTTGTGATGAAACTGCTGAATTTAGTATTAAAAAATGTAACAATACAAAATATACTTTACAAAGCAAAATGTTTTACCATTGATATTATTCTATCATTTGTTATGACTGGTAGTATTTATCTACCAGTAGCTCATAACAATAGTACAGACATTATGTAAATTCATGATTGTTAACGTCAAGGTGAAGGATTTGTTTAGAAAGATTCACAAGTACATATGAACTCTACTAACAAACTTTAGGGATTGCAAAAAGGTTTTGAAGTGAAAGGGAGGCAAAAAATTTGTGCTATAAGCTTATATCTGAAAATACAGCATTCTTTCAGAAAAGAGGATTCAAAACAAACATTCAATTTCTATGTGGTGACACATTGTGACACAGGAACTGTGATGTTAAAATCATTCTTCTTATCTGTGGCACAAAATGATAATATTTCAAGCACTGTGCTCAAACACATTTGAATGGAGGGTTCCAAACTATGAGAATATTATTGTTCATTAACAGAATGTTCATAAAAACACATGATCCTACCCCGTTTCCACTCAGGAGACACCTCTCATAGTTTGTTAGTGGTGTATATGTTCCTCTGCATATCATCGGTATCGGTATAGAAGAGGAACTAAGACCATTTGTTATGTTTTTGAGTTATTTACATCAGTAAGTCACATTTTATTCTATTATTTTGATTTGTCAAATGGTTGGAGTTCTGGTGTTTGAATGTACAAAACCACCTTGACATTAAGTTGCAGAACAGAGTTTTTGTAGAGGAAAATTCTTTGGACCTGAATTGTTTGTTTATTAAAGGCTTTATTATGTACTGATAATTTTTTTAGGAAAGCCATTCTTATCTTCTATTTAGTGAAAGATATGAAGTTGACGAATTTAACAGAATCAACAACACACATTTCAAAGTGTGGTTTTTAGACTGAGAATTTACCTTGTACAGTGATGATTTTTCCATATTTTGGTTCTCCTGGTCACTTCTGTTTTTTGAAATGCAATTAAAATGCTGTTTTAGTGTACATAAAGATTTTATGTAATTTAATATCTGGTGGTAGCTTTATTAAAAATATTAATTTCTGTTCAATGGCACATTCTACAATTTATATACCAACAAAGTGTTTGCACAGCAGTGTACTACTTACTTAATTAAAAACTTTGCATAATGATTAAAAAATAATCAGTACACATGGAACAAAATATTTTATAACAAAGGAATTCGCAACTCTTGAAATAGTATATTTAGCATTTTTATTGATATAACAATTTTATATCTAACTTTAAAAATATATTTTGAAGAGAATAAATACATTTCTTTCGTTGAGCAAATTCACATCAACTTTTTGAGAAATATTTATGTTTACAGCAAATCACTGATTTTTATATACAGTGGACCTAACTACTTTATATACAAGGTCAAACATTTTCCACATTTTGTATTTCACATCAAGCAAGAGGTATCTTGCATTGCCGTTAATACAGTTTTCTATTCGAGGAGAAATAGATGAATTCAATCTACAGCACAAACCCCCTCCCTGGCCTGCCCTTTACTGCTCTGACCAAGCCCAAGCTGCACCTCCCTTTTGTCATCCCTGCCTCACCTGGCCCTACTTCTAACCACGCTACTTTGCCATGTTCATTATCACCATTTTTACAGGCAGCAGGAAACTTCTATATAATTTATATTCTTGGCAAACATCTAGTAACAATTTTGACATGAAATTACTCAAAGTATAATGGCACAACAAAAATTAATTAAAAACCATTTAAAAGGAAATTTTATGGTCTTTAAAAATATTTAATTCACTTAGAAGAATTTCCTCAACATTTCCAGGATGTTTGTGAAAAATGGAGTCAAATTTACTTTTAAGGAGTGGGAAAGGGAAACTTTAAACATGCAAGTATGACAAAATAACAAGCAGTCTAAAACTTTTTCTTATTTATAAGGTTACGTGACAATTTTACTAAGATCAAAATAAAATGGACAATATATTATTTCTCAGATGTTTCTCTGCAGGTAAGTGAAATTTAAAAATTGAAGGAAAAAAAGGAACCCAAGTTATGCTGGGCAAAAAACAGCACTTTTCAGTGAAAACCTGATAAAAATCTTAAGCTGTTCCAGAGTACCTCAAACAGACAGACAAATCTTAAAAACAATTTTAATGTTTTTATATTACTTAGATGAGCATGTATTATAAAAACGCAGTTATTTTGAAATCACTCCAATTATACTTACATAGATTTTTCAGAAAGCAGTAACATAGCAACTCATTACAATGAGAAGTAAAAAATCTAACTATTGAGGGGTGAATGTGTTAAATGGAAGTAAAGTATTGACTTAAAATACTATTACCTATGTACTTTTTATGAATAGCATTCAGCACATGATTCAAGAATAAATTTTTGAACACACATGAAATACCAACTATCTATGTAAAAGACTTCAGTTATTATTTCCAGATTTATCTTAGTTTCTGCTTCATGTCTCTTTCTCTATAGTTGTTCTTCCTGTTTAATGAACTATTCTCAATGTAAACTTGAATTTTGCTTGCTTGCTTGTTTGTTTGTTTGTTTGTTTTATAATGGGAACTCATTCTTTATTTTTCACTTTGTTGCAGAAAGTTCCAGTACACCAAGCCATAAATTTCAGCTAAGCATTCTGAACTGTTTTAATCAGTTATGATACCTGCCTTTATGCCAGGATTAACTCATTTTCACTAAATTTGGTCAAAATAGGCAACATTTTTACAACTGTAAAAATGCTTATACAGTAACTTTCCTTTGTGTCATTTTCTCATAACTTGGCTTAACTGTGATACATTTTCAGGTAGTTCTGTTTATTTTTATTCTATTAAACTTTTATTAGTTTTAAGTTTAAAGCCTTCTTGTTTAAATATTCACAATTGTATTGTAGGTAACTATAGAGTATAATTATATAGTTAAAAAGGAGCCAAAAGATACAATTATTTTTGTATCAGAATGGTGATAAATATTCATAGATTCCAAACTCAACACAAATAAAAGAAGTTTTTTAAGCTCCAAAAAAATATAGTTAGGTAATATGTTACGCAAAATATTTTGAGGTAGGTACCGGTTCTTACAATTAAGATAGTAGGTACCTACAGATGTTCTTTGTTCACATGTTTGTTCAAGTTTGACTAATTGTTTTGTTGTGGTGTTCTTTTTTTGCAAAAATGTAAACTTCCACTGCAAAAATCTAACAATACTTTTTCTCCGAGTTTATGTTATTAGTTTAACATCGCAATTGAAATATTGGAACAGATTTTACAGCTACATAATTCTTCAAAGTCCAATGGTTTTTGAAATGTTAGTTACCGTTTGTTTCTACACTGCTATGATTCCTTTGATAATATAATGACTACGTATGAAATGTTCATTGATTCTGCATTTAGCAATTATGTATAAAGTTTCATAAAGTTCAATAAAATGTTTTGACTGTTTCCATGACTGTTTTAACTAAAATGTTTTTAAATATGTTGATAATTCTCATAAAAATTTCAGTGTTGTCTACACAGTTATCTTTAATACTGTAAGTGCTTTCTTGATTGTGTAATGATCATTAGAACTAAAAAATTTAACACATTGTTAGAAAATGAATACTAAATTAAAATAAAATATAAATACATGCCTGTACAATTTTATCATATTATAAAATATGACATGACATTGCAGTATGAAAGACAGTAAAGCTGAAAGTTTACTGGCAATATAAACTTGTGTAGAGCAATAAACAAGAAACCATCTAATATTAAATACAAAATTTTTTGGTTATGCTATGCATGAAGAGAAATAAAGAAGAAATGTTAAGTAAAAGTGAAAAAGAATTGTTTTGAAAAATAAAAACATACAATTCAATTAAAAAGCAAACCTATTTTAATTTTCTGAACTTTTCCTTATTCATGTCACATAAAATAATATGTAATATGTTGTCTTGTTTGAGTTCTGTTTTCATGGTATTTTAACCAGCCAGGCACCACCCTAGCCAGGACAAGTTCTAAGGTCTAAGTTCGTGACATCTGAGGTTACCAAGTGAAAGAAAGTGTCTTCTACTTAATGTTTAATACCAAAATGATAAATGTTTGGACAATAAATTAATATTTGTCACATCGTCATCACTAATATTTTTAACATAGGCACGGATCTAAGGGGAGAAATTAGGGGCATCCCCCCCCATTTTTTAGTAACCATTGATTTTAACTTGCATGAAACTTTCAAGCAAAAATATTTTCGGATTATCATTAAAACGAATAAAATCGTATTGCAACAAGAGCCGAGTTTAGCCTGCGTCATTCTACATAATCTGTAATGTGACACATTCAACCAAAACATTTTTAATAAAAAAAACTTGATTTATCAATCTTCTCCCCCATACGTCACACAGTTTTTACTGTTTTTTACTAAATAAATCTAAATCACACGCGACTCACAGCCGGACATTTATATAGTATCTGTGGGATAGGCAAATATAACTAGGGGTGGATTTTGAAGACCAAAAACATCGCCAAAAATGATCAATAAAAACTCTTAAGATGTTTTTGAAATGCCCAAAAGCAACGAAAAACAAACGTTACTTTTTTATCAAAACAAATTCAAATGCGTAACTCAAGCACCTTGATATGTAACGAATCGCAGTGGCGGATGGAGGGGGGGGGGCATGTCCCTCTAAAAAAAGTCTAGAGAAAAAAATTCTAAAAGTGCAGATGAATCAAAATGAGAAACAAGAAAAAATTGCAGATACGTCCAAAATGTATCGATAAAGTAACAGCGAAGTTTGTCAATCTTTTAGTTACGAATGGGAATCCTGATTGTCGCTGTATTTGAGCCCAGTACGTATGGAAAATGCCTGCGACTGATCTTCATTTATATCCCCCATATCCCCTTTTACACCGCTTGACAAGCGCTGCTACGTTCTCTAGGTGTCAAGTGAGTGATTGTGGGCCGATGTGACATTTCGCGCAATTACAGTGTGTCCGACAGAAGAGAATAGTGCGTGGATCGCTTCCAATGCTCCTGGAGATGGTGTGGTAATCAGTGGCGGATCCAAGTGGGGGCAATGCCCCCCCCCCCAAAAAAAAAGGCCTAGAGTTTTCGTTTGTTACGCTGAAAAAAAGAACCGTTGGAGTATACCAGATCCATGATACTGTAACAAGGTTTCTTGTTAAATACTTAGGACTACATCTGGACACCATCCTCAACTGGAAAACTTAGACAACAAGAGTTCAGCAAGCTAAAATTAAAATTCTTCAACTGAAACCTCATAAATAAAACACCTAAACTGTCTTTAAACAATGCCACAACCTTATTTAAATCAATAATCAGACCCCCCCCCTCCTGTACGCCTGCCCAATATGGTCAAATTCTGCCAAATATAACATTCAAAAATTGCAAGTCATCCAAAACAAATTCTAAGCCAAGCTCCCTGGTTCATCTCCAACATGCAACTTCACACCGAATTAAACCCATTTCTCACAATATTGCCTAACTTTCCAGTAACGTTTACTCGAACGTGCAATTAATCAACCAAAGCAGAAATCTCAAACTGGGTAAATATACCGAACGTCAAACTCTAATAAAAACAGATATCCGTTACATGCATTCTTGGACATATTCAGCAATATAGAATGAATCAATTGAGGTGCTCCGCGAGTCCCCTCCTCAGATGTAGCGTAGTGTTAGTTGTAAAATAGATTAAGTCAGATAGTAAGCCAACAAACAAATGTAAAGTTGACATAAACTGAATTTTGTAATCTCATAAATAAATATAAAATAAATATAAATAAATAAATAAACAAATAAACAAATAAATAAATAAATAAATAAACAAATAAATAAACCATGCATAGATCACATTCACATCGATTCTCTTTGCATTGGCGGCGGTTTGTTCACATTGCTTTACGAGTAAATGTGCTTTAAATGATGTTGGCTAGGCTATCCGGGACGAGCCGCGTCAATGTCATGGTGGCCTCTTTCAGAGCGTACTGCTGACGCTCAGAAGAAGGCCACGATACGCTGGCCGAAACGTTAGCCACCATGACATTGACGCGGCTCGTCCTGGATAGCCTAGCCAACTAACTCCGGCCGCGGAAGCCTACGCAACCATGCTTTAAATCATGTCAAAGTTTCTCGAAAACTCCAAAAGTTTTGTGACAACTTGCTCAAAATTCCGAATTTTCAGAAGCGATCAAATGCCATTTTCTCAAAAACTGGGCCAATTTTTTCTCACATTTTTCGTTCGAATAGTGCTAATTACATTGTGAAAGATTACATAAAATTTATTTCGCTGTATTCTTTTGTTTTTTCAAAAATTTTACAAATATATTTTAATATGACTCGCGACTTTAATATGTATATTTCCAGCGATTTGAACACATTATTGAAAATGAAGTTTTTTGAAAACTCAAAAGATTTCTATGAAAAAGAGCTTCAAATTTCGCATTTACAATAACGCTTAAACGCCATTTTCTTAAAAACTGATCCAAAGTTTTGAACAAAAATTTCCTTATAGGTCGTTATTTGACTCTTTTTTAATACTCTTTCAGTTCTGCTATTAGGAAAGAGAAAAATTGTGAATTTAAAAACAAAATACACAAATTAATAATAAAATTCTTTGGGCAGCTATAGGTTGCAGCTGGTAAGGGGATGGGGGCAAGATTGTAAAGATGGCTAAGACCAAAGAAATTAGAAAATTAACTAGTACGAGAAAGTCTAGGTCATTCTGTATATCCCTAGTTACTTTCTCGTATACGTATGTACGTACTATAGAGAAAGCTATGTAATGCTGCACCAAGCAACTGCGAATTTTCGTCAGAAAATCTCGCATTGCCGGGTCCTGATAATGAAAAGCTGGATAAATCCAGTTGTTAAATTTAAAAAAATCCTCTAACACGTAGGGTATCTGAACACCAATAATGTGTTCAAATCGCTGGAAAGCATACTAGGATTTTTTCAAAATGGATATTCCCCGGTCCATCAGACTCAACTCTAAGTGTGGCAATTTTGAAAATCATTCTTTAAAATGTGGGAGTACTTTACATAAAGCCAATGGGACATTTTCAAAAATCTCAGAGTAAGTAGAGTAAAACACGCTTGTAAAGAGGACATTAGGTCCGATATTCACTTAACTGAATTTTTGAAACTTTCGAAAGATTGATTTTTTGGCGCCTTCCTACTATTACAACATTAGAGATAGACATTTTTCCTTCAAGTAATATTTTTCGCAGGTCTTTCACTAAGGTCGTATACATTTTTTTGAAAATTTTAGTAGTTTTCGCACAATATTGCGACCAATATATGCAATACAACAACAACAACAACAACAACAACGATATCTTCGAAAACGACTCCAAATTTTATCTTGAAACTTTTCCAACTGATTGTGGTAATTGCCAGGTTTACGATAACAAAATTAATTTTGCTGGTTTCTTTTGTTTATCCAAAAAGTATAAAAAAATATATTGGTTTTGAACTATCTTTCGATAATATACTTATTTCCAGCAATTTGTATACACTACTGCAATTTTGAGTGGAAGCGTTTCAAATTACTTTAACAGTTTTTCGAAAACTCAAAAGATATCTGTGAAATGGAGCCACAAATTTTACAGTAACTCTTAAACGACATTTGTAAAAACGGCTCCAATTTTTTCAACCGAAATGTCTATAATATTCAAGTAATTTTTCGTTTCTGCCATAAGCAAAGCGCAAAATTGAGCAAATGTGAAAAAAAAATTGTTTGAGCGGAGATAGATGGCAGCTGGAAAGAGGATGGGGCAGGATCCAAAAGCTATTCGTAGCACCGGCCAAAGAAATTAGGAAACTTACTAGAACGAGAAAGTGGGCCATTCTGTAGCACCACTAGTTTAAATTAAAACCATAAAGTATTCAATATAAAACTTAATATTTCAATTTTGTTAAAAGCTTTTTATGTTAAATAATTTACGTTATTTATACTTTAAATTACCTTGGTGTGTAAATATAATATATATAGTCATCCATTCACCCACGAAAAAAAAACAACAAAATTCGTCACTGGATCCGCCCCTATAAAGTGACACAGTCGACCAAAACATTTTGAATAAAAACATCCCCTCCAAAAATTCGTCTCTGAATCCACCTTGTTTAACATGTTGAAGGTTTTCCAGTAGGAGTACAAAACAGTCTGTTATTCTCTCGTGTGCTGTCGCCAAACCCTGAGGCAAGATCGTGAGTGTGCATGGCAAGAGATGTACTACCAAATACGATTTTCTGTGTTCTAGATTTAATCAAAGGAAGAAACAATGAAGATCTTTGAGGTTCGATGGTGCGCCCAAGTACACGGAACATTTGATGATGCGAGTTTAATTTGCCTAAGGGACCATCTCAGCACTTTTTCAATGGATCAGGGAAATTAGACTAAAACCTGATGGAGATGAAGCCCAATGACCCTGAAATACATTACTTGTTATAACCACATTAAGACTTATTTGCTAATTATACGATACAAATGTAAACAAATACAATTGTAAAATACAAATATGGCCGCCGCCGAATTAATTCACTAAGCTCCGTTAAGACACGGAGGTCACTCGAATTCGAGACTCGCGGGTTTCAGCTGGGGTGCCCGTCTAGGAACTCCGGGATCTAAAGGCGTCGAGCTTCTGGCCGAAGTAATAAAAGGGACTGAATGTGACAGACTAATCGACAGTAACCGACTGGGACGGCAACGATAGCCATTCCTCAGCAACGATAGCCATTCCTCAGCAACGATAGCCATTCCTCAGCAACGATAGTCATTCCTCAGCAACGATAGTCATTCCTCAGCAACGATAGCCATTCCTCAGCAACGATAGCCATTCCTCAGCAACGACAGTCATTCCTCAGCAACGATAGTCATTCCTCAGCAACGATAGCCGACGAAATAAATTAAAAAAAAAACAATATTGCAATATAACGGGCGTCCTACCAACTATTGGCCACCCCCATCACTTCTAAACAGTTATCCAAATCGAAATGCAGTTTTCGCTTAACAATGTAGAATCGCAAGGCAAGTATTATGCCACAGATATTATTCGGATTATTTTTAGTCTTCAAAAAATTTATTCACCTTTTTTAAATGAACCATACTTTTTTCACTAGCAATGGATAGATCATAAAAAGAGGAATTCAATGATATAATTCGATAATGGTTTGATAGTAGTTCGTCTATAAATTTATTCTTTTGAGACGTGATTTTAAAAATTAAACGGACCATATTCGTATTCTCGTGAGTACCCCTCCATTGACCTTTGGGGGAAGATCCATTGACCTTTGGGGGAAGATCCATTGACCTTTGGGGGAAGATC